>MU565024.1:2196496-2206496 GCA_024362625.1 Silurus asotus | reverse complement strand
ATTGACTTCAAGGTTGCTGGACTATTGACTGCTCTGCTGTTTAATATTTCAGCTAACGCACGGGTGCCGTCATGCAGAACCAGGCCAGACGGCTTTTCCGAACGGAGCCGCCAATCCCGCGCCACATTCTCTACTAATACACGATACACACTGTATAATTTACACCACCACAGTGTGGCCATGTTACGCATCACACGCTCTCATCCTCCATCAATTGCTGGCACTCTGGGTTTTGGAGTCGATAAAAATCAAAAGCCAGTTCTCGAAGATATGCAGAACGCACGAGTACTTTAAGACTCTGTCTGGTCTTAGTTATGAGCCAGTGTATGTGCTGTTCTATACCATGTGTGATCCTGAAACCTGTGTGTGTGAGGTGAGAGAGAGAGCTGACGAGGCTCGCTGCTGGGAGACGGGTTTGTTAACTCTTCATCACTAATTAATGTCAGTCCTGAGTCAAGATCCGCAGTCAACATCCCTCCTGCTGTTCCTCTGCAACTCCTGCAGAGAACACACACACACACACACACACACACACACACAGAATGGAACACACATATGTACATACAGCTACATTAAAGCACATCAAAGGCATTACATTGTTTGAATTTTGGATTCATGAATAAATTAAACGTGTGTGTGTGTGTGTGTGTGTGTGTGTGTGTGTGTGTGTGTTTATACAGTGTAAAATGACCTCCCTGTCTGTAGCAGTGTATAATATACCATTAATATTTCAATGCATGTGAAAAGTGTTTAAAATAATGCAATGGAGTTCTGGGGGGGAAAAAAAAGAATAGAAAGTGTGTGTGTGGTGGAAACTCAGACGGTCGTAATTCACAGCTCGAGTGTTCACAGTGGTGCGAAGAGGTCCACGTGTGTGTGTGTGTGTGTGTGTGTGTGCGCGCGCGCAAGTGTGTGTTAATTGCCGGCAGGACATTAAGGACCTTATAGAGCCCCCTCCGGTGCAGATCGTCTGCTCTAGGATCCAGAAAGCAGAACGAGAGCTGTGTGCAGTCTGTAAACCATCCTGCCACCTTCATGAAGTCTAATTTTAGCTTGTTGTGTGCTTTGATTGGTTTGTTCAAAGTGCGGTCGCATGTGAGAGAGCGTGTGTTTGTGTGAGGTTTAGTGGGTGGTCACTGGTCTTTTAAAAGCAGCTGTGCTGCGATTCTCTGTTGTTTCACTTTTAGTTCATGTAGACAGCAGGGTAACATCTACCGGAGTCTTTCTGCAGGAGGGGGGGGATTTGTGTGTGTGTGTGTGTGTGTGTGTGTGTGTGTGTGTGGGTGCGTGTGCGTGTGCGTGTGGGTGCGTGTGTGTGTGTGTGCAGCTTTTTCCCCAGGCTGTTACCACCGACCATTTTGGAGCACACAATTATATAAAATGTCTCTTCAAGCAGTAGCATTAAATTTTTTCCCTGCAGATGAGCCACACGACCCAAACCTGTTCCAGCATGACTATGCACAAAGTCAGCTCAATGAATATGCTTTCAATAGGTTGGAGTGGAAGATCTCCTTCTACAGTGCACATTTGGGATGAATTAGAACACTGACTCCACCGCAGGCCTCTTCACATACCTGACTTTACTGATGCCCTCGTATCTGAATATCACAAATCTCCACCAATACACTCTAAAATCTAGTGGAACATCTTCCCAGAAGAGTGCAATCGAGAGCTTGAGCGAGGTGCTTTCAACCTGTATCCAAGTGGACCCTGCCGTGATTCGAAACTTAAATCAACCTCACTGCAGGAAATAAACCAAACTTGGCATTCTGGGTTATTTTAAGATGTCGTTCTAGCAATCATAGTATTTTTGTTTTTTGGGGGATTTGATGTAGATTATGTTGCATACAGCAGTGTGTTGGTTGATTCTATTTTTTTTTTTTTGACCAGCATTATATAAGTTTTTTTATTTTTACGGTGTGAAATCAGTAAATGAAATGGAACGGCAAACAAATCAGACTCAATTGAGCCAATTGCATAGTTGGTTAAAAAAAAAAATATATAAAAAGTCTTAATACTTCCAGCTTTTTTTATTTAATTTTTTTATTCTTGTTTTTTTGTGGCAAGCAAAAACTCGCTGGTTGCTCTTCCCTTTAATTTCCTGGCAGACAATACAGAAATTCCTTTAGTTAGTCTCCTCCTCGTTCTCCAGTTGTCTGCGTGTGAATACGGCTCAGTGGAAAGCATTTCCAGTTGCAGCTTCTATCTGGATGCCGTTCACCAGAGACCATCGGTAACCTGTACCAAAATAGAATGAGGGTTAAAGTCGAGCAGCTTCCCATACCGCCCTTCTCTCTCACTCTCTCACACACTCACATTCCCTTCATCTCTCACAGTTCTTCCTTTCCTCAGACTGCACTTCTCCCGTGACAGTAATTTAATGTGTTTTGCTGCAACAAATGGCCTTTTCAACCAGAAGTCTTTATTTAGAAGCGATCGCTGTCTGTGTTCATTCGTTTAATTTAGCAAGTATTTATACATTTGTATGTCATTTTCTTAAATTGGATCTTAAACATATCAGTGGAGATTTTTGGTCTCTTTCATAATGTAAACCAGGCCAATGGAATGAGAGTTTGGGACTCAGTCATTGGGACTCAATGGAATTTCGTCTGTCTGCTACACTAAGTTAAAATGTGTTCCACTCATCAGTCAGTGCTTTTGTGTTTTGTGTCTTTGCAGGTCTGGAAGGGAACTCCTACATGGCAGGCTCATAGGCTGCTGTGCTCGTCTGCAGCTTCAGAAGGTAAGATAAAAGAGAAGAGTGTGTGTATGTGTAAGAAAGCCATCTCCCGTTCAGATTTGTGTTGAGGTCCGTCTCTGTGATCACTATTCACACCTGCTGTTTTTTGTGACTCCATGCTGACCACAAATACATTTTGTCAGTAGTCCGTCTGTAACCCTGACCTCACCAGTTTCACAATACCAGCCAACACCAACGGAAAACAATAAACCGCACGTTTAAATGTAGCCATCAGATTTCAGTCCTTATTTGACCCACAAAGATTCATTTATAAACACAATACTCATGCTCATACGCTTTCCGGCTGTGCCTCTGATAATCACAGTCCAGGTCCTTTAAAATAAACAAATAAATGTGATTGAAGTACATACATGTTCTGAGAAAATGTAAAATCTATACATTAACAAAGACTGTATCTATTATATGTAAAATTAAAAAGGTAATTTCATAAAAAGACTATGAAACCTGGTGGTGGTGGTGGTACTGTGATGGTCCGGGGCTGCTTTGCAAAAAATGTCATGAATGAGAATGTCCGGCTCAGGTACGCTCGAGCTAGAGTTGAGTTCAAGTACACTTGGGCTATGCAGCAGGACAATGATGCGAAACACCCGAACTCGAACACTCGATTGGTACACCTAGTTTATGAAATGAACTAAAATTGGCGTGCATTCTGGGTATTTTAAGATGTCGTTCTAGCAATCATAGTATTTTTGGCGGAATTTGATGTAGAAACACAAACCTGGCAACCTATCGGTTTACACACAAAGCACGATGTTAACAGAGCGAGCTTTTAGTAGGCCGCGCCGCGCAAGGCAACGATGAGTCAAAAAGCAAGCGAGATGTTTCAAATAAGAGTTATACTCCAGAGCTCGGCAGAACGTTTCCACAGGAATATCCTCTTTAGGATGAAAGAGCATGCAGAAATCTGCAGATCGACTGGTTTAAGTTCAAGAGATTGTTCTGAATTGTAGGACTTGGAGTTGTATTTATAAAACAAGTACAAATTCTGTGCCATTCTGTTGACCCGAGTGCACGCTGGAGGCGTGATGAATCAGGATGCACGGATGAACGGCGTCTGCTTAGATGGAGGGAAACGCTGACCAGATTCCAGCAGATGGGCCATGCTGCGAGTACAGTCGTGCTGCAGACTAGGCTTTTATTTCTGCCTGTGGTACATTTTAATAGCACAGGCTTGAAGACTGGCCTCTTGTGGTGCCAGGGAAAAAAAAAGGTAAAGATAAAAAAAGCTTTTGTGAGTGAAGGTTAAATAGAAAACAAAATGTATGAGTACAATGAAATGATTGATGTGGCCATGCTGCGAGTAAAGTCGTGCTGCAGACTAGGCTTTTATTTCTGCCTGTGGTACATTTTAATAGCACAGGCTTGAAGACTGGCCTCTTGTGGTGCCAGGGAAAAAAAAAGGTAAAGATAAAAAAAGCTTTTGTGAGTGAAGGTTAAATAGAAAACAAAATGTATGAGTACAATGAAATGATTGATGAGGTGGGTGTGGTGCACGTAGCAGGTAGATTCATCTGAAAATATAATGGAATTGTTACTGGTCTCATGCTGGTGTTAAACGGAGTGAAGAGACATTCTGAACTAGTCATATTTTCCTCCTCAGACGTTTGCATTTAAAAAACGCAAACTCTAAAAACGACTCCTCATTAAGCGTAATATCAGCTGTAATCGTGCCCCATAAAAAAACGGCGTAGTTCGAACCTACCGAGAACGCAAGCTCGAGTCGACATTCAGACAAACGCACGCTTTCCGAGTCATAAAAGTGATGCACGCTGAGATGATGCCTCCAGGCCATCCCTTTTTCTTACCAACAGACAGACTCCCATAGAGGTCGATTTATTTCAGCGCATTTTTCCCAGCGTAATGAAGTCATCGTGCGTTGAGGAGGTTTTATTGAAACTAAATAATTCCTTTATAAATATTAGAATTGTATCTCTTTCCAGTTGTGTTCACCCTGAATACTGCCAAAAGAACGTAGCGCATGTCATCGCTTTCGGCCCACCACCAAAATCTGGCCGTGCGCTTAATGCGACGGTTTCCATTCATTATTGTTACCTTTATTTGTGTAGTTAGGCGTGCTTGTTTACCTCCTGCCATGTATGAAAACGATGTTGTCCATGATAATGATTCAATAAATGCTTTTCCCAATCAAGCAGCAACCAGAGCGGATTATAAACTTATTGTTTAAAAAGAATGGAAATGACACTTTTAAAAGTAGAATCCTGGGTAAAGTCTTGCTTAGACCAAAATATGGTTTAGAAAATTATGGTTAGAATCATTTATCGCAAAAAAGGTGTTTAGAAATTGTGCATGCAGGAAGATAGCACTTTACTGCAACACTGCCCTCTACTGCTAGTAGGGCCGGCTCTTTATATCCCAAAATGCATTATGATACAGCTATGACCCAGCAATGGCATTAAGCGAAAGCCTTGGCATTTAGACCCACGCTGTCTCACGGTCCATCATAAGGAGTAACGGCGTTCAGTTCAGGCACGGGCGAATGTTTAACGAGCGCTGCAACGGCATTAATGTGTGTGTGTCTCATCAGAGGTGACGGTGGTGTATCAGAACAGCCTGCCGGTGATCTCGGTGAGACTGCCGTCTCGAAAGGAACGCTGTCAGTTCACCCTCAAGCCCCTCAGCGACAGCGTGGGAGTCTTTCTCCAGCAGCTGCAAACTGAGGACCGGGGTATCGACCGAGTCGCTATCTACTCCACAGGTACAACCCCACACGCAAATTCAAATTGCTTTCGCTCTACTCGGCCAAGTCAGAGGAGGAAAAAAAAAAAACCACGCAACCCTCACGATATTACTCTCGTCTTCCTGTAGATGGCGCGAGAGTAGCTTCCTCTACAGGGATCGACATTTTGCTGCTGGACGACTTTAAGCTAGTCATTAATGACACCACGCACCTTGTCCGGCCACCTCGAAGAGGTAAGAGTTGAGGGATGCGTCAAACATTTTTTCTCTTTATATTACATGTAGCTAATGATTGTGCGCGTTTGTTACGTGTGTATATCAGAGTTGTTGCCGCACGAGGACACCGAGCGGCTGAACGACGTGAAGCTACTGGTGCAGCAGCTCTACACGACTCTGCGCATAGAGGAGCATCAGCTGAACAAAGAGAGAGAGTTGGTTGGCCGGCTGGAGGATCTCAACTCCCAACTTCGCCCGCTGGAAAAGGTGACTTGTATTCGTTGCTTGCAGCTTTTCAATCGACTCAGAGATGCATACATGCTGTATAGAGGTTGGTTATGTCTACTAAGGGTATATTTAATAATACGGTATGTTTTTAAACAGAGAAGAAATTTCAGGGTTGATTGCTAATTGGATGAAGCATAATAATGAATGTCTATAAAAATAAATCACCACAAAAAAGGAGCGGAAATAACACATTTTGTACATTTACATTTTTACACCTTGTGTCAGAAAAGCGTTTTTGTAATGGCTTTGTAGCATGCAGTGTCAGTGATTCGCCTCTAGAGGCCGCTCTTGTAATGAATCTCCTGTAATAGATGCAAGCCAGAAAAACAATACGTATGGATTTTTTCCCGATAGTTCCAGAACACGGCTCTCGGTGGCGATTAATCGGCAAAACCGATGAATCGGTCGACCTCTGGTCATGTGGTCTTATTTCGAATCTAAGAATCTAAAATTGCACTGACTTGTTCACTGTACCTACCCGATTTTGCTTGTATGAACTTTTTCGCTGCGTGTTTCAGGTGAAAGATGAGCTCAGCAGGAAAGCAGAGCGCCGGACCACCTGGGTGCTGTGGGGAGGCATGGCTTATATGGCTACCCAGTTTGGCGTGCTGGCACGGCTAACCTGGTGGGAGTACTCATGGGATATTATGGAGCCCGTCACCTATTTCATCACCTATGGCACAGCTATGGCCATGTATGCCTACTTCGTGCTCACACGCCAGGTACGATAACATCAATCTGTCCAGATACGGCGTAATATCACACCATTGGTGATCCATATAATTATATATCATTACAGCTTGATTAGTATTTGTTTGTAGTGATTTGGAGTTTTATTTGATCATTTTCTTGGTAGTAGTTGAGCAGGATGATATAAATCAGAGTTAAAAATAAGGTAATGTCAATACATGAAGCAAAACAATACAAAAGAGCGCCATCCAGATGACATACCAGTAAAAGCGTGGAGATGTTTAGGAGAGATGGCAGTGGAGTTTTTAACCAGATTGTTTAACAGGATTTTGGAAGGTGAGAGGATGCCTGAGGAATGGAGAAGGAGGTTGCTGGTACCATTTTTTAATAATAAGGGAGATGTGCAGAGTAGTGGAAGCCAGGCTGAGAGGTGACCATCTGTGAGCAACATGCTGTGAAACAGCACTAAAGGCGCATTATTTGCTTTGAGAATGTTGATGGAGAAGTATAGAGAAGGTCAGAAGATCATATTTCATTGTGTGTTTGCGAATTTAGAGAAAGCGTAGGACAGGGTGGAGAGAGGAGTTGTGGTATTGTATGAGGAAGTCTGGTGTGTCAGAAGTATGTGTGGGTGGTGCAGGACATGTCTGAGGACAATGAGACAGCAGTGAAGTGTGCAGTAGGAATGACTGGTTCAAGGTGAAGGGTTGGACTGCATCAAGGATCAGCTCTGAGCCCTTTCCTGTTAGCAGTGGTGATGGACACGTTCCCGGACGAGGTAAGACAGGAGTCTCCCTGGACTATGGTGTTTGCGGATGAAATTGTGATTTGTGGTGAGAGTAGGGAGCAGGTTGAGAAGAGCCTGGAGAGGTGGAGGTGCACGCTGGAGAGAAGTGGAATAAAAGTCAGTAGGAGTAAGACAAAGTACATGTTTGTGAATGAGAGCGAGGGCAGTGGAGTGGTGCGGTTGCAGGGAGAAGAGGTGGAGAAGGTGGAGGAGTTCAGATACCCGGGGTCAACAGTGCAAAGTAATGGAGAGTGTGTTATAGAAGTGAAGAAAAGTGTGCAGGCAGGGTGGAGTGGGTGGAGAAGAGTGATAGCAGGAGTAAGTTGTAATAGAAGAGTATCTGTGAGAGAGAAAGGGAAAGTTTATAGGACTGTGGTGAGACCTGAGATGTTGTATGGTTTAGAGACAGTGGCATTGAGTAGAAGACAGGAGGTGGAGCTGGAGGTAGCAGAGCTGAAGATGTTGAGGTTTTCATTTGAAGTGACGACGATGGACAGTATTAGAAATGAGATTTTTAGAGGGACAGCACATGTAGGACGTTTTGGAGACAAGGTGAGGGAGGCGAGATTGAGATGGTTTGTACATGTACAGAGGAGGGACATGGGGTATATCTGTCGGAGAATGCTGAGGATGGAGACGCCAAGGAGGAGGTTAATGGATGTGGTGAGGGAAAGAGACAGATATAGAGGGCAGGGGGTATGGAGATGATCCGCTGTGGCGTTTACTAGTAGCTCTCAGCTGCGCTTTTTTCTATACGGATTAGGTCCTCATGTTTTTTATGTAATCGAGACTCCACAACATACAACTCATGAACATCTGAGACAAGTTGGTACACGTTTTCACCACGTTTTAGCTGCAATAACCAGTCGTTCTCTTACTGGTCTCTCTCTTTCTTTCTGTCTTTCTTTGTGTTTCTCTCTCAAATTCTCAACATCTCAACAAGCCAGAAAGTGTGTAAACCCCTCTGTCTTGAACCTAGGAAGTCTTGACTGTAATAAAACCCTTACAATTACGACTCCTTCCATATTTAATCCTTGTATTATTAGTCTTGG
This sequence comes from Silurus asotus, assembly GCA_024362625.1. Classification (NCBI taxonomy): domain Eukaryota; kingdom Metazoa; phylum Chordata; class Actinopteri; order Siluriformes; family Siluridae; genus Silurus; species Silurus asotus. The sequence continues at coordinate 2,198,005 of MU565024.1, read as the reverse complement.
TCATACACAAGCCTCTGTGTAGGAGGCGTTCATCACCTTTAAAAATCAACCTGACGTTCACATCACAGTTGACGTGAAATGGATTTATTTTTTTCTTTTATGAAAGAAGAGTGTAGTGTAACCTTGTGCTGTGTTTTGCCCACGTACAGGAGTACATCTACCCTGATGCTAGAGACAGACAGTATCTGCTGTTCTTCCACAAGGGAGTGAGGAGGACAAGCTTCGACATCGAAAAGTACAACAAACTGAAGGACGCAATTGCCGAGGTGTGCTGACATATCTATACACAAACACACATTATCCCTGCCCTTTAAAATGGCACTACCCGAATGACCCCGATTCTCTCCGTCCCTCCCTCCTTTCTTTCCTCTTCCTCCGTTCTCTCCCTCTTTCTCAGGCCGAGTTGGACCTGAAGCGCCTGAGAGATCCCCTCCAGCTGCACCTCCCCATCCAGCAGATTAGCACCAGCAAGGATTGATGTGAGGAAGTGAAAGCCTCCCTTCCTCCTTTCTTTCTTCCTTCTCCCTCCTTCCCTCCTTCCTCTCCTTCTCCTTTCCCTGCTCCCACGTTCACTCTTTTTTTTTTTCCATTTACTTTTTTTTTTGTCTTTTTTTTCCCCTTGCCACCTCTTAATTTTTTAGACATAAAGTGAATTTCTTTTTTTTTTTTTATTTACGTTTTTATGTTCTATAATTTGGTTTCAAAAACTGCTTAAAAATGGCGAGTAAAAGTAAAGGAGGAGGGGATGGAACGAAATTCAGCAAAAGAACGAACAACACCTGAAGCCCCTCTGCCGGAGGAGCCGGAGGGCAAACGTTGCTAGTTGTGCCTGCAGACCTGTGCGCTTTGGTAACGCTACAGGAACACTGAGAGAACAGCAGCAGCCTGCAGAAAGCTCCTGATACCTAACAGGAAGTGACCTCTAGGTATGGACACAATATCTCCTATACATGCTGAATAAACAACAAAGTGTAGACACATGCTCTGTGGTTCAGCACTTATAGCGTGTACTTTGAAAATGAGAAAGAAGACAAACTCTAAAGACCTATTTTTTACAGTGGAGTTGTATAATCTGGCACAGGAAAGATCTTGGGCTTTTGGGTGTTTTTTTTTTTTTTTGTTTGTTTTTTGTTTTTTTGTTTTTCTTCCCAGCCCTGGACATTGATGCTGGGGGATACAATCAAATGCAGGAGAGCTATTTTTGCCCCAACATCCCTGCCTGGAGCAGAGCTGTCCTCTCTGACTCCTCTTGTCCCCTCCTGTCCTTTACCGGCTGGGACTCTGGACTGCCGCCCGACATCTCCCCGTGTCTCAGTCGCAATCCTGTGCAAATCACAGAGCTGGAACAGGACTTCAACCACACTGCTGCTAAGTGTGTCCGAGGAGAAAGGGGTCATGTGATGAGCATCACTTCCTGTACAGACCTGTTGCAAGCTGCAGACCAGAGATCTACCGGCTGAACATCACTGTGTGTTGAATTATTCCAAAAAAAAAAAAAAAAAAAAAAAA
>MU565024.1:2108497-2196490 GCA_024362625.1 Silurus asotus | reverse complement strand
AAAAAAAAAAAAAAAAAAAAAGAATGGAGAAAAAAAAGATTTTTGGGCACTTTTAATTTTGAAAGCCATATTATATTATTATTATATTTGTTATAATGGGTGAGGAAATGAACTACGCTTTTTCTTTCATATTGGTGGAGGAGTTCTTTCTTTCTTTCGTTTTTTAAATTCTTTTCCTTTTCATGTCATTTACATCGGATCAGGCCATTTTTTTTGGTATAATGCAGCTCCTGATATGAAATGACAAAATTACTACACTCAACACACAAAATAACTCACTTTTTTTTTTATATATATCACAAATGCAGTTTATGAATGTTGACATCGAATTAGTCCACATATGCGCCTTTTCTTTCTTTCTTTTTTTTTTTTGCTTTAAAACCTGTGGAGATTGACAGAGGAACACACCAGTAACAGATTCAGAAGGTTTCCTCTTCTTTTCTGTGCCAGAAAACTGTTACCCACAGTGCCTCACAGCACCCCTGTGCAGCCACGTCCTGGTCTCTCAGCCTCAGCCCTTCCGAGCCAGACGCATCCATCCTTCAAGACTTTTCCCCGGGCTGTTTACTGTATCATACGATTGCGTTACAAAGAAATGAAATCAAATATTAGAGACGAAATCAAGGCGTGCACCTGCACAGCTCCTCTGTATGCCAAGAATATCCTGAAGCGTAAAAGAGATCCGTGTAATATATTAGATCTTAGACGTAGTCGGTTATCTCGCGCGGATTTATTTTCGCGGCATGCCGTAGCGCGTGACTTTTGCATCGTTTCATCTAGAACATGGCGTCTTTAGGTGGACCCGCTTTAGAACCGATGCATTCTGAAGTAGTTACATCTGTGGATGGAATATTGGACCGCTTAAATACGCACACTGCTTTTTTTTTTTAATTATTATAATTATTTCTTTCTCCATAAAACACATGCATGCATTTCTTCTGGACAAGGTGCTCCGTGTGAAGTTGAGTAGGAATCACGCCATAACTCATATTTGTGTCTCAGAAGAATCTGCGTGCATTTCTGTACTTTCAGAGGGTTCTTACAATATCTTCCTTTATTCATTTAGATGTGCTGCAGATGCTTCATACCGCCAAAAAAACAAAGCCTTTTTAACTATTAAGGCATCATGATTGTGTAGAAAATATATAGAGAATGCATCCAAAAGATGTGTGTGGTTTTTCTGCAGCACCCCCATGCAGCATTTGCTCCGATTGATGCCAGTGATCAATCTAACAGCCTTGCAATCTCCATTGCAGTAAAATACTACAAAGCCTAATTCTGCATGTTGGCTTTTGTGCACTGCGAATGAGACATTTTTCCATGTGTGTATCCCTCCAGGCTGTCACAGCACACATACCCAGTGGCTCAGCATGGCAAAATGAGCTATGGGACTGTCTGGAGCTTGATGTTGAGACACGGCTTACTTATTTAATCAGCGAAATGTCATACAACGGCAAGTCGGGGGGGGGGGGATCCGCGTTTCCAAACGTGTCGCGCGAAAAGCTTTGACGTTGATAGGAAGGAAAAGCACAATCATATCAATCCAGGAAAAGGCCACATCTGAATAAGCGAGCTGAAATTGTATTGCGAGCATTGGGATATGGTTTTTAAAGACACTGCAGTGGTCTACGGTGATAAATCTGAAGCTTATCGCACGTAGTTCGATAATTGCATCCATATTTCACAAGGAACAGGTTTTTCGCCGCTCTCAGCCTTTATCAAAGTTTGGAAATGCTGTCGCGGTAAAACCGCCTCGTCGATATACACTTCTATCAATACGATCGGCAGTCGAACTGTTTTTGTACGACCCTGCGAGTGCGTTTGAGTAATTCGTTCCCATCCTTATCGGTCCTGATCAATAGGACCAAATCAATCGTTTCCTGCGCCCCCTTTGGCCTCTCGTCCTGGTACCGTCGATAATCATAAATCCTTGTATGCTGTTGCACGTGCAAAAGGGAAACGAAGGGCAGACACGATGTCTAAAAAACACTTCCTGAATCGCCCTGCAAAGCTGAAACCAAAACCATTCTCACTGGTCAATGCCTCAGACTTTATCACCATTGAGCATTTTTACTTTTTTTTTTAATTATTGGTTTCATTGATATATTTTTTTTTTTAGTGTTTGCCTTGTGTTTGTCTGCTTTGCCTTATTTTCTTGATTTTTTTTTTCCCTTACAAGAGTATATGTAATATATGGAACTTATTCTAAAGCAGGTGTTGCATGAATGTAATGTTTACATGGGGAAACTATATAAAAATGACCCAAAAAAGCTGCAAAGATTAAAGAATACCGGTATGTCGAGGATTTTAGTGCAGTTTTTAATTTCCTACCATGAGCTTTTGAGACTGCCCAGAAAGATTGATAGGCAGCAAACGTCCAGCCACGCATCACTTGTTCTTTTTTTTTTCTTCTCTCATTCTCTATACATTTATATCTTTCATGTACCTCTTCATAAGCCCACACATTTTCCACAGCACATAAATTGTCAGAGGAGTGCATTATTTTACATTTTTACCAGATGCACTGAAGAAAATTGTGTGTAATATATATATATATATATATATATATATATATATATATATATTTATAAACTTGTTGCGTTCACATTAACATATTTTCTTCATTTCATGATTGTTTTTATCAATGGCATCAGATGCTGTGATATCGGAAGAATATAAAAATACAAATGTAAACTCCTGTATCATTTATGAAATGTGTATAAAAGAAAAATGTAATTCACTTATCAATAAATACTTATCCAGTTTTGGAAGCGAGTGTCAGTTTTATTTAATTTGTTTGTTTGTTTTGTGGATTATTTTTGGCTTTGTCATATTTCCTTTCAAACTCTAAAATCACATCTTGTAGTGTGTGTGTGTGTGTGTGTATGTACAGTATGGTGTAATATTCATAGTAAGAATCTGTGATGCAATTGTGTGTTCTAATACTGTAAAAGAAACTCCCAGGTTGCTCAAACCAGACTGCGATTGAAAGAAAAGTTGCGTCGACCACAAGATTGAGAAACGTGGTTTGGGGTTCAGCGTGATTTTGCATGTTTACATTAGGACTGAACAGCTGAGCCTTGACCTTTCCCAAATCTGCATCCTCATGTCTGCGCTTCCTGTAGTCTTGCTTCCTACCCTATAAAAAAATGTACGGCTCAGATGACTGCAGGAATGTTAAACAGATATTCTATCGTGGTGATTCCATGATCGGCTATAAAAGAAAATATTCTCCCGTGTCAACATCTTTTTTTGTTGTTGTTTTCAACTATTTAAACTTTATTGAGCAATATACTGTAATGGGATACGATGCTTGACACATTCCAGCTCATACTTCTTAATGGTCCAGCTAATGGATGAACCAATTCCTGTAATTAAAGATGGGTGAGAGCTGCTTTGCTCAGGTTTTTGCTGCCTGTACTGATTGATATTGTACTGTCAATTATTAAAACCGCTCTGGGCAGCTGCCCCGGATCTGTATGTGGATTATGTATGAGCTCAATGTAGGACTGATTAGTTTGGGAACAATGAAAGGATGACCCTGTCACAAACCGGAGGTGTGTGTGTGTGTTTGTGTGTATGTGTGTGTTGTATGGGGCTAGAGGACAGGACTGAAGGTCAAGGTGAGACAGATGTCCTGTCTTCTGACAGCACAGTACACAACTCGGACATGGACCCATCCCTTTTGTACTGAGATAAAACACTAGATTTAAAGACTCTGCCCTGTTTTTTAAAATACTCACAAGTTGCAGCTTTGCGTAAGACCGGAGTCGCCATGCTGTCCACTTTGCTGATGGATGCGCCCATGTTTCTGTCGCTCCTCCACATTGTAGCCACTCAGCAGATCACGGGTAAGTGTACTCCTTTTATTTTTGTTTTATTGGCTGAATTTTAAATACAGTAAATTGGTAAAACCAGAGTCTCAGAACCTTCCACTGAAGTTCTTGGTGAAAGATGTCCAACATGTGCATTCTTTACGTCAGGACCTTTTCCCCTTTTTATCCCACTGGAGAAAATTTTTAGAGATCATCTAAATTAATTGAAATGATAGTTTAAAGAAAAGACAGTGAGTATTTGGACAATATTCGAATGCGAATGAAACATATTTAAGACGATGCTTTCACATAAACGCCAATGAACATTTTAGAGTTGCTATGCAAATGTTGCGAGTTTAAAAACCCTGCCTTGACTTTTAGCGATAATCTTTTCCGAATTAATTGCTGACCAAATAGATTTATATACAGATTTATAATGCGGTATAATAAATTTGCATAAACATTTGCCAATTTGACCAACAAACAAAAGAAATCTGAAACATTTCATTAATGCTTTTGTCTGCAAGTATTTCTGATTCACAAGTACCAACTGTGATCTTCAAATCATTAATGTAAAAGTCAAATTATTGTATTTTTTGTAGTCTATCCAAAAATAAGTCATATGTGCCTTATTCCCCCAGGCTCAGTCAAGTTATCTAGAGTATGATTTGGCCATCTAAAAAAAAAAATTAAATGCTGGAGTCGAAGAAGATAGTGGAAAAAAATTTGTTTTGGCCAGAGGACGTAAATCTTGTGTTTACAGCATGTCACCTTGACCCGATTCTTGGCCTCCAAAACTTCCTCTATTATCAGAACATCCTAAAGAGAGACCTCTGTGTACTCCCTGCTTTGTGATTGCACTTTACTGCTATTAATTATTTTGTTGGTGGAAAGGAAGAGCAGGGAGAATTATTTTTTTAATATTATTTTTTTTCCATCTCTAGAGGTTTATGCTGCAATTAAATAAATATTTACTTTGCTGGAACTGTTTCTTCAAATGCTATATTTTAAAAATGACCCCAACCACCGCTTTATATGTTCTAGAAATTACTCGGGTCACACCACATCGTCTGTAATTTACAGCAGGATACATGCACTAGCTTCTTAATGAGTTATGTCGAGAGAAATATTGATTACCCAGTGCTTATTTATTCTCTGGATTGAGGTTTTCTCCAAACTTAATTAGAAGAAAAAGTTCTACATTTTATTATTGAGTCTGACTTCACAAGAACGAAAAATTTTCCTGTGATTATTTACTAAATTAGTTTATTCCTTTTGAAGCCTGTATTGAGGGTTAGAATGGATTGAGTTGGGAGTTGGTTCCACACTCTGATCCAGATGTTTGAATGGAACTTTATACTTTTACAAATATATAAATAAAAGTGTGCCATTTTCATACCTACACCTGTGCCCAGTTCCGGATCCATGCACAGCTTACATCAGTCTGAATGAGCCCTGGAGGAACACCGACTACCATGTCAACAACTCCGCTGGTGTGCCCTTGTGTGACCGCCATGTAGCCGGTCAGTGGTATCGCTTCACTGGAATGGCGGGTGATGCCATGCCCACCTTTTGCATCGAGGAGAACCACTGTGGCACCCACGCACCCATCTGGCTCAACGGCAGTCACCCGCTGCCTTCCGAAGGCATCATCACGTTGCCGACGTGCGCAAGCTTCAATGATGATTGTTGCCACTGGCGTGGGACGGTGGATGTGAAAGCTTGTCCCAGGGGTTACTATGTATATCGCCTGCCCCGCCCCTCAGTATGCTTTCATGTGTACTGTGGCCGTAAGTCTGCCTTGTCATGCATGTCTACATTTTGCTTACCTCTTTTATTTAATTGCTGTGAATATAAGCTGGAGTAATTTGTGTGCGATAGATTTCTACGACATCTGTGATGAAGTGGAGTGCACTGGTCCAGGGTGTCCCCTGCAACTAGAGTGCCATTGTCCTGCTGGGACTGTTCTGGGGCCAGACTCCCAGACGTGTCTTGGTGAGCCAAGAGACAGTGAGGGATGGATGTTGGGGAGGGGAATGTTTTTATGAAGGTTTTCAGCTGTCATTTTTAAACTTTAGTATCTCAGTGTCTTGTGTACCTTTAGTAGGTCAAAGTTTCTTAATGTACTTATTGTTCTTATTGTGTGAATGAATGTGGGTTCAATAGGTATTGAAAAAGCAATACTTCCGAAATCAAGTCTTGGTGTATTTTAGTTTTTTCTATTCCTATCCACTTTTTTTGTCTAAAAAAACGAACAAAACTTCTTTCACTTTATTCAAACCAGACCTAAATGAGTGTGAGAGTAGCAATGGCGGATGTGCTGAGATGTGTGTGAACACTAGGGGCTCGTGGCGGTGTGAGTGTGGCCCAGGCCGTGTACTGGATGCTGACGGACGGACCTGCAATGGTATGACTCAGCCCCTTATAGACTGAAGTAAATACGAAGCACTTAACTCTGATAATGATTGATTTATGGTGTCTTTTGGCTGCATGAAGAGATTGCAGGTTGCCACAACGTAAATGGAGGGTGTAGCCACGGGTGCTCGTCGGAGGCTGAGTCGTATTACTGTCACTGTCCAAGAGGCCTAACACTGGGGGAGGACAAGAAAAGCTGCCAGGGTCAGCAAAACCTCACTCATGTATTTTAGTTTTTTTTAAGTGTGTGTAAATAAACATCTGAATTCAAATTTGGACACACTGGACTTTGGTCTAGGTTTAGAGTAGATTGGGTTATGGCTGACAACTTTTGGGTTGCCAGACCACCAACTGATTTTGCATCTAGAATTACAGTTGAAAAAAAAATAAACTTTTTCTTTTATTAAATTTTTTTATCTTTTATAAAAATCTTGTTCTGTTAATTCTAAAGTTTAGTCAGAGGTTAAAAGCGGTGTGTTTTATTTCCTGTCCAGTGCCCGTGCTGTGCAATCCCAGCTCTATTGATGTGTCTGTTCCCAAAGACCTTGTGGGTGGCCTGGAGCTCTTTTTGTCAAATTCCTCATGTCGTGGAATCTCTAACGGCACTCACATCAACCTTCATTTCAGCCTGAAGACCTGCGGCACGGTAGTCAAGGTGAGGGGAAACATGACATTCTCATTTGTCAAAGAACGTGTTTTGCTCGCTCAGGAACTCACCTGAGTAAAACTTTCTTAAGAAAATACAGGTCCCTGGTTTGATGCCAGCGGGTTTATACCTATACAAATGTTAGAACGTAGATGATTGAAAAATAGCATTAAAATCCTGACTGCAGTGGTCAGGAAAGTTCAGTGAAACATTCTCCATTAGCAGTATATTGCTAATAGGTTGCCCACATAAAAAAATTTCGCCATATGAATTGTGTTTTTAATAAAGTTTAAGAGTAAACTGAATGAGTTTGTGTGATTATTTCTCAGTTGATTTTGCATGTGGTGGATTTCTGAGGTGATTTGTCACCTTTTTCCAGATGTAACAATGTTTTTTTGGCTAAAATCCCCTGGCCAGCAGTCATTACTAGCGCCTCTGGACCACTAGCTACAAAATCTTTTTTCATCTCTAGGTTATTGATGACAAAATTATTGGCACAAATCTGGTTACTGGACTGCCAAAGTCAAGCCCAACCAGCAACGGAGAGGTAATTGTACGCACCAGCAAACTTTTGCTACCCATCACGTGCGAGTTCCCGGGTCACTACGAGGTATCAGATGGTTACCTTCCCAGTCTACACAACTCTGCCCTGGAGCTGTCGGCACACAGTGAGGGCATCTTTCCCTTCACGCTCGAGCTGTTTAAGAACTCTGAGTTCTCCGAGCCGTACAACAGTCCTCCTCAGCTGCGCTTACGTGACGCGCTGTATTTCGGCGTGGAGCCACGTGAGCGTGTGGAGGGCCTTGCTGCTCTTGTGGAGACCTGCTTTGCTACGCCTGGCCCAAAAGCTGACCAAGTTCTCAAATATTACCTCATTAAAGACGGGTGAGTGATCTGAGGTGCTTTGGTATTAATTCTATATCTTTTTAAAACTGATTCTGTTTTGCAAAAGAGTTTGTTTCGGATAAAACTCGTTTTTTAGCATGTTGCCTTCTTTGGTGTTTTCTTTCCATCAGCTGTGTTTCAGATGAGACCGTACGCCAGCTCTCGGCTAAAGATCAGCTCTCCAAACACTACCAGGTTCCTGTCTTCAAGTTCATCGGCAGTGACAATGGGGTGAGTGAAAATGCTCGGCCAGACGTTCCGCAGGCAAACGTCTGAGATCGAAAAGCCTTGTTCTATGTATTGCTTTAAACCCTGATCAGCTTTTTTTTGCTGACACAGAAAGCTAATCCTCGAATCTTTAAGGGTGGATGGATGTGACAAAGCAGATCCGCAGTCACAAACTCATTCCAGTTTCCAGTCAAATGATTGTGTGTTTTTCCTAAGCTCAAATTCCATTACAGGCTACATGCTTCCATGTTAGTTATTCCCAAGGACTCATTGTGGGTGCTTGTAGGCTTTATTTTGATCTACGATATAAGAAATGGAACACCATGTGGCTTTATTAGACTTGCTTCCACACACAAAAAGTGAATGAATCAAGAAAGGGACAGAAAGCGAGAGAAATCATGTTTATACACATCAAGGACATTGGGTTGGTCCTCAAAAAGAAATGGTTACTAAGCCATCATAAGGCATTAAATAATAAAAAAAATACTCCACATATTTACAGTAAAACTCTTATATCTGTGTGATTTGATACTGTACATTATCTTCTGACTCATGTAATGTCTTTTCGTGTGTGTAGGAGGTCTACCTGCACTGCCGGGTGCTAGTGTGCGGTGAGGGAGAGTCTCGCTGCACGCAAGGCTGCCGCAGACGTCTGAGGCGAGACCTCTGGTCTGAACAACACCAAGAGAAACGCACCCTCACCGGAGGACCCATTGTCATTCTGCCAGATCTGTAACACACACACCCACACACACACACACGTTTACCATTCACCATTCTGTAACCTCTGATTGTGTGTTTACTCGAGCATTATCCTGTTTATCACTATCCATTATTCTTTATTCTGCCAGCTGCAACCAGAAGGATTAAGAATTATCAACGTTACTCATAAATTCACTGGTGACATACTCGTGTGTGTTGTTTCTCTGAGCCAATAGCGCACTCCTTTACTCCAGTATACTGTACCATCATAAAATCATTAACGGAAGCACGAAGCCTGAACAGTGGTTATGCAAGCTTTACATTTATGTCTATTACAAATAATCATTGCATACTTTTTTGATATATAAGTGCACCTTTTGTTTTAAATAAAGGGATACGCGTAAAAAATAATACATATTTTATAATGCTTATTCTATATCATGCTCAGCGTAGAGGAATGATCAATGTTTTTTTTTTGCTTGCAGTGTGTTGCAGCTTCTCCAGTCATGTTAATGCACAAGAAGGATTTCTGTATTTAAATCATATGCGAATCATATGCAAATATCACAGCTGACTCTGGCCAAACAGGGTGAACCTTAAAAAATAATAATAATAATAAAAAAAGACGTATAAATCCTGTTTCTATGCACATTGTAAATTGAAAATTGTAAGCACTTTCAGCATGCGGTGTGAATTCTGGTTCTGAAAGTTCATCGACCTCAGCTACATCACTTCAGATCATAATTAGTCTTAACCAGAGATGCATGTGTTTATAATCCTTCTTGGGCATGAATTATGTATGTAGATGTCCATGACCTTTTAAAAATTTCCTTAGATTCTAATTCGAATCATCAGCTTTCCATAATACTTCTTAACAATGCATTTATAGTATTTGGAGGATGCCCTTATTTACTTACTTTTATCACAACTTTATTAGCAACTGAGCAGCTATGAGATTAAGGGGCCTTTCTCAGGGGCCCAGGATGTGGCTAGTATTTGAACTCACAACCTTTGGATCCAAATTCCAATGCCTTAAACCTTAAACTTCAAAATAATGCAGACCTCTTGTCCCAAACAGATATTTTGCCAATCATTTTTTATTTTTTTTTAGCAGTCCTCCTTAAAAAGTCTAATGGATTTCTAATCTTTTGTAAATCTTAAACACATTCCCTCAATTTGAATGACACATTCATTTTCCTTTATATATCCACATTATATAACCAAATGCACAGCTCTATTTGTAGACACAGGTTTATTCTGGTCCCTGCTGAAGCGCCATTTTAGTCTGAGGAAGAAGAAAAAATACACGTACAAGATGTGACTCGAGTCTGACATTTATTCAGAATATATTCATTCAGAAGTCCAAAATAACTTAGAAATTTATTGATGCGACAGAGTAGATGGTCATGAAATTCTTGATTCTTATAATGTTTCAAATCTGTGTGAAATGAAACCACATTATTTATGAATTATATGCCAGTGTTTGGATTGTAAAAGTGTGTGAAATATTAATCTGAAAGTCTCAGCGCTGAACTATAATAAATTACGAATATATTGCATTAAGTCCGGGGAGCACACTGTCACTTGGTGGGGGTGGAGTGGATTCTTTCAACCATTTGTAATGTGTCCTAAGTTTAGAATTACAGCATTATTCCACTCTGTCCTCTCATTTAGAATACAACCCTGACTGATCTTAAAACATTAGGCCTATAGGAGTACTAAAGGAATGTTCTCCTCCAGCAGCACCATAGGAGTTTACCATTTAGGTAAAACTGTAAACCCAAACCTATATCTATATAATAAACATGGAAAAACAAAAATCCACAGGAAGCATGTCAGTCGTTTGCTCCAATGAGTTTTCAGCAACACAAGTCTTTCTTTAGGAGTTCGCTGAGCTCATGTTGGTCGAGTTTGAAGGCGCATGGTAATGGTGAGTCATTGCGCTTGGCTGAGTGGAGGTGGTAGGTCTTACAACTCGTCTTTCTCCTCTCCCTCACAGATACATGCTGCCCTCTGGCTGTTCATGAACGGCCTGCAGCCCAGAGTCCAAACCGTGTTGTACATGGTGTCTGCAAATGCTTCGCAAGCTGCGAGAAGAGAGTAGCAGTTAATACGGTTATTCTCAAGTACACATTGTGTAGGAAAAAAAAAGAGCAAGCAGATGATGATAAACCAGAAAGGAGATTTTAGAGTGTACAAAGTGCATCTGTGTCGTAATGCAAAGCAACGGCTTCGTTATCTTTAACATTGTCACACAGACCTCCTTGTTCTTCTAAGATCTTATTTACTTCAAGTCAGCAAACGTGGATGTGTGCAAGTCATGACCGCGTTCTCACCTTCAACCTTCGACATGAAGCCCAAGCTCTTTTTCAGGTCACTGCAGATGCTGTGGAGGCACCAGCGGAACTTGGTGTCGCAGCGGTACTTGTTGGAACCGCACGTGTCATAACAAATGTCCAGCTGGTTACAGCACTTGGTCATGGCTGGGATTCCCATGTCGAACTGTGGTAGAACATTGTGTATAAGAAATGGGTGATTTTAATTTATTTGATCTTATGCTCTTAGGAAAAAAAAATGGATGAAATCAGGGGGTTTCCCTCCTCCCCAAGAGTGCACATTTACTCTTTTAATTATTATTACTTTAATGAAAAATCTTTTTGGAAAAAAGTGCATCACTGGGGTTGGTTTCATTAAGGGTGATTTTATAGCTTTATGATTTATACCTTTAGTACCTTCTACATAAAAGTACAGTTTACGTAAAAGTACAGTGAACATGGAAACACATGCTGGTGTTAGTCTGTTAGTATTGTTTCAGAAGACACATACACTTTCTGGTACCTGGAAACCAAGCAAAGAGGATGTGCAGCCATTGGGCTCAGGCATCTGGAAGTCTGGACGAGCTTGTGGAGCTTTACCTGTCAATCAACAAACATGCCTGTGTTACTTAGTGGAGAAAACACTGTGAAACAATCCACATCTTTACATTTTAATGGAGTGAGAGGGGTGTCCAATCTTTTCCACAAAGGGCTGGTGTGGGTGCAGGTTTTTATTCCTGCCAAGTAAGTCCACACCAAATTCTACCTGTTTATATCGAATGATTTTCATTTGAAATAACTATCAGGTGTGGCCTTTGATTGTCTGGAATGAAGAACCTGGACCCACACTGGTCCTTTGTGGAAAAGATTGGACAACCCAGATTTAAGACATTGTTAATCCTTAGGAAAACAATAGTTCACCAAACACCCTAAAGTTCTCAACTACGGAAGGTTCCTCCTTCTGATATGATCTGCTTCGTTATGTAACAGTGCTGCTGTTATTCGTATTTAAGATAAAACTCTGAAGCAATAGTTTTGTAAGACTCAGCAAACATTTCACACTGACTCTCTAATGGTAGTTTATCGAACCAACACATGATCAAATCAGCATGAAATACAGAATCAAGCTTTTTCCACTCAGTTTCTTTTAGACAACTTTTCAGGGTTGTCCATGGCCAGGAGTGGTGCGATTGACATGAAGTAAAACTAAGCCGTTCAATGAGATTACGTCACAGCTTTCTGTACATCAACATTTCGCTTGGCTTGCTCACCGTATCTGCAGCGGTACTGGCACACGCCATCGCGGCCTCCCATCAGCTCCAGTAACGAGTCAAAATACCCATTGACTGCTTGAAAGCTGCCTCTGATGGAGCCCATGCCCCAGTCGGAATCCTCTTCATCCTGGGTAGTGCTGGCACCATCTTTGGCCTGGTTTCCCTCAGCGGCAGCAGCCTGTAGGATTGTATCCAGGTTCGGCTCTTCAGCTGCTGCGGCTTCAGGAGCCAAAGGAGGCTCCTCAGCAGAAACGGCAGTGATGAGTGTTGCAGCGAGGCCCGTGGAGAGGCAGAGCAGAAGAACGAGGGCACACCGAGACATGGTGGTGAAGCACACAAGCCAGTCTTGTGTGGGATGAGTGTCTTTGGAGTGAAAGAGCGTAACAGCCTGCCACTGATAGCACCTCATGGACAGGACTTTGATCCCCGATTAGATCAAGCAGACAGCGAGGCACTGGCTGGTGCTAAGGTCAAAAAGCACAGCGATTTCTATTGCTAAGGATAGAGGAGAGAGCATGTTTGGAGCCACACACCCTTTTTAATCTTCTTGGCAGTATGTGCTTCTTTTAAAATAAAGGGATGATCGTGTCAACTTTTTCACTTTGGCGAAAGTACGGTCATTGCCTTTGAGGTCATTTTCTTTCTAAATGAAATGGAATAGTGCCAAGACTATCCACACTGAGAGTATTAAAAGTAAAACTAGAGAATGCAATCATCGGGTTGGCCGATTTATTGCAATAATTTTTTTGGCAAGGCTTTGGGGTACATCTAGTGGTTAAACCGATGAACAACAAAAACACACAATCGGAGCGAACCAGCACATGGTTGGTCAAAGGGCATTGTTTATTGGAATTGCTGGCTGCAGTAAACGTTTCTCTCGAAGGCACGTTTCCTCGGTTCGGGTTCCTCGTCATGAAGCCGATTCCAAAAGTACACGGTGTAAAAAAAGATCCTGTTATCAATTGCTTTACTTTATCCTTGTGTCTGACTGATAGCTGGTAGACTTTATCTTCTACTGACAACAGCTTTACACACCATCGTATTAGTCCAAAAGTTCTCTGCCTCTTTCCTACTAAAGAGTCTGAGTCACTCACAGAACAAGGGGACAGACAGCTGTCTTCCCTAAGCATAGTTTCAACCTTTTTAAGAAGCCCCATGTTACTATATCACTTAAGCAATAAAAGATGATTTAAGAATTTTAAAAATAAGGATGCATACTTTATAGAAGTAAAGAAAAGCAAAAAAAAAAAACAAAATTGTATTCATTAAGTGTCCTTATTATGTCCTTTTAGTGTGGTCCATATGTCCTCCCAAATCTGCCTGTAGAGAAAAGACAATAAAAACAATAAATATCATTCTTCTATCATTCTGCCTGCAAAGCAAGATGAGGACAGTACATACGCTTTTGTCTCCTCGCTGATTAGCGCGTTGCTCAAGACCAGTGAAATGTTTTGTTCGAGATCCTTTAAATAAAGGAAAAAAGGACAGTTTATGCCATATGATTTACACTTTGTACGGATTTCTAACCCCATTCCTGTCCCTCGTTACCTTATTGGCTCTCTGGAGACGTACATTTGATGCAGCAATGTTCAAGATTTCATCCTAAAGGCAGAAAAAAAGACAGTCAGTGTTTAACGTCCGCTTAGCCAGAGCACGGTGTTCTACTCAGACCAGACGCACAAGAAGTTCGTACTTCTGAGTCTCTGATGCTGGTCTCCAGAGCACTGATGATTACAGAGGACATCATCATCTCCTTGATGTCTCTCTCAAGGTCCTTCAGCTCACCCCACACTTTCCACACCTGCTGTCTCTTAGCCTCCACCTGAGCGACGGAGGAGCGTTCGCACGGCATCACTCCTGAGAACGTGTCCTCATCACGTCGACGGGTATCACAGCTTTCTAAACCTCACAGGAAAAAAAACCACACAATAAATTTATCATTTTAGAAACATGTTTTAATGTTATAAATGATAAAAAAATTTAAATTTTCTTTTTGTAGAAAAGCACTATATGGACAAAAAGTATTGGGACAGCTGATTTTCCAGCTGACATTTACCACAAAGTTGGATAAAATTGTATAATTGTATAAAAATGTGTTTGGAGGCAGTTGCATTAAATTCTTCTATAGTCAAACTAGAATCCTGTGCACAAAGCCGGCTCCATGAAGATGCTTTACACGTTTTGGGGTGGAAGATCTCCTGTTATAGGGGTCTGACTTTATTCCTAGGTGGCTCAATGACCACAAATCTCCACACACACACACTCTAGAATTGAGTGGAACCTCTTCCCATGAGAGTGGAGGTTATTATAACTTCCTATTCCACATTTGATGTTTTGTTTGTGTGTATGCTGGAATAAGATGTTTCATCACATGTGTCAGGTTTCCACAAGCTTTTCTTTATAGTGTATACGAAGTTGAAGTTATTTGAAGGCGCGTGTGTGTGTGTGTGTGTGTGTGTGTGTGTGTGTGTGTGTGTGTGTGTGTAAGAGAGAGAGAGAGAGAAAGAGAAAGTAGTGAATCTGAACAGTCCTGAAAGATTTGCTTGTGATTATGGGTTCTTCTACTTTGTACCTTTATCTTTCTGGTCTACCAGAGCTTTGAGTTGAACGTCTTCATACTCCAATCTGACTCTATAACGGAATAGAAGTGAATTTAGTGTGAACAATTATTTTGCATGAGAAACTACAAATGAATTAAAAATAATACCTGTCATTTTCCTCTAAAACCCTCTTGGCTTCCTGTTCCAGTAAAAACATTTGACTTGCTGCTTCCTTTAGCTCGAGTCCTTCTGTGGAGGCTTCGACAGGGAGATCAGCAGACTGAACACAAGGCCGAATTATTCTTTGTTAGGACTTGCCATCAGCAGAGCTAATAATCAAGCTAATCAAAGTAACGCTTAGATCTTAACATTGAGGCAAAACTATCAGATGTTCCTATACTTATGAAAACATTTGGTCCATACTGAGATGTTTGGTCCACCTCAATCATCTGATGATTCAAAAGTTTGTGATTTTGACAGCTGTTTCAAACATCAGAGTTGTTTTCATCAAAGCTCTCACCTTGTCCTGGAGAAGTGACTGTGAGGTAAGAAGTGATGCGACGAACAAATCGTACTCTTTCTGTATACAACATAAAATCACAAAGATATTTTATAGTTAAACATAAAAAATAATACGGCTATAACGGATCATTTCTATGAACACGAATGCGACTAATGCTTTGATGTAAATCATCAGGAAAGAAAGCACTCCGGTGTGTGAGACATGCATGTGTGTGTTACAGTGTCTCACCTTGATTTCTCGGAGGATGTCGCCAAATGCACGTGAGCCGTTGCACACGTCATCAAAGACGTCGCTGAATACTCCGAGGCGCTCTCTGCAGGGACCTCTGCTTGCTGGAAGTTTCCTCAGTGCCTAACACACACACACACACACACACACACACACACATTAACAATTTCCTCTGTCGGAAATGTGCATCAGTCTCTCGCTGTCCTCTGAGATAATTACGTCTAATTTCATACGATGAGATGATGTGGGCCTCGTATGGCTTCTAAATTATACAAAAAATGTCATTATTTTGTTGAAAACGAGTCTAAAATTTTGCTGCATTTCAATTGTTTTTTACTGACGTTGCATCTGCTCAGTGGAGTTTAATGCATTTGAGTAATGAAATGCTTCTTGGAATATTCAAATAAATACAAAGCTCATGATCATCAGTCAGATGGGCCAGGAAGCCATTTCACAAAGCTTTTAAATGGAAATTGTTTTTTTAGAAAGCTGGAGAAGGGAATGAGATATCAGTGTTTTTGGAATTGTAAAAAAAGAATGAAAGACTAATAATCTAACAGTCGTGCTAAAAAAAAAAGGTTAAGGTAAAGTTAGAGACTAAAAGAATAGTCCACAATTATAGACAGTGATCAGGTATAACATGGTCATTAGGACGTTATAAGCGCAGAAGCGCTCTTATTATCTCCTCATCATGGCACCTGTTAGTAGGTGGGATATATATTAGGCAGCAACTAAATATTTTGTTCTTAAAGTTGGTCTGTTTGAAACTGGGACGAGCGTAAGGATTTGAGGAGTTTGACAGAGGCCAAATTGTGATGTCTAGATGACTGGCTCCAAAACTGCAGCTCTTGTGGGGTGTTTTTAGTCTGCAGTGGTCAAAATCTATCAAAAGTGCTCCAAGGAAGGAACAGTGGTGAACCGGCGACAGGGTCGTGGGCGGCCGAGGCTCATTGATGCACGTGTGGAATGAAGGCTGGACGTGTGGTCCGATCTAACAGAGGAGCTCCTGTAGCTCAAACTGCTGAAGAAGTTCATGCTCTTAATGCTTGACGGGTCAGGACTGTTTTTGGAAGGGGGCCAACACAATATTAGGCAGGTGGTCATTATGTCTTACCTGATCGCCTTGTGTTAATAAAGGGAACATTTTAAGAGTAATGCTTGCACTCAGCTGTATGTATAGTACGAACCTGCTGAAGCTTGCTCTCATGCCCCTTTGCTGCTTCTCTCCAACTCAGACACTTCCTGTTTATCAGGTCTTTTGGCCGTTTGTCAATGCACCGCCCCTGGCGCAGTCGATCGCTCCGGGTGACCCCTGCTTTGTTTGTGTGTGTGAACCAGCTGTTGTCCTGTTTCTTCGTCTGAGACTCTGTACAACCATCCTGCTTTGCTTCTCTCATCTTACCTAGCTCTGGCCTGTCCAACCCTCCTGTCAGATTAGTGGTAACCAATTCCTGAAGTTTCTGGATCCTAGGTTTATTAGTGTCTATAGTGCAGCTCTGTAGGCCATCAGTCACCTTCTCCCTATCAGCTTTGTGAGTTGGTTCCGTGTCTTTACACTGAGGCTCGTTCTGAATCGGTTTGAGTGGTCGACTGTAAAGGGGTTTATGAGTGAGGGTGTTAAGACCCCGGTGACTTGAGCTCTCTGTCTGGATGTCAGCTTTGTCCACAAAACGCAGAAGCTCTTTCAGCTTGCGCTGCATGGCTGAGTGCCTCCGAGTTTGATTGCTTGATGCAGACATGTCTAACACTGCAGAAGAGCAAAGAGGAGAACATTTGAGTGGATCATCTTCAGAATAGGAATGGCATAGCATTATGTGCTGTGCATTTTAAAACACTGTGTTTAATACACCTACATTCTGGGCCAATCTTGTAGGTTTATAGTTAGAGATTGAAGCTTGTTCCCAGCACATTAAGTTGTCATCATCTGCTTTTCTTTTTTTCTGGTTCTGACCCTAAGATTGTTGTTCGATGGACACACACACAAAAAAAAAAAAAAAAACTGAAAAAGCTAATTAAAACATTGGCAACAATGCAGCACTGAATAATAACAAATAACATCTGGTCTATATATATATATATAAAATACATAATAATACATAATACATATATTCAGTTGATCACAATATGATTTTAATTATCCTCAGCTAATAATGCAAATGAGAAGATATCGTCTCCTATATTCTTTCATACAATGAAACTTTTTATAAATAAGTATCCTTTATTATGCGGTAATCGCACTCTATGTGAAAATAATAATTTAAAAGTATTTATAATGTTCGTGTTCTCACCTGTTGCTGTACTTCCAGCTGGAGGCGTCGAACACAGGTTGCCATGGCAACGCCTTCTACGCTTTTGTTAGTAACTTCCGGTCACGTGGTAAAAGGCGGAAACGCAGTGGTTTTGTCCTTTTGAAATGTTGTTGTTTTTTTTTTTTTTTTTTTTTTTTTTTTTTTGAGGAATTCGGTTTCTTGTTTCTTGTTTTTCCTTCTAATTGGCCACTTGTGTGTATATAAGTCTGTATACTGCCATTATTTGGACATTAGTAATGCTGTAAATATAATCTAAAACGTTATATACTTTCTATTAATGCATTTTGTCCATCTCTAGTCTACAGGATTTCTAGTATGTGTAATTAGTTGATTGGGATATGTAAGGATGGCATGTTTTTGCATAGATTGATAAAGGCTTCTTTTTGAGGAATGTGCAAAAGCACAGCTTTTGTTTTGCAAAATATCTGTAAGCTCTGTCAGGTGTATAAGATTATACATGATCCAAGTTCTCCAGGTTCTACAGTCTAGATTTCATGTAGGAAAATGTTTATCCATGTGACCATTTTTTTGACTGACAGGAGGTGTTTTGAAATAAAATACTCACCAGAATTTCAGTGCACCATTAGTGATTTAGTAATTTGAGATGGTTGGTCAGGGGTCTAAATACTTTTGCTAGGTTTTTTGTCATGCAAGATCTTAGAACCAAAAATATAGATCATTATATGGGTTTATGTAATGCATTTGTGTGGTGAGAAATACGAGTGGTGAACAACTTGTCCAGCATTGCTTCTGGATTAAACAGGAAATCTGTTTGGGCTCAGTGACTTGTGGTTTGGAGTTGCTGGAGCATTACCAAATCCCTTGTCTTCTTTATTATTATTATTTTTGTTCAATCTTGAGTATGGGAAGAGAAGGCACAGAATGTTCATGATCTAAGAAATTGGGATATTGATATTTCTACTGTTGTCTCTAATTGAAATGATCCTGGCAGGGGTGATTTTATTCCTATTTTCATGATTTCAATATGATTAGAATTAATTTATTTATAATTTATATGCTTTTTTGTTTTGCCTTTTTTTTTGTAGGATTTGCTGTACGGTTGTTTTGTCGTTGTTTCCCCGGAGAAAAGTGGTTGACATTTCTTGGGAATCCTTGGTTTTGCTTTTAATTTTTTTTCTTCTTCTAAATTAGTAGTTTAGTCTCTGTGAGTGCTGAACTGATGAGAAGCCATCTTTAAAAAAGAAATCATTTCCTCCTATTATTTCTAAATCGGAAGTCAGTCATGTACTCAATTGTTGCATCTAATCTGCACTTGCTTGGGAAATGTATAGTTGTGTAGAAGTACAGTCATTTCAATACAACATGGAAAAGGGAAAAGATGGTATGGCTGTAAATAATCCTCTCATGTTCTAGATTTTCTTAAGTTTCTCATGCTGATCCTTTCAGATTGTTTTAACTGTTTGAATAGGGGATACAGGATGCTGGCTCTTCATCTATTCGCAGGGTTATTGAGTTAATTTCCTTTTGTCCGACTTGTAGGATGATTGTCTGGGTCGAGTTTGTGGTCTGGTTCAAAAACACTGTACATTGAAATTCAATGTTTTGTTACTGCCTTGGTGAAAACCTTTATTCATTTTTTTTTTGTTGTTGCATGAATAGTTTTATATTAAAATTTTTTCTAGGTCTTGTATCACTGGGTGCCAATAATTATGGATCAAAGCAATTGTTTGATATCTACAAAGCAGAGTATTTTTTAAAACTAATGATCATTAAAGTTAAACAATAAAAGATTTTCGCAGCTTTGCTTATACTTACCGAAGGTGCCAATATTATTGGAGGCACTCAATCTAACAGTTTAAACCAGATCATAGTGCACCATTAGGGACTACACTATGATCTTGCGCTAACCAATTTATATCCCCAACATAAAATAACCCCAAAGTGAGTTTAAAAAAAAAAAAAAAAAAAAAAATCCTACAGGAAAATATACAGTAAATATTACACGCTTTTTTTTTTTTTTATTCCCAGAAATATTTAATAAAATTACTGCTCTTCTATGTACAGTCAAGACATTCCTCATTATTCTTGGGCAACAGCAGGTCGACATGACCGTTCACTTCATGATGCACAACTTTACTCTGTACAAAACAAAAATGCTAAGTATTTTTTCTTGTATAAAAAATATAAGTTAATTTAAAATTTAATTCTAATTAAGAAAATAACAATGCTAATAATCATTGATAGTTGCAGTAATAATAGCAATGTGATAGGAACCATAATAAAATTAAGGACGACATAAAAATAGTATTAGTAATAATAATAAAAATAATAATAATAATACAATGATGAGTCTCTAAACATAGTGCATGTGAGGGGAGAAAAATGGGCTGTGGATGACTGAAGGGATGAAGGCTGTGATGTTCCTCTTCACTTCGTTATATTTGGAGGATTCTTGTTTTAAGGGGTTATGGCGTTCTCTCTCTCTCTCTCTCACACACACACACCCACCCACACACACACACACACACACACACACACAATCTGAAAGTGCATGGCTCCCTAAGACCTAAGGTAGCACCATAAGAGTGTAGCTTACGTCTCTGAATACAAACACATATTCACTCATACACATTGCACATGTGCTTAAAGTATGGGAAAAAACAAAACAAAACAAAAAATGACTGACACACACACACACACACACACACACACACACACACACACAATCACACACACAATGCAGTGGAAACTGTACCTACTGAACACACACATGACCTCATTTGACAGTGTACTCTTTTGGTACCCCGTAACCCCCCACCCTAAAAAAAAACAAAAACAACAACAACTAAAAATCAACACCAGGCGTGTTTAAGCGTGTTTCAATTACATTCACTCATCAGTTCTGTAGCATCACCACGAGGCTTTGGAGCTCCGGACATGTTACAGGCTAAAAAACATAAACGCGGACCAAATCGAGGCGCCGATCTACTTCGATACCCATGTTTTTGAATGTAGCCCAATTGTGCAGACAAACATCTCACTCGAATTTATCCTTAAAAACATTCTTAGCACAGTGTAGATTTTAAACACAGTGTTTCATCTTCATACACATTCTGGTTTGAGATGTTTTGTTGTTGCGGAGGGTTTGATGGTTTCAAACTCAATTTGATCCCACATCAAAATCCAGGTCTCTCATTTGATATGATTAATGTTTTCAAATGACTAAATGGAATAAACTTATTGCTTTAAGATGTTTTAGACATTACTGTGAACTTGTAAGTGTCATTCAAATTTCTTGTGACTTGTGAATATTCGAAGTTTCCGTCTCCTGTTTATTCTTGACTCCTGGAGAACCTTAAAATGTTAAGCTCATTGAATGTTTTGGAACAATAATCATGAGTGCCATGTGTTGCTTTTATGAGGGAGGGGGGGGGGGGGGGGGGGGGGGGGGGGGGGTGTCTCAATTGGGCACAAATGGTAGCAAGCTGTACTGCATTTGCCATAGTGGTTGTTTTCTTCCCTGTCCTACACATACAGCAGTGTAACTCTCTCCAAATTCAGGCGACTAAGAGAACTAAGTGCTAATGAGACGCGTAAGACTGCCCTGATTTAGAGAGTGCAATGGATAAGTCTACAATTACTACTTAAATATTACCCTTAGCGACAGTTAATGGTTTGCGTTCGCATGCCCGCCGCTTAGGGCGTCACGATGCGGACCATACAACGTTTATTTCTGCTCGCCTTATAAGATTGCCCAAGGTTTAGCGCTTTTAGGACAAGAGGATCAAAAGCCGATTTGTATATCAGGTTGAATGGCCTTAGATTTCAGAGAGGAACATTGTGACTCTCGTGTGACTACAGTAAGGTTCAGAATGATCCGGTTGCTTTTATCACAACAGCGCTCTTACTTCAGTCAGATACGCTGCAGGGCTTATCCCCAACCCCCTCCCACACCGAAAAGGCTGTATTTCTGCATTCAAGTACTGCAAAACATCTTCGCACAACCAACAGAACACGTCCACAAGACTGCCACAGCACCCCGGCCTGGCCTGGCCTGGCCTCCTACGTCTCCCCGAGTAGGTTTTGCGCTCGATGTTTTGATCACAGAGGGAAATAAGTACCATTTCAGACGAGCTGAACCTTCTTTAGTTACTAGACATTTAGTAGCAACTGCAGGTTCAGCTTGTAAGGCCTCTTCAAATATAAGACCACAAAAGAAACAAATTAGATTTTCACCCCAAAACTAAATATTTAATTAAAAAAAAAAAAAAGCAACCATCCGAGGATGCTGCACAAGTCCGTTCAGATTTGAGGCGATTGAATCCTGCATCCTGGGCGAGTCCCTCTGATTCGAGTCTCTAGCCTCTGTCACCCACTGAGGTAACGTTTGTTTTGCTTTGTCTTTTTCAGATTCTTCTTCGAGTTGCTGGATGAATATCTCCTCTCCTGCCTGACCTCTCTGCTCCACAGCGGAAGTGGGACTGTCCTCAGGGAAGTGCAGTGTCTCTGGCAGGGTGTGGATGGTGTCGTGTTCAAGGCTGAAGGTCTCAGGCTGAGTCAGTTGTCCACTTTGACCGGTCCGCTCTCCAGCAGCCCACTCTGCGCCGGTTCTTCACACGGAGTCCACGCACACGTCTCTTCTCCTCGTACGATATGTTCCCACTGGCCCAGGTTTTCCCTGCATACACACAATGCCAGACTTTAGAAACCATTTATAAGAACTGATTTACAGTTATCGACTTTGTTTCTATGCTATCATCACGCTAGACTGATTCAGATTTGTGTCACATTTGTGATCAGTGCCTTCATAACTCTCACTTTAATTTGGTTAAGTAAATGTTGTAAAGCAACTCATAGTTCACTTTGTTTGTTTTTTCATATTTGTACCAATAGAAAAAACTCTACCGGTGTGACGCTGGATAAAAAACCTTCAGCTGGCAAACCGCCGATAATCACAAGTAATTCATCATATACTTATTGTGGATTTCCGCTTGGGTGCAATTTGTTTTAATACTTTCCCCTAGAATTGTGTTTATATTCACATGCTTTTAGAGAAAATAAATACAGGAAGCCATACAGCGCCTGCCTCCGGACCTGGAATTATTATTTGCACCAATGATTTGATCGATTAGTTCACACACCGATCATGCACATGTTTCTCAAGCGGTAACGCAGTGGCTTTCAAACCTGTTGTTTGTGAGCAGCATGTCAGAAGATCGATTGTGAATGATCTGTATTCACCCTGCATTTTCAAACCGCTTAGGCATGTTGACACGACCTGGAAACCATTTTTAATCAATCGTCAATTCCAGTGAGTCTGGGACGTTGTGTTGGTCCAGCCGTTAAATTGACAGCAGTGTATTACAAAGTATTATGTAGATACAGGCCAAGAGATATAATTCATGTTCACATCAAAGATTCAAATGAAGAAAAAGTGTGATCTCCCTCCGTGTGCTCTCAGCATGGAAGTTGGTACCAGATGGATTGGTTTGAGTATTTTAGAAACTGCTGATATCCTTGGAATTTCAAATGCAGCAGAGTTTATAGAGAACAGAGTGTGACTATGAGGACTTCTGGTAAATTAGTCACTACAACTCTGGTGAGTAGAAAAGTATCTTGGTATGTGAATGAAAATATTCTGATTGGGGTGGATGGGGTACATCAGCAGACGACCACATCAGCGTTCCAGTTTAGGTGAGTCTGTGCCCATGAAGGACTTAAATCCCTGTTCTTGTCTAACAGGAGTGAAATCTGATGTGGTCTTTTGCTGTTGTAGCTCATCCACCTCGAAGGGTTAAATGGTTGTTCTTTAAAAACTCTAAAGACTTAGTAATCACAGTAAGTCACAGAGATCACTTACATTCTTAAAAAAGTTGTGAACATTAATTGAAGCTCTTGACCTGTACATGCAGGATTTTGCTTTGTGCTGCGATCACATGATTGGCTGATTAGATATCTGCCTGAATGTCCAGGTGTTCCTATTAAAGAGGACATTAAGTGCATGTGTTAATAACATAGTTCTATTTTACTGGATGGGTAGTGTAATTAAAAGTTTTGAGGATTACCAATAATGAACCAGATGGTGTGTAATCAGGATGTAGATTTTAATTTTTATGTGAGAATTCTAAATAAGGGGGTCAAACCTTCTTATAAGGAGCAGAAGTTAAGAATGAAGGAGAAGCAGGTAAGAGCTGTGATGTAGTGTAAAGAATAAGAACACTCAGGACAGCAGTACGGTGTGGAACGGTCCAGTGCAGGTCACATGACCGGGATTAAATCTGTGTATTTGCATTGCAGTTTCATCTTTTATATTTCCCGTTTTATTCCGAACCGTCATCTCTGTCATGGAACACAACACATTTTGCTTAAACAGCTGCTTACTGAGACCTCAGTATCTCCAATCCTAGTCTTATCTTCATCCGTACAAACACTGATCTCTAGAACACAGTACAGTTTACATTTACATTCATATACAAAGATTTTGCACTTTCTTTCTTCTTCTTCACACTTTTAACATCAGTTCGAATGTAAGGCTTAAGATTGCAAACATTCACTTTTAGTTCCAGGTTACAGTGAGTCCAAAGTTTCTAGTTCTGAAGACACTGGTTAGCTTGTTCAGGTGGGTTTAATTAGGATTAGCGCTAAACTCTGCAGGACGGTGGACCTCGAGGGACAGTTTTAGGTCTATCATTTTAGGTCTATCATATCATTTCTTTTTTACCTGCTCATTTACGTAATACCTCACGAACAGCACAAGAGCCGAGTCAACATTCTAAAGAGACTCTTTATGAAAGGTCCAGTCTGATCTATTCAGGTTTTCCTTTATGATCACAAATCTTTTTTTTTTTTTTGTAGCAAGTGGGACACAGTGACTGACCAAGGACAAGTTTAGGTGAATACTTAGTTTCCTTTGATACGTGCACTAATCTGTCCAATTTAATCGAATGTTCAATTGTTAACAAATAGTTACTTTCAAATTTCTTTTGCTAATTGCTGTTTCAATGCCACGCCAGCAGGGGGAGATGTTTTCATGGCAGAAATACGATAGGTAGGATGGGACATTATGGAAATAGGGGCTTACAAGATTTTGACTGTGGCAAAATTAGTAGTTATATAGATTCACTATAAACATTCTTTTTGTATCACATTCTGCTTTTGAACAGAACTTATTTTCTTTTAAACTGCACTTACTTCAGTAAAGTACAAATACATGAAAAAGCCACATAGTACAGGAGCCAATTACATTTAATTAATGATTGGTGGAGATACTGACATCTTAAGCAAAATGTGTTTCGTGACGCAGAGATGACGGTCCTGATTAACCCTGATTAACCCAGTCAAACTCAAATACACTGCTTTATTCAGACACAATTTATTAGAAACCCTTAAGAAGTTTAGATGTTCTCATTCCTTACACCAGTGGCCCTCAACCTTTTTTGAGACACGGACCGGATTAATGTTGGACAATATTTTCACGGACCCGCCTTTAAAGTGTGGCGGATAAATACAACAAAAAAAAACCCGGCATAAAAACTAGTATTTTCTAAATCTAATAATAAACGTGAACCCACTGTGTTGGTAGTGGATGGAGGTAAGACATGTGACCGAAGCATCATGACATGTATCAAGAGTGAGTCAAAGACAGATGTGGTGGTGAGAATCCGGTCATTTTGCAAAATAAAACATCGTTCAGAATCAGATAATAAATAAAACGGAAATAATGTAAGTTGTGTATTCTTTCTGTGCGGCCCGGTACCAATTGACCCATAGACCGGGTGCCAGTCCGTGGCCCCGGGGTTGGGGACCACTGCTCTACACTATATTACAGCTCTTACCTACTTCTCCATCATTCTTAACTTAATTATCACTAAGATGAACTTACCTTAACTTACCTTATTACCGTTATGGATTAATATTTGTTCTCTCTCCTGAGAAGTTTCCATCTCTTAGGCATTACCTGTTAATGTAATATGAGAGTAGGATGAGGTGTGGAGGCAATTGAGCTGCTGCCTAAGTATCTCACCTGCAGGCTCTAAGCAGAGGAGCAGACGGAGGGAACAGCTCAGAGAGTGTGGTATAACAGGGAATGGCCACTGCGTTATAAAAACCCACCTACAAACACATTACACTGCTGTTAGAAGGTAAAAACAACAGTTACTACAGAGCGTTTACTCAACTAACAAGCACCTGTGTATATAATCATTTTCCGAGGTACACTATATTGACAAATGTATTGGGACACCTGACCTTTCCAGTTCTTCTCCAAACTGTTACCACAAAGTCGGAGGCACTCAATACGCACAGGCTGTCATTGGATGCGGCATGATAAAATTTTGCGTTCACTTGAACTTGAAAACCCAAACCAGTTCCTGAATGGACAAAGCGAGCTTCATAAAGTTCTGCTTTACATGGTTTGGAAAGGAAAGACCTCCTGCTATAGAGCTCTGATCTCAACCCTACTGAACACATTTGGGATCTAGTGGAACATCTTGCTGGAAGAGTGGAGGGAATTAGAGGAGCAAATTGGGACCAAATGTGGAATGCGATGTTTAAAAAGCACATACCGTACTCATGACCGGGTGTCCGCAAACTTTTGCCAATATAGTGTAGCGCAGACATTTAAGCTTTTTTAAATAAGCAATGTCTCAAATGTTCTGAAGGAGTTTTCCAGGTCTGGAGGTACCTGTCCTTGCGGAACCTCATCCCGCTTGTCCCTGTCCATCATGGGAATCGGCTGCATTCCTATCTTCTTCATCTCATCCCCCTGATGAAAATATTTCCAGTTTAATTGAACTGAAACTGCCTACTTTTTGTGTTTTAACATGAAACTATAATAAATCTTACCTCAGCCCAGAACTCTGCATAGATGTCGTTGGCTGTGAGACGAGTGATGTGCCACAGTTTGGTTACAGAGCAGAGATCACACGCCGTCATCATCAGGCCGATTACACGATCCCTGCCGTGGACAAGCAATTATGTCCTTAATCACCCCGACACTAGACTCATGACCAGTGTTATTCTTAGTAGTGCCAGTGCATGACCTCTGACCTGTGGGCATGGTTGTTGAGGTCCAGTGCGCCTGTGCTTAACAGATCAGCAAGCTGCTTGCGGTTGCCAAAGTAGAGGGCCAGGTCTGTGGCGATGATTGCTTTGCGGATGATCTCCAGCACCTGCTCGTACTCGCTGGAAGTCAGGTTGGAGAAAATATTGTGCCCTTCCAGCTATGGGAAACAAAGAGATCAATAAAAAAGCAAAAGCTCCACTTAGGAGGTGTACGGCTCAGCTGGGGCAACAGCAAAGCCAACCACAACAAAAGAAAAAGTCCCAAGCAGGTAAGATGCTTAGATGAGCAAAAACCGAATAAGCAATATTTACATTATTTAATAAAAAATGTATTATAATTATTGAATAATTCAGATCCAAATAATTTCCATTGCTTGATGATATTGTATTTTTCGGCTGTGATGCACCTGGTGATTAATTACCCAACACAAGTATCATCCGTGACCACTGCCTGTCCACATCACACACCAGCATAGGTTACACTGGACAGTTTATATTTTTACCAAAAATCACCAAATATGAGAAAAGGTCCTAAACAGTGGTCAACTATGACATATAATTACCTCCTCTCTGATCATTTCAGGTTTTTTTCCCCCTCCATTCAAACATCTGAGTTCAAAATTATTTTTGTTCTGCAAAATTAATTTATTTGTATCTTAAATACTATTTTATTAGGTCTACTAGATGATCATTTCCAAGGAAACTTCCTACTTTTACTAATAGGATTATGGAATAATAATGTGTAAGAGCCCTGGGTTTCCCTACTGCTAAATCGGGTTATGGGTGCTGTTTGATAGAGAAGTGTTAACAGAGGCAATGAAGAAAAGAACGGGACACAGCTCACGAAGATGAAAGCCAAGTGTGTGTAGATACATTGTGTGAGAGCTCTACCTGGAGGATCGACACCGTCTGGGAGAAATGGTGCTGTTCCATGGTGGATGTGGAGTACAGCGCTGCCAACGGGTGGTCAAACTTCTGCAGGTAGCTGTTGCTGTAGCCTCGATGGTCCAAGTCATGACACAAGCAGGCTATAAGCAGACCTTTCCTCTGGGTGAATGGAGAAAGAAAGAAAAGAGAGACGACAACATGAGATCTAGGGGAAAAATGTTTTTTTGATGGAATAAAAAGTTCAGGGTTGCACCAACCTCCAGTTCAGTGAAGATTCCAGAGGTTTTTTGGAGAATGACGTACATGCAGTGGGCCACTGTAACCGCATGCTTCCAGTTGTGGTATGGAACCCGTCGGTAATTCTTTCGAACCGACATGGTGAAGCGGCACAACTTCTCCAGCTCAAAACTTCCCGTGCACACACACACACACACACACACACACACAAATAATCAAAGAGTTAAAAATATTAACTTATTATTAACAGATGGAACATGTTACACACACACAGATAAACACACTGCAGATAACAATGAAAGCAAAGTGTTTTTTATCTCAGGCATAATACAGGACCATACTGTAATCATATTTCAGTAAGTTTGCGAGAAAATAAAAAAGCACTATAATAGGACTATATTATAAGGTGTACTATAGG
Organism: Silurus asotus; assembly: GCA_024362625.1. NCBI lineage: Eukaryota > Metazoa > Chordata > Actinopteri > Siluriformes > Siluridae > Silurus > Silurus asotus. The sequence continues at coordinate 2,168,043 of MU565024.1, read as the reverse complement.
AAAGTTAGTAGACTTGTTAAAGTACACATTTATACAACTTTTCACAAATATTAAAGGCGGCGACTCTTTTGAGGGGGTAACATATGGTGAGATTGAAGCAACGAGCAATTGCAATGCTTACGAGCCAAAAAAATTAGTTTTGGGAAATCACACCGCTTGTATTTATTAAACACGGGAAGGTGAAATTTTAACGTTCGCCACAGCAGATTAAACAATATCTCATCTCTCGCTACACTCTTACAACTACTGCTATTCCAAATAACGTGACTCAGTTCTCGCGGTTTCGGCAGATCTTTTTTTTACGGTTGTAGTACATCATTTCTAACTTTAAATGACACTCAAGTTGGTTGATATATTGCTAAAGTAAGATTCGCTGATGTGCATTTGCATTAAAGTTAACGATGTGATGCAATGATTTAAAAAGTGCCTTGGATACAAGTTTGTATTTGTTTCGTGATGCATCGTTTTTAACATATTTGCTTTGATAAAAAAAAACAAAAAAAAAACGGTTCAACGATCTAACGATTATTTATCCTACATGTAAATAAATCAGGTTTTTTAATCGATGCATCACATCGTTAAATTTTATGCAGATACACATCAGTGAATCCCACACAGGTATTCTTTAAAATATATGTGCTTTAGCATCAATTACAGTATCCTTTACAAAGGTCTACAAAGGTGTTATTTTCTCACCTGTTTTTCCCACATGAACTATGAACCATGTACACAAAAACTGCAGGCCAGAGTTCCTCATAAGGGCTAATGTCAAAATGGAACCTATGAAGACAAAGCAGTGAATCAAATCATGGTTCATTCCTCATTTTGCAAGGCAGAGGTGTTCTGCGCTTCAGTGTACACTTACAGTTCAATCTCTTTGTATATGGGCGTAGGGAGGGAGAGCTGCGCGAGGGTCTTCCACTCCTCCGATGTGCAGATGCTGTGGTATGAAAGTTTCTCCATCGTCACCCTGTAGATGCACTCCGAATGTCTGATCCGGTGATACATCTACACACAGAGATGACATCTTCAGGACAAAGTCAGTCTATAAGAAGGATTCTCCTCACTAGACATATTAGGTTTTGTACCCAAATACAAATTAATACTTTTACTCAAGTGAAAGTGTAAAGGGAGCACATTTACTGGAGTGTATCTCGACTTTAACTCAACTACAAGGTTTGTGTACTTCCACCACTGGTTTACTGTATAATGATTATGGCATGATGTATGGTTATATATTGTATACTGTATAATATACTTATAATGTATAGTTATATAATGTATAGTGGTGTACTATATTGTATATTGTTTAATCATATGCTTTATAGTGTACAAGTATTAAATGCAATAACACCTTAGACTGATATATATATAGACTTTAAGAGTCAGTCAGTGGTGTCTCATTGCTGATGAGTTGTCATTAAACTAATCGATTTACAATTGCAGGTATTGAACTCTGGAGGAGAGTGACTCGTACCTCACACGTGAGAGGTTTAGATACACACACTGGTGTGTTACTCACATTTGCACAGTGTAAGGCCAGAGCACAAAAGACAGCAAACATCTTAAAGTTGTTCTCATCAGTTTTAGTGAAGGCACTTCCGTTCAGCTTGTTGACCATCTGTACGACACCTATTACGGTCCCCCGGCTGACGATGGGCATGCACAGGATGTTGCGCGTCGTGTAGCCAGTATACAGATCCACTTCTCTGTGAAGCGTGAAAGGCATAAGAGGTCGAACCCAGAAAAAAATATAATACATTTTTTTTTATATCACAATCGCTCAAGTACAAAAAGCATTTCTGCTATATGCATATGGAATTTTTGAAAGCCGCATAAACATGCGTCTCATTATGCATGAATAAAATAAAAAATGAATAAATAAAATTCTAATTTAAAAGGACAATTAGGTAGAGATGTTTTTGTGTTTATCACAGTTCATTTTTTTTTTTAGATTTAAATGACAGTACTATAAATTAATATAATTTACAATGTTTAGATTACAGTACATATAAAGATAAAATCTACAAACTCCAGATAAAACGGTAGGTTTTATTCTGCACACTGGCAATTAAAAAAACAAAACAAACTGACACATTTCAGAGAAAGAAATGCTGAAACCCCCCAAAAACCATATTGCACATCCCTGACTATTACTTATCTAAAGTGCCATTTGGTTTTATTACTGCACTCAGTCTGTTTGTAGAAGAGTATATCAGCTTGACACATGCTAACTGCAAAAATGTTCCAAATCTGTCATCTTGCAGGAGGATCTCCTCTACACAGCTCTCCTCAGGTCCCCTCACAGATATAGGATAAGTCTGGGCTCTGGCTGGCCACTCCAAAACACTAGAAGCCATTCTTTTGTGGATTTGAATGTTTGCTTTGGATCATTGTCATGCTGAAAGGTTAAATTCCACTAAGCACATGCCATAATGTTGTCAAAACTGACTTGAATTTGGCCCAATTTAGGAATCCCTCTACTTTCACTAAAGCCTCATTTCCAGTAGAAGAAACGCAGCCCTAGAGCACAATGTTTCCACAACGTTACTTCAACAGGGGTACGCTTTTCGAGATCTCCTTGTTTTTGAACCAAACATGTTTTACAACTGTGGCCAAAAGGTTCCAGTCCATAACATATTTTACAATCGGTTTTGGAAGACTGGATATACACTTTTCCAGTGTTCAGCAGGGTTTGAATGGTTTTCTCATCAGAATAGGCTTTTGTCTTAACACCCTGGCCCAGAAACATGAAAAATACAAGAGATTGATGTCCCATTTAGGCAGAAAGCAGTACTTCCCAGACTGCATTTTGGCTCCATTAATGCTCCTGTAGATCTTTCTGACCAGTTGTCTCTTTGATCATACATTTTTGGAGGTACATTCAGTTCTTGGTAACGTCACATTTGCACCATATTATTACATAAACTTGTTGATGACAGTCTGACACAGATGACTGTGTTTCCTGGTATAACTAATGTCTTGGAAATTGTTTTAGGTTACTTTCTGCGCAAATGTATAAATGTTTTCATTTCCCATACTGGCAAGATTTTAGGACGTGATGAAAAGGTGATGGTTAAATTTTCTACACCACAAATTATAATGTGTTACCTGTTGAATCGTGGGTCTGCATAGGCATCTGGAATATTTAAGACCTCTCCTGTTCGGGCAACCTGACCGGCTATGCCCTTCTCTATAGAAAACCTGAGAAGAGACAAGACTGTGTTGAATTTAAATATGCTTCATTTCTATAACAAGAACATACATGCAGCTCGACAGATATCCTGGCCTGGATCCCAAACATACTACAGTATTTAATTGCATTTCACATAGGAGGCACTTTTGCATCAGCTAGCATGTTGTATGATCTCTAAAGCAGTTATTAGTGAACAAAGAGATTGAAGTTAAATGAGATACAGCTTGAGATTCACGTGCTTTGTGCTCTTGTTTGATAAACACATTACTTGGTAAGCCACTCTTGCACCCTCTATTAAAGATCACATTTAAACACCAAAGCCTCTTAAACATAATTATCACAATGATTTCATTGCTAGCAGCAAAAGCCTTTGCCTTTGTTTCCTTAGAAATGATCAGGTATCGGCATACCTATATACTATAGTATAAAGTACTCAATCTGAATAAAAATGCATTCCGAATTAGTTTAGAGTTTAGAATATGAGGTGTGTCCCAGAAATTAATAAATCTGTAAATTGAACTGTTTTACATTTGAACACTGTCTCCTTCAAAATATGCACTTTGTGAGTGTACACAATGCTTCCAGTGACTTTTTAACCCCATTCTTTTTTAATTAATTGGCACCAATAGTTGATTGCTGGAACTATCGGCAAAAATCCATACTGATAGTTTTTCCGGGTTGCATTATACAGTACGAGAGCGGCCTCTGGAGGTGAATCACTAAGGTGCTGTTTATTAAGTGTCTTTTTTATCTATTTTTGGATGTAACAGTTTTTATTTATTTGTAGTGCCACTTTAGTTTCAGTTTAAATGTATATCTTATTTTCCCTCAATATTTAATAATATATTAATATTTATTTCATTCAGCACATTTTCAAGGTTCCGTATGGTTTTTCTTTTGTTATAAAGCTAAGTACTATTTTATGCTGGTATTTATTTATTTTTTTTATAGCTATGCACTGTTGGTCAACCTTGACTTGACACCCCACCCTAAGTGACCTTGGCCAGGTCCTCCCTTCACAGATCACTTCTAAAAGTTAATTCACATGATATTCTGGACATACCGTGCATTTAATAGTAAAAGCCAAATTCTTACTTGTACTTACCTAATTTCTTTGGTTTTCTTAAATACCGGCTTCCCTTCGTTCTCTTCTCCAATATCAAAGAGGTCAGAGTACAGCTCTTTGTTATTGTGATCGACCTGGAAGAGGGCACATCTGTCGGCATTCACCAGGTTTTTTGCATATATCTGGAACACAAATTAGCACAGTGCTCACATCAAACTTCATCACTATAACGAGTGCCCACTGAGCGAACGCTGCATTTTCAGTCATAATCAGAGGTGGCAAAAGTACTAAAGGATGCTCATCAGGGACAAACTTACTTACAAAGAACATATTTACTTTTAATCACCACATTATCTGTGTAAAGCTGCTTTGAGAAAATGTTCATTGTTAAAAGCGCTATACAAATAAAAATAAATTGAATTGAATTGAAAGTAGAAGTACAGATACTCAAGTTTTAAAATACTTGGGTAAAAGTTGACGTACTGATTTTGGCTCTGACATGTACTTCAGTAAAAAGTAGTTATGACTTCTACCTGTTTTAGCTGTTAACTGGACCTCACATCATATGTAGATAGATAGAAAGATAGAAAGAAAGAAAGAAAGAAAGAAAGAAAGATAGATAGATAGATAGATAGATAGATAGATAGATAGATAGATAGATGGATAGATGGATGGATGGATGGATGGATGTGATAGCCTAGTGGGTTAATGTCAGGGTCCCCACAAGGATGAGTTTAAGAGTTTGATTCCTGCTCGAGCTGGTGGTTGCTGTTTTGGTAAATAAAACTTCTGGACCTTGTCCCCTCTGAAAACATTTCAATTCTGTCCTTTCTGTGTTGGATTAATTTCTTGATTTCCTGGTCTTTAATGAAAGATAACCCCACCAAAAGAAAAACACTTCTGTGGTCCACGCTGGTGATAAGGTTTCAAAACCAGTCCTACATGCCTTCTTTCTTACTGCGCTGGCATGAAACAAAGTATGAACCCTCCAAAAAGCACACTTGCTATTTAGCAGCGGTCGCTCAGTGGTTTAAGGCTTGTGCCTCATCTAAACATGCTTCCCAGTCTGATCTCTTCCATGGTTCAGTGGGTTAAGGCTGGTGCCTCGCTGATGGTGAGGATCAGGGTTTGAATCCTGCTTTTTGCCTGCTAGTCGTGATGTAGGTTATGTTCCTGCTTCCTAAATCTTTCTTAGCTTTATATTCTTGTGTTTATGGTTTAAAGGTAGATAGACCTTCTCTAAACAACCTTCCTGGCCTGTCTTCCCTGATGGTTCAGTGGGTTAAATCAGGGTTTTTGCTTTTGGTGGGGTTCAGGGTTCGAATCCTGCTTTCTGCCTGCCAGTTACAATCAGGATTCACTTCCTACATCTTTCTTTAGTGATATATTTCTGTTTTTAATAGGTTTAAAAAAAAGTGTAGACCTGCTCTAAATAAGCTTTCTAACCTGTCCTCACCAATGGTTCAATGGGTTAAGGTTGGTATCTCGCTAGTGGTGGGGTTCAGGGTTCGAATCCTGCTTTCTCTCTGCCGATCAGGATGCAATTCCTACATCTTTCTATACTGTTAAATTCTTGTGTTGATGGTTTAAAAAGAATGATAGACCTGCTCTAATCAAGCTTCCCATCCTGGTGGGTTAAGGCTGGTACTTTGCTAATGTTGGTGGTCAGGGTTCAAACCTGGCTTTCTGTCTGCTAGTCATGAGGTAGGTTAAATTCCTGATTTCTTATTCTTGTTTTGATGGGTTAAAAAGAACGATAGACCTGCTCTAAACATGCTTCCACACTTGTCCTTCCTGATGGTTCAGTGGGTAATGCTGGTGCCTTGCTAATGGTGTGAATCAGGGTTCGAATCCTGCTAGACGTGTCATGGGTTTGCTTTCTATGTCTGTCTTTAGCATTATATTCTTGTGTTGATGGTTTGAAAGGAAAGATAGATCTGCTCTAAACAATCGTTACAGCCTGTCCTTCCCGATGGTTCAGTGGGTTAAGACTGGTATTTCGCTGTTGGTGGGGTTCAGGGTTCGAATCCTGCTTTCTGCGTTTCTTTCTGGTCTGAATTTCTTGCTTTGAAGCCTGAAACAAATGATAAACCCCCCAAAAAAAGAAGGTGAGTTGTGGGACTTGATGGCTTTGTGGTAAAAGCCTTGCCTCTGAGCTCAGAGGTTGCTGGTTCGAATCTGGCTAGTCCCCACACTGGGTAAGTTGTGTGGAAAGTGGTGTCTGGTGAGCAATGAGGCGGTTCACTGTGAGCAATAAGGGAGTTGACTGTAAACTAAGGCTGTGAAGACCTGCTGCTTCACAGCCTCAGAAAAAGTGAGGGTGATAGGTTTTTGGCAGAATTTTTTTCCCCTATATATGCAAAACTAAGTCGATACTTTTTTGAACGTTTTTGCTTCATAACCCCCTCTTTTCAGCTTCTCGGACACCGGGGGGGCAGATGCCCGGATATTGCCCCCCTGCTTCAGGATACGCCCTCCGAAACCGTCACATCCAACCATCCACGCAGCCATTTCTGACACCTTCCTTACTTCGGCCACCCACCGGAACCTTCCGCACTCTTAACTTTGCGCCCTGGACAGGGCCACCCACCGGAACCTTCCACACTCTTAACTTTGCACCCTGGACAGGGCCACCCACCGGAACCTTCTACAGTCTCAACTTTGAGCCCTGGCCGGGGTTTGAACCGGCAACCTCTTAACCCAGAGGTAAAGCTCTTCCAATTGAGCCACAGGAACTCCAGCATGAAGCTGATTTTTAGGACCTTTTCTGGTTCTTTTTAAAAACTTTTTAAACAATTTAAAGGAAAGCTAAGGGGTAGGAATCGAACCGGGTGAGTCAGATAGCAGAGGCCACATCACTAACCACTACACTACCACATGTGCGGCAAACAAGCCTTTGCTCATTGGACTATTGGCTTTTCCATAGTTAGGAGACCAGTGTTTTCTCTTAGATCATGATGGTAGAGGGTCAAAACTTCTCCTTCCTGTACATTCTCTCAGTAACTCGAAGTCTATGAGAAGTGACTCAGGTACAAGAACCACATCTCCAACACCTGCACCACTGATATACCATGATTTACCAGCAACCAATTTTAATGACCTTTAATTGTTCTGTTTTTAAAAACTTCTTATAATGTTCAATATGAAACTAGAGGTAAGATTCGAACCAGGAAAGTCTTTTATCATAGATCACTAATGGCATTACTTTAAAACTCAAAACTTTTTTAGACATGTAAATAAGCAGGAAAGACAGAGACAAAGAGACACAAACATAGCTTTAGAAAGAGTGAGAAACAAATAGAGAGACAGCAAGAGAGAGACATATACAGTGAGACAGAGACATTTACTAGAAGAGACACGGAGACAATTAGAAAGAGAAAATAGAGAGACAAAGATAGCGAGATATAGCCACTTCCTGTTGGAAGTGTTTTCCCCGAGCGACTCTTAATAATCTCATGTACTAAATGAGCAGTAGTGAGTTAAGGGTTTGCTCAGGTGCTCAAAACTGGCAGCTTGGAGGTGTTAAACATGTATCATATGTACAGCATGTGATATGTATGTAAGCATGTGTACAGTGATTAAATATAAAGGCTGTATCAGTGCAGAGACGTGTGGACATCATTTATAGCCTTTGCTATGTTTCCACACGGACTGTTAATGAGGTGACACCGGAGAGACTGCACCTCTTCAAGTCAAGTCAGGAAGCTTATATATATCAAATTATAGACATTTTACAGATTTGAATGATGAATTGTTTTTATCTGTAGAACAATAAAGACAGTAATTTAAGTTTGTGTCGCCATTATGAGGGAAAAACCCACAAAACGCCACCCAGAGGGTAAATTGTGTAAAACATGGCGGATTTGGTGTTTGATTATTTGAGACTCAAAAATAAAACAAAAGTTTACTGATTAAAAATATTTTTATGTGGAGTCAATTTATTTATTTTATATCTAAGTAAAGAAAGGAAAAAAATTTGTGCCTTTTACAATAATTTTAATTTTGACAGCCAAATATATATATATTAATACAAAACTAATTAAAAATGTTGTTACCTAATGAATGTGTCCAGGCTGAAGATCCACATATAGAACACAAGCAGAGAAAAGATGATGATGATCAGGAATGTGTCTGTTCTCAGTCATGTTTAAATCACTGACTCCCTCTGTCTCATCCACATTAACCCCAAACTTCTTACTGCCTCCTGTGGTGTGTGAGAGTCAGGACTTTATACACCAGTGGATTGAACTGGTGAACTGGCGCAGTAACAGGAAATCGGTTGTTCGGCTGAAATCGGCGCGCAGTGAAAATGAAAAAAATATTTCACCAAATCAATGGATTAAAAGTACAGTAATGAAGTATTTGTACTCCGTTACTTCCCTGGAAAATATTTCCCTGCTCTCTTAATATTTTCTTCTTTGGCTACTTAACTCATCTTTGTGTATGAGAGAAACACCACCGGGGAAATCCTTTATTTACGCAACTTTTTGTTGGACATGTTTCTGACATCTTTTATCAGCAGAGTGAAACCATTCAGACAGATGGCTCGGGAAATTCCTATGGCTCCTATTTGTGCAGGTATTTTAAAGCTTAACGTGTAGCCAGGAACGAACAGAGGCTGATAGAATTACAGCTGTTCGATTCTTCACCGTGTGCGTGTCCCCTTTCTGACCTGTCCGCATCACTTCCTGTAATGCTTGGCTCAGCAGGAAGACAGACAGACAGGAGTGGGTCAGTGATCGGATATGTGGTATGTGCTTGTTGTCTCTTTAAGAGGCAGATAAAGAAGAACTAAAGACCTAGAGGGTAAGGGAGTTGAAATTCTGGCCCTGATATAGACAATGTTCAAGAGAGCAAAAATAATAATAATTAAATAAAATGCAATGGGTGTAAAAAAGTGGGAGACAAATATTGAAGCACAAAAAAGGAGTAAAGAGGGGGAGGGGGGAGAGGGGGAGGCCCAAGGGGAATAGCATGAGCATTTTTTTTTAGAAAGGGACTTTCACTGAACCCAACAAACAAATAAGAGGAGTTCTTTCATTGCTCAGATTTCTGCTCTGGTGTTGGTACCACCCAAGCGACAAAAGCACAGCGTGTTTTTTTACCTCATGACCAGGCTTGTGACACTGCTGAGAAAAGCAAAAACACTCACCATGATATGTTCAAGTAAAGAATCTATTGCCACAATGTTGTCGAAGTACGTTCTGGAGAGAGAGAGAGAGAGAGAGAGAGAGAGAGAGAGAGAGAGAGAGAGAGAGAGACTAATATTTATGGTTTCCTTAACATTTCTTTGACCAAACCCTATATGAATATTTCAAAATGATTTACTTTCATTATATTGCCTAGCATTTTATATAATATCAGAAGTCGAGTCAACAAACATTATTTTTAAAACTATCGGTATCTATAAAGACGTCTAAGCCGAAGACTTAACTATGATTTTCTATGCCTGAATATTATTTTGGTTAAAATAAATGTAAACCTGAATTGGCTCAGTTTGTGATCACGTCATGCAATCACATTGTGACAAAAAAAGAAAAAGAAAAGAGCGCAGACACACCAAATTTCAGTGACCTAATAAAAAGAAGAAATTCAGCTAACATGAGAACTTAATAAATCAGTGGTAATTTCTGTACCACCACAAAGGGTTAATTTGGTAATTAAATCGTCAATGATGATCAAAGGGAGTACAAAACCATGTCATTTTTATTTGAACAACTACATGGTGGTATCAAAAATTTCGTGAGTAATGGTACTAACTGGTGCGGTTCTGAATATGAGTGTTACCACGTGTGCGATTTCATCACGGATTTTCTTCATGTGAAATTCTGGGTAAAACCGGACAAGAGGCGTTTGACATGACATACGCCGATGCTGTCGGTTAAGGTGTTTTGAGTGGCACGTGCGCTTCAAGAGTGGAACATCATCGCTGCATGATGATGAGAGATCAGGAAGACCTTCGACGAACTCGACCTTTAAAAGTATCAGAACCGCTCGGCAACTCGTGCATGATGATCGTCGGAGAACAATCCGCATGATCTCAGTTTCCTCACCCACCCTACTCGGCAGATATGGCTCCTGCAAACTTCTCCCTCTTTCCAAAGATAAAGGTCCAGCTCAAAGCTCACGTTCTGACACCCACTGCGGAGATTCGCAAAAGGTGCCTTGACACGCTTTGAAAAGAAGACTTCTGGGACACATTCCAGAAATGGCAGGAACGCTGGGGGTACACTGTGTAAGGGGACTATTTTAAAAGCGAAAGTGTGTAAATATAGATAAATAAAGTAATTTCTTGTAAACAGAGCTAGTCCCGAAACTTTGATACCACCTCGTATATATAGTATGAATATGTATTGTATTTACTGCCAGTGCAACTGCATGTAAAAAAAAATGGGTCAAAATTATCCCCCCTTAGTGCAACCCTTTATTTCAGTTTATTACATTTCATTAAAGATTACAAGCATTCTCTTAAGATTATACTCCCACTTAGCCTCTTACTTTGACACGTCTAGGAGGAAGTCATTGAGCTCCGTCTGCTTTGCTAAACCTCTGCAGACCTGGAACGAATAGAAAAGCAAAATTAAAAAAAGAAATTCGCCTCCATTAAAGCCCAGAAGATTTGGTGATGCACATATAAGTGCAACAGAACACCAGGTCTCTACTATTTGACTAAAAACATCTTTAAACTCTTAATCTGCACAATGTTCTAACAATCAAGCCAGACTCTGTGGGCCCTGGGACACCACGGGACTCGATCACCCCCCCCCCCTCCCCCCGGAGGGCTACTGCTCATGTTTCAACAGGTTGCGACTTCATAATTATGTCCCATGAGGCGCAAGTGCGCATTGATTCAATGGCCGGGTTGCGTACATTGGACCTCAGAGGCTGCTCGGTTCATATACTCAAGAGCGTCGCATTTAACTGTGTGTGGAAACAGAAAAACATGGCTCATGTAAAAGAACGAGTGTCTGAACCCACCTGCACTTGGTGAATAGCTACAGAAGCCCATGCCAAATTTGCAGTGGCAACCTAAAAAAGAGAAAAGAGAAAGAAAAATATATACATAATTAGTAAACACTGTCTAAAAATAGCAAACCTAAAATGCATATGCATGATATTTTATTATCTGGCACCCTACAAAACATCTGCACTGCCAGGTTAAGGTCTTTTAATACTGGTTCGATGTCTGCATTATTTTATTCTGGAGATTTATGTACCCTAATGTATAAAATTAGTGTTATTTTATTCAGTGAGCATGTCCCAGAATGTTTTATTCCTTTTTCACCTCAGCGACTTGCCAAGAACATTACAAGTTAAATTTCTTATCCAAGGACACCATGCTTTTTAACCATTTCTAGTTACATGCTATGTCCATTGCACAAGGTATTACTATGCTGTCCTTTCACATGATTGTTATTTTTCATTTCACATCTTGTTACTGAAAAACCAAAGCGTAGAAACTGAGAAAGCACTCGGTCCTGAACCACTTCCTTAAATTTCACCTCCATATTATCATATTCCCTCATCAATCTGCTTATTATTATTAGCCTTAAATTGAGTGGAATATCTGGCATCCAAGTCTTTGACAAAAAGACAGGAGACGGAGCTGAAGATGGCAGAGTTTATGATGCTACGGGGTGATGAGGATGGACAGGAACAGAAATTAGTTAATCAGTCGGACGTTTTGAAAATGAGTGTAATTCTGGTCATATGCAGAGAAGGGACATTTTTGTATATGGGTAGAAGACCAAGGAGAAGGTTTCTGGAGGTGGTAGGTTTAAAAGAGGCAGATGTGGGGAACAAGGTGGTATGAAGACCGTGATTATTTGTGGGTGCTGTGATGTCTGTGCACCTCCTGATGGCTGAGGTTGAAGGGTTCTCGGCCCAGGTGGCGGTGCAGCTCCAGTACAGCGATCAGGTCTCCGATGGCCGTGAGGATGGGGAGACACAGAACAGAGTGAACATGGATCCCTGAGTCCTGCCCTGTGCCATGGGGGAACCGCTCATCCTGTGAACACACACACACGCGCACACGCGCACACGCACACACACACACACACACGCACCCCCCATTACAACAATGCAAGTGTATTTTTGCTAAACTTGTGTTTTTGCATTCCGGCCATAGGGTTTCCCCCTCCATTCTGCAGTTCTGCGTTGTACCTGCTCCACTACAACTGATTTGCGTCATCGCCTAATTGACCTTAATTACCTGTATTCAGAATCGACTTAAGTACATAATCAGATGTTAATCCACAATGGCTCGTTTAGACCTCGAATGTACAGATTTACATACTACTCAGACAGGTGTTTGTGTCATGGGGGGAAAGTCTCTTCATACACTAGAGTTCCACAGCCATCACCTGACAGTTTGTTGTGACCACAATATTTAAACCTGAAACCTGTTTGGGCTGGAAACAGATGCAAACTATTTACGAAATACCTTTTTACAGAACGGATTTAACATAAAGGTCTGACTAGAAACAACAAAAAAGTTTCGAAATAGCTTCATGAAAAATATGTGACCAAATATATACTGATTATAATATAAATATATTATATATTAATAAGCAGCACAGCTTTTCCACTCAGTGTGGTGCACCGTGACTCACCCCCATGATGTCTTCTACAAGTAGTGTCTTGCGCGTCTTAGCAACGTGAGCAGCAATGGTGGTCCCGAATGCAATTGGACCAGAGGGAATGAGCCCAGGAAGCCCCTCTTTTGCCCCTGTTGGCGTGAATAAACACAGGGTCTGGTGCAGAGAAAAGGACAGCATTGTGTCAACATGACGTTCATGATTCATTCTTGTTCAGAAAACTTTATCAGCTGAGTCAAATCCAAATCTTACATATGCATCAAATTAGTAATAAAGAGTCTGAAAGCGATGGAGCATAAACTTGCGAATTTTAAGTAAAAAAAAAAAAAGTAAGGGCACTAAACTTATACATTCTTTTATGTATCTTTTTTCACTCTATAAACTCTACAAATAAAAACAAATTGAAACTAAAACTATTACAGTCCTCACTTGGCTCGATGTTGTTCGATCGTTCTAGAAATCATACAATTGTCTTAATGTACTAAGTGGACCGAAATAGTGAACCCAAACCTCAGCTATGTTTATCTGTTGTAGATAGCAGCAGCATCATGACATAGTAATGAAGGAAAAGAAAGACAGTCGGCTGCATTTGTTTGAATTTGATGCTCCGACAGATTAGAGGAGACTGGGGTAAAAATAGCCAACCAGGAAACATGGGATAATCATATAACGCAGTACTTTCAGTTGTATAGACATTTATTTAGAGGCATAGAGAGACACTTACATTGTTGCATTCTCCAAGGAAGTACAATGCAAAACCATCAGCTTTGGTGGCTGTGAGGGGAAACGAATACAAGGATGCTTTAGGTGTTAGGGCTTAAAAGATGATCAAATGGTCCTCCATCATGTCTGTGAACTTAATTTTTAAATGAATTTTGTTTGTTTTCTTTTTTTTTTTCTTCTTCAAACTAGAAGCCAAATTACTCGTCATACTCAAGCTTGTGTGTGTGTGTGTGTGTGTGTATGTGTGTGAGAGAGAGAGAGAGCGCAAGAGACCGGTCTGGCATGTACTGGGTGGTGTTTATAAGCATGGATGTGTAAGAGAAAACTTGTACAGGTGTGTGTAGAGGTGTGTGTGTGTGTGTGTGTGTGTGTGTGTGTGTGGAGGGGGCAGGGGTGTATCTCTGAGCTCCGCAGTGCTGCAGTGTGCTGACGAGGCGTGGGTGGATGAAATGTGACAGCCTGTGCGACTGCTCAGCCAGAGAGTGAGTGAGCTACAGAGAGAAAGAAAAAAGAGGAGAGAGAGAGAGAGAGAGAGAGAGAGAAAGGGGAGCAGTGTCAGAAAGATGAACATGCGCTAGGGCAAGGCCTGCTAACCAGGGTCAACCCCACTAGAACCCAGCTCTCTCACTGTGCTGCATCATTAACACATTGATCTAGTGGACTGGCTGATTGTGAAGAAGCACTAAGGCCTCATGAAGACACACTGCAGACGGGATTTGTCTATTAAGCCGAATGACAGTAAAGGCCAAACTACAACACTGAACACACGGTGTACAACATGACCACCAATCCATGTCGCACCACAGATATGATCTCGGGGGCCTACACTCAGTGGTTCAGCTCGACAGTTCAGTGATCTTCAGAACGATCTGCACTAATTGGGAAAATAATATATCGGAAAAGAACATTGAATGCACTGACAGATTATTATTATTATTTCTTTTACACAGTTTTACCACTGAACCACTTTCCTGTAAACCTTAACTAAGCTTCAGACACCTGTAGAGGAATCTTGTAGGACATATTGGAGGCGAGGTGAGATTCAGACGTTTGGACATGTGTAAGTGAGGGACATGGGGTATATACAGTAAGTAGAAGAATGCTGAGGAGGAATAGAGGAAGGCCTAGGAAGGAGGTTTATGGATGTGGTGATGGAAGATATGCAGGGGGTTGGTTCGAAAGACGCAGATGTAGAGGACAGAGTGATATGGAGACGTATGATCTGCTGTGGCGACCCTAACGAGAGCAGCCGGAAGAAGGAGAAATCATCTGTCTCTCTTTCTGATGGAGGACAATCCATGAAAATTGTGAAAACTTCTCGACATGGCACTTTATTAAAAGGAAGAAAAAGACTTTCATTGATTGTGAGAAATGTTTCAGGGATGCTTTGGAGAAAAAAAACACTACTATGAATTACTATAACATGAAAGTACGCAAATGTATGTTTCGGGTAAAAAGTTGTATCGTTTCATGTTGATATGAAAAATGGCTTTTAGCACCAAGTCGGATTACCACTGTTTTCTGAAATGGTGTAATCTTTGTAATAGAACTTAATCATTATATAGAGTAGTATTGTGAAAAGTGTGTGTGGGGCCTGACCTGTTTTGACGATGTTGCACAATTCGTACAGCAGGAGTTTATTGTCTCCGCCCGTGTCTAGTCGCTGCTCCATGTAGCTGTTCAGCTCATAAACCACGCCCTGCATATTAGTGTCCTGGTACTGCTGGACACAACAGACACAAACAGCATGCGACTAGCCGAACACAAGCATTATGTACCATTTATAAATCACAAATGTGTGTTAGAACTCTTTAGGAACCCATGGCACTACCCCGAGGGGGCAAAAATTCATACCGATAGTTTTTCCGGCTTCCAGTCCTCTGTCATTACGAGAGCGGCCTCTAGAGGCGACTTACTGACATGTACATTTGCGGGATTTAGCATTTAGACTGACACTACCCGCTGCACGGAGGGCGCTATATTATAAATATTATATATTATGTATTAATAACTATTCTATTTATTAATGCGTATATTCATATTTATTTGTTTTAGCACATTTTAATTAGAATAGCCTAATTATTTGTTAGATTCACCCAACAATTACATGCACAAGTAAGTAAATGTTTTGATGCCATTATGATAGTAATAATGCTTTTAATAGAGGATATATTAATTATAATATAGACATATAACGCTCATTTGTCTGTATGGTGTGGAACAAAATAATAAACTAATCTAGGATTCGGAGGCATAATAAATACATATAAAATCATTAAAATCTTCACAATAATACTGGTAGTCATTCCAGCCCATGTCATTTTCTCTGACCCCACAGAAAAAAAATTACGGGGACCCGTGTTTTAAAGCCTGAATACTGATACTGATTTAGCTCACCTTGATTTGGGTGAGGGTTTTCATCCCTTATACAGGGGCGTGTGAACGATAACGCAAGTCATTACAAAGATTTTGTGTAATGACTCAATGCTCAACATTCCAATAGGAGGATTAAACATTTTCGTTCTTTCTTTTTTTTTCTAAATTACATTGAATTTAAAGCCAAAACATAGACATTTCATAAAAAAAAAAACAAAATAAAAATAAAAAACCCTCTTTACTGTGATGTTCCCAATTTTTTGTGAACGGTTAAAGTATTTCACAGCACTCAAATGAGGACAAAAGCTTCATTGACCCTGAACAGGTGTTCTCCCAGAGCTCTCATTTTGAAAACCTGGTATGATGTTAACTGAAATAAGTTCCCGTCTCATTCGGAACATCCTGACTAACATCTACGACGGCCAACAATAATCAAAAATAATCCTCTGTATCAAGTGGTGCTACTGTAATGACTGGAAAGTGAGCCTAGTGAGAAAAAAAACAAACAAATGCTGTGCTGTTTCGCTTCTAAAGACACCTCCAGACACACACATGCTCACAATCACACATACACATTAACACACACACACCATCATGCACAGTTAACCAATATGGTAGTAAGACTGTAGCTGTGCTTCTATATATGTGGGTTTATCCATGGGTTAACGTTTAGAGCACACACACACACACACACACACACACACACACACACACACACACACACACACACACACTATATAGACACAAAGCTAAAATCACCAGATATGCACCGGAAAAACTATTCAAATAGAAGTCATCTGACTTACCCTGCTTACTTCTTTCATCGAAGGCTCATCTGTGTGGAAAGAAAATATAAAACACGTCCTGAATGAAAAAAGGCATCTCGTCAAATGACTGTATAAACCAACATCATTAACCCCGGACATACAACATTCATTCTTAGTAACAATGCAAATGCCATTTTCTTTAAACTATACAACATATAACCATTTAGCAATAGCAATTCGATTCGATTCATTTTTAATTGTAGCATTTTTATTTGCATCCTCGAGATGGTATAAGAAAGAAACGTTAAGAGAAACCAGACTCAAAAGGGAACTCATTCTCATTTGGGTTGCATTTAATTTTCCATTCATTTCCATTCAATCATTATTATTGCGGTCCTGAGTCATTGAAGTGTCTTCTTTCTTTCGGCCTCTCCCGTTAGGGGTCGCCACAGCGAAACCTCCGCATGTTTGATTTGGCACATGTTTTTATACTGGATGCCCTTCCTAACGCAACCCTCCCTAATTTATCCGGGGTTGGGACCGGCACTGAAAGTGGCCGGGGTCCGGGTTCCTGACCGGGGATCAATCCCGGGCCGCAGCAGTGAGAGCGCCACGTCCCAACCACCAGACCACCAGGGAACCTTCCTGAGCCATTGAAGTAGACTGTTGATATTAATCACAGTCCAAATCCATCCTCAAAGTTATTGAGTTGCTCAGTAACTTCAGGTATCTTCAGGCTGTTGATGTGAAACCATCCCCAGATGTGCAGAGTGTCTCGAGTTGAAGAGAACACCAGTCAGAGGTAGGGCGTCAGGATGAATCGGACAGATCCAAAGAGCGGAAAGGGACAGGAACATTGGTCGCTGGCACCTCAGGAGCATGCTTAGAAACTTTCCCTTTCATTCTTGCAGATACCCTTCAATCACAAAAACCTTCAGTATTTATTTATGGTTAAACCTGTAATTTCGAGGCCTAAACAAATTCAGAGTGTCACATCCCATTTTTTGCCATCTCAGGACCAGGCAGTGATTTGAGCAGAATCTTCTCCTCAGTGAAAGACGGCTGCAGAATCGAGGCTCGGAGGAAGAAAGCACTTTTCATTGCAACGATTCGGGCAGATGTGGGCCTGAAAACAAGACGCACAAGGCTCCGCTCTACTCTGAGGTAATGTGATTTAGTGTACATTAGCGGCTGCCATGGCAGGCGCATCTCAGTCACTGCGTCATTAAGCAACATGTGACTAGTCCTTTCAGGGACACAATGCACTTTCACCAATGTGGAATACAACACAGAGAGACAGCAGCATGCACGTGTATATCACATGTACGTTTTGCATTATAGATCATTCATTGCAAAATATCATGCCATTATACAGCATAAGATTATCGATATATTATTTATAATATTGTTTATTTATAATGTCAAGAATATGTGCGAAGATGAAATAGGGAGTGCATGTGTGTGTGTGTGTGTGTGTGTGTGTGTGTGTGTGTGTTGGGGGGGGGGGTTTAAATGTACAGTAACCTAGTCCCTCTGGGGCTATTACTGAGGATGCTGGGAAATGTGTCCTTGATCATGTGAAATACGACGCAGCAGGCATGTCCCGGCCTGACCCTGCATTCACACTAGCAAGCGACGGTTCATTTTCTATGCAAGTCCACAAGCTGGGGCTGTGATTGTGACAACAGCAGCAGAGTGCCGTTTTACTCAACATTCCTCAGTTCTACTGTTCCAAGTGTGTGTGTTTGGCTCCGAGCTCGATGGGAACATACTGGGTAAGCCAGGATCACGGCGAGAGCCTCAGCACACGCTACAACGGGAGATTCACCTGGGATTCCCGAGCGAATGGCGAAAGCTTGCACTGACCCTCGTAAAGCAGAGTATTGAAATACTAATACAATTTTTTTTAATATTATTATACATTTATTTAAATTCTATACTATAAATTTTAAAGGACCGAAGCGTCTGACTATTTTACAATTTCTGTTCCCATCTCCTTTTTGCTCTGGTCAGTTTCTTTACTCATTGCTTGCTTTCCTTTTTTTCCCACTTTATCTAATTTGTCCTTCTTTCCTGCGTGTTTATTCGTTTGGCTTATTTCTTTCAGATATACTTTGGACATTTTTCCACACGTCCTACAGTCAGAGCAAGAGTGCGTCGGTGTCTTTCTCTAATTGAAGCATCCTGAACAAATCTTATAAAGCAATCTTATTCTTTTTACACAGCGGAAATCGATTCGATTAGTGCAGCTCAGTGGAGTTGCAATTAATGACTGCAGTAAGAAATGCAGGAAGCAAAATAAATTAAATAATAATAAAAAAAGAGAACAGAGGCATTAAATAGCTGCATTAACGACGAAGCATTTTGCTGGTTTAAAAAAATAAGATAAAAAAGAGCGAAGAATATGTGTGAAGAATGATGTCAAGGATGTTTCCACAAATTTTGAGCGAAAGGAAAATCTGGAAATAAGTTGCACATTGAGACATTGAAGTGTCTCTTCTCCTGCTGTAACTGAATTATGGCATTTCAGCCATTTTTCCTGATCACGTCATCCATAGCGCTCTGCTTTAGTGGCGGAGTGATTAGAGCTGCGCAGCCACAGACGGTCTGACTGGGTCGTAAAACACTGTGTGTGTATGCATACGTGTGAGTGAGAGAGGGTCAGATTAGAACAAGAATGATAGAGAGAAAGAGAGAGAGAGAATGAAAGAAAGAAAACAACACAATGGTAAGTGTAGCAGAGGACAGGAAGTCTATATCCCAGCTGTGTTGTTCCTCTACAATAGTACACTGAAGAGTTGGGAATTTATTAAGCACCTAGCATGTGTGTGTGTGTGTATGAGAGAGAGTGGAGTCCACAGAGCCGGGGGAGTGGGTAGGGGGGCCACTGACGTCAGTAAGGCCTGAGGGTGCTCATTAGTCACAGCCAAACTACACACACAGACAGGCAGGATAACACCTCACCAGTTTCACACACCTCAGTAGTCAGTCACACACACATACACACACTTTCAACAAGTCTGTAGTCCTGTATTTGCACACACACACACACACACACACACACAATCAAACACACACTCACTTTTGACACGCAATGATTAGGGTTGGATGGTCAAAAATTGTAAGGAAGCAAATTAATTTAAAACCAGACAAAAACACACACACACACACACTTAAATTGAACAGTTGTGCTGCAATTAGAGAGGTTACACAACCTTGGAGCGTCACTGCAGCAGGAATTTGTGCTTTGAGGGTAAACGCAGTCACAAGATACAAAACATGACTTCACATTTTACAGGAGAAAACTCCAGCTGCGCGCACACACACACACACACACACACACAGTTTACATTTGTTTACACTTGAAAGCAGAAGAGCTTATATTTTTGCATATAACCTTCATTTACAAGTATTTGTTTTCAACTTGCAACCTGATTGGCTAAAATTGTCTTCTATAAGTGATGTAGCTGATAGAAGCAGGTTTTCCACCCAAAACGTTTTAGCCGACACCCAGTTGCTAAGTAACAGCAATGGTCACGCTACTCGTAGCTTTTGAATGGTCAACAAAAAAGTTTACGATTTTATGTCCACACTAACACACTTTTGTTTGATATTTTTCTCTCTGTTCTGTCTTGTGTTCACGAGGTGACTGGAATGTTCCGTCAACAAAAATGTTGCTTTTTGAAAAAGTTCTCAGAAGTGCCTTAAGTTAATAAATAAAAACGCCGTTTTTGAGTCGCAGTGTGAACTGTGAAAACGGAGGCTTTCGAAAACTTTGCCAAAACGTTCTCAAAGAGCCAGACAGTAAATAAACAACGGGTGGAAATGACGAAGGTCGAATCGTTTTGTGCATACGCAGTACAGGAAATAAGCTTTTTCAAACGTTACGTTGTGGATGAGCAACCTTTGAGAAAACGCTAGTAGGAACGTGTTTTTTTTTTTCAGACGAAAACACCGTTTCCAAATTTATCCGGATTAGTGCACATTATTTATCAATATCATCATCATATAATCCAGATATAATCAATACCAAAACAAGTTTCCAGAATAAACAACCTAAAGAAGAAATGCTATTGTACTGTGGTGAGCTTTTTCACATTTGAATTCATGTAAACATGTTGGCTAGATTTTGTGAGGTGAAAAAAAATAATGCACAAACAAAAATGTCCTACATATATTATTTTAATCTAAATAATTGTTTTTTTATATTCGTGGTGAAAGAAACCACAGATTATTCATGTACAGGAGAAACCAAATTAGTTTATCATTTGCTTCTGATGAAAACTGTTGCAACTAAAAGCTAAGGAACACTTGTGAAGTTATTCACGAGAACACACACTTCCTCAGAGGTTTTAAAGCATTTGAAGATCCTGACCATAAATGTAAAGAACTTGTTTATTCACCAACCAGAGGCAGAAGCATGGAAAATATCTCTGATCTCAGAAACAAGATGCTTAGAATATGGATGAAGAACCAGGATTTTCTTTGGAAATAAAGAAATGATATGTTCTTTCTCCATCTTTGGAGTGCTGGGAAAGACTTGTAGGGACCTGCTCTCACATACACCAGAGGTCTTGTGGTGATCCCAAGCCAGCTCAAGACATGCCTTGAATACAACACAGCTCAGACTGATACCCACGGTATTGCTTACCGAAGCACTACAATCCACCATAGGCGAAAATCTGTCACTATATTTCTGGTTCTGGTTAAGAATTTGTCATTGCAGAAATGACACTGCCCACACTGACCAACGTGGCATAAACTGTAAGTTTCACATCTCTTTGATGACTGTCCTCTTAGCCACATCTGCTTAGAAATAAAGAGCTCTATGGGAAAATTCCCATTTCCGACAAAACAGTGACCTGATCAGCATCAAGAGTTACGGCTGAAACGAGTAACTCAAGTAATTCGAATACCAAAATGCTTTGAGGCAAATTAATTGCCTCGATGCTTCATTTAGTCCATTTAACTACACCTGGCAGACTGTTTCCCCACGGGCCATTATTACTGACACACCACCAGATAAACTCCGGACCGCTCTGGGGTCTAAATTATAAATGTCCACGCAAAGGTTCCGTGCCGCCACTTCCCCTTCTCGCCTTCTGTGTTTCCAGAGGGACCAGAGTTTACTTACAGGTGCATTTATAATATCAAATACATTTGCATTCATCCTGCAACTCCATGATGCCTACAGGAAGTAGAGCGTGATGCTAATAAGATTCTCTTCAAAGTGGTGCTGGAGAAAAAGAAAGGGTGGCGAAGTGGGTCCAGTGCCAGCATCTGGTATCGCTCAGTAAGGCATGCAGCTGGATGAAGACCACTGGCAGCATGTCTGGGGCCAAACTAGCCCTGCTTCTCTTCTATCTGGCCCTAGTCTTCACTCTTAGCTTTCTTCCCCCTGCCCTTCTCCCATCCCCTCTCCTCAAAAATCAGAGGCCAATTCCACAGGCCGCCCCTGATAGAGCAGGACCGTACCACATACTTGTGTGTATTAAAAGATTGGATTGTCCTGCATTGATGAGCTGCGCAAACTGGCTAGGTGTCATGTCAAGTCGGCCTTATTGTCCTTCCAACCATATACAGTGAAATGAATCAACGTTCCCACAAGTCCGAGGTGCTACATCAGACAACAAAAATGAACAAAAGGACTACAGTGTGCTTGAACTTAATGTTTACTCTACACCAGCCCATTAACCTCTGCACCTCATCTCTGTATGCTGACGTGATCTGGATCAGCTGAGGTCTCTCAGACAAAAAAAATCAGTTGCCCAGAGATGTTCAGACCCAACAGGCTCAGCAGCCCAATCAGGTGCTAAGAAATAATAGTGTTGAATGCGGAACTGGTCCAGTGATGGCAGCAGCAGGGTCTGGATGTGCCAGATGATGAATCTCTCAACACACTTCATGATGATAGGAGCGAGTGCAAAGGGACGGTAGTCATTAAGGCAGGGTACAGATGGCTTCTCTAGTAAGTGGATGATGGTAGTCTCCTTGAAGCACGTTGGCACAACAACACTACTGAGAGAGATGTTGAAGCTAAACATCCACCAGTTGGTTTGCACATCCACTGAGCACTGCGCCAGGAATTGTGGTTTGATCCTGCAGTTTTCCGTGGCTCTGTGGGCGCTGTGGAGAGACGAAGCACGGAAGGAGTGGTGGTCTCCCTCACAGACACGTCATTCTGTGCTGCATATCAAAAGCAAACATTTGGAAAGGTACAATTTAGAAGGAATGCCTGGCCATCAAATGGGTGGGCCTCACCCTATGTTTGAACCACGCCCTGCTCCCTGCTCAAGTTGATGTACTGCATGAAAGATGTCAAACCGAGGATCACTAATTGGTAAATAGCACTTTAACTGTTAAAGTTCTAGGTGGTCCACAAACCAGGGGCACAGATGGCTTGTGGAGGATTTCTTTTTGCATTAAGGAGAGAGACAACGCGTGATAGTCGTCTGCCTCTCAGAAGTGCCTTCATCAATCCACAGCTCTCCAAAATGCCTCCGGTTATTTTTAAGCAAATGGCTCGATTGCGCTCAAAGTTGCAGGTAAGGTTTCGTTCTAATGACTCCTCCATGCACATCATGTCTGTGCAATATTAGAGAAAAGTGCAGAACCTTCCTGCAGGTCCTTAGTGGGAGTTCTATCAAAATCAAATTTTGCCTTGACTTCCACATTTTGCCTTAATTACCGTGCCTTAATTATATTTCGGACAGCGGATATAGTGGGCTGGAAGACCTCCGATATCTATTTATAGCCTCCTCCGCTTTGCAGCCATCAATTAGTTTAGATTTTCAGATTCCTTAATCAAGAAGAGCTAGCTTCAGCGTCGTTCCTTGGATATTCTTGCTCAAACGGCAGAAAGGTATATGTATAAATAGAGGGTTTATGTATCATTAACAAGCTGTTAAAAAACCTTTGATGTGAATTACAACTGGAACTACTGTTAGAGCTTCTGCTGCCATAGGAAATAAATCCGCAGATTCAGGTTTGAAAATTGAACAGCGACGGTGTCTAATAATTAAAACTCATTGGCAACAAATTTGTCGTGCATGAAGCAAAGTATAAACACATTCTATAAGCTTTAAGCTTTAAATGCACACACATACACACGATGTGCACAAAGCATTTGGGCCGCTCAAAATAAGTCCTCTAGCTCCGCAGCTGCACTCATGCAGAAAACATTTCCAAAATTCGACATTTCCACTGTCCACACACCTCCACCCAGCTGCCTGCATGCCCCTGAAGGTTTGTAATGACGTCAGAGGCTGAACTTAGGTTGGCCACCAGCGCTGTGGGCTCTTGATGGTTGTGGTGGTTCTGGTAAAGTGGGCGTACTGCAGACAAGACAATGGCAATGCCAATGTTTGTAATGACCTGTATCTTCTCAGCAGACTATTTCACCAAAGCTTTCAACTCGAGTGCTTTCTCCATCGCCCCAAGGCACCTCTCGGATTCGTTCATCGGCTCCGGTTACTCGCGCGCTCAGACGTTTTGGTCAGCCCGAAGAAATGTGGTGTATTTAGCGCTTTTTTGGCAGTTGCAAATCTGCAAGTTTACCGTGCGGTTTCTCGGAGGTTGTATTTATTTGAGGAGGAAAACGGAGAGTATAATTCAACTACAAGTTTGGCATTTTATTTTAATGAACCATGCAAGTGTATATGTTCCAAGTTCAACGGATGTGGTGAGGTCACTCTTTCTCCCTGCCAGGAGCGTTTCTCTGCCCGTCTGTGCTTTAAAGCCAAAACAACACAATCTGCACCATGTAGAAAATGACAAAACACTTTCTTGGTTTTTGTAGCTCCACAATGGAGTGTGTGTCATAAAATTTTATGGGAAAACCAAAAAACGTGTACGTTTCACAAAAACATCCACTACTCCCATGCTTGAATTTACAAGCATTGGAAACCGTTTATAAAAAAAAAAAATCACATTTACTGTCTCTTTTACTAGAATGGGGAAAAGAAAAAGCCAGTACAGCTCGTGGCACAAAAAGCAAGTGGACACAGGAGGAGATCATTGATAATAGCAGAGCTCGTGTTGCTTTTGCAGGACAGCTTACCTGTAGGAGGGCTACTGCTCTTGCGCTTCAGCCATCTGTCCACCGTCTCCGCGCTCACGCTCTCCAGCACAAACTCATCCAGCATCTGCGGGTGCAGGGAAAGGTACGCCTTCACTTTCTCATCCGTCAGACCTGCAAGACAGCCGCTGCCATCAGTGCCTGTGCATCGCTTGTACAAATATCAGAGCAGTGGGGAAACATATTTGTCTTTTTTTCGGAAGAACAGTTTGTAAACTGTGGCAGCAATTAACATTAGGCTGTGAAGAAATCACACACTTGAGTCAAAGATTTGACCTCTGCATAGGACCCAGTCACACTGCTTTCCAAAATAGTATAAAATATAAACACGTCATCACTAGAGGTCGGGCAAATTTTCCGCCGATTGATCGGACCATTTTTGCCATTTTTTTTTATTGATCAGCCGATTGTGCTGCAAATTAGGCCGATTATCAGGCAGGCAAAAGACAACAAAAACACTCCGTGCTTGGATGAGAGAATATAACTCCCATACCAGCAGGTGGCAGTATTCTGTATTCGCCACCCAAACAGGGAAACCTGAAGAGCTAGAACTGTGAATATATAAATAAAGCAAGCAACGTTTCCACCTGCTGAGATCATTACTCACATTACTTACATAACGGATTCCTGTCGCTTTTTGCGATCATGTCTGCTAAGTTGCAGAGACAAGAGCAGGTATGACAACAAGTGTCTGTGGGGAACGTCTTTGCTCCGTCGTTAATTGCTTCCGTTTTTTTTTCCGCGTGTGCTCATTCGCTAAACCGAATTGCCAGTTGGACAAGCAGAATCAGGCGAAAAACCGTTGACGCTTGTGTTATTCAATAAATGTTTAATTTAATTTAATAATGAAATAATTTTCTGTATCACTTCATATTAATGAATTGTTAGAATTAATTAGATGAAAGGGGAAGAAAATCGGCTACTACGTATCACGCATTAAATATCGGCCATCGGCTGCCCTGATTTTTAAATATCGGGATCGGCATATCAGAGAAAAACCCAGAACGGTCGACCTGTAATCATGACTTCTGGATAGTACGATAAGACGTATGCCTTCTACAGATCGAGCACATGAACACAAATCCACCATGACACCTGTGACTTTCACATATTGCTAGATGTCATGGGGTATTAAAATAATGCTAAATATCCGATTAGTTCCAAGAATAGCTTTGATATCGATGTGGTTTCAAATGGTGCGTTCTAAAAGGCTTCTCTGGGACTCGCTGTTCATTGCACTGCTGCGTCTTCTGGGAATGACAGGCGGTCCCGACGGAGCTGAGGGAAGACGACACCCAACAACTTGATTGTGTTTAATAGGCAATTAAGTCCTTGCGTGTTTGCTAAGTGCTGCCGTTTATTGTCTTTGTTGTCAGCGCGGGCGGCCATTTGCTGCGCTTGTGTGGGGATTTAATGCACTTCGTGGCGTCGGAAAGCCACTGCTGATGTACGTCCTCGGGTGCGGCCTAGCCCCAAATGCTAACGTTATAATGTAGGGCAAGTATCGGAGTATAATGTGTGGATCGTGTTTCTCGGCGGCTATTTATTACCGCTAATTTTGTCAAGGTGAAAAAACTCATGTCGCATATCATCCGTCTGAAGGACAACGAAACAAGTATACAGTAGTGACCTGTGTAGCGATTGAAGAGAGGAAGGAGAAAAGCTAGTCATAGGAACACAAAAAGGAACCGTACGGATAGCAGCGCATGGCTTAACGCTTGGAAACTACAAATAAAGATGTTTGAATTTAATTGAATTTATAAATACAGAATAAAACACTGTTACACTCCGATTTATTGCACCATCACACATTCCAAAAGTTCACACCTTTTATTCATTCATAGTTACACTTTAATGAGGAACCAACTTGACTCATGGACCTTCCACAACATTTAAACAATTTAGAAAGCCTTTGATGTTTGGAAGACAAAAACAAACGCCTCTTGTCAGGTCATCGCAAAGTCATAAAGCCCAAAGTACTAAAGTAGTAAAGCCACAGTAAAGGAACATTTCTAAAGTAATAAAGAAACAGCTTGAATAACCTCCGTCATTAAGAGTGGAAACTGGAAACTCCATCTATAAATGTTAAACTATATCTATAAACTTTCCTGAACTTCACCCTGCTACATTTATACACTTACCCCAGTGATTAACTAACGCCTGGAAGGATTCAGCATAGAAAGATTTGTCAGTACACCTGAACCATCCATGTACAGCCTGCTTCACTTCGTCCCCAGTAAACCACCATCATCATCATCATCATCATCACCATCACTGACCATCTTTGAAACATTTACATCGTTCAAATGTCTCAGTGTGGCTGAGCGTCTCATCAAACTTTGTAACCAGAAGCTGTTCCATGCATGCACTAGCACTAGCACTAGCACTCTCCATTAACGGCCTCTGGATTGTAATAGGACGTGCTAGCCACTTAACTACTGCTTGTTGTACTGCCTCGCTAGCATCCATTTTTATCCCCGTCCTAGTTTGACTTGAACGCTTTTTTAATCCATACATGTTGCTTAATAAAGGATAATGCTTTAAAACTAGCTGACCAATAGGAGCAGAGAATTTAACATTAAAGTGATCTAGCAGTAAGGCTACGCACGTTCACACGGACGCGAAAAGTACGAGGGATCGCGAAACCCGAACCACGTCTTTTGTCTGAATTTCAATGGGGTAGCAAATGGCTACAGACTGTTTTGGTGCACAACAACAAAAGCCAAACAGACATGCAAAGGCAGAGGCTCTATGCTTTGAACACTAAAGTCGAACCAGATACACAAGTCGTCCAGCCTCACAGCCTTAACAGCAAATCTTGGAAAAATAAGCAAAGTAGTGTCATTTTGATAGCCTGCAGCCAGCTATGAGCTCTCCCTGTGTGTGTCTGTGTGTGTCTGTGTGTGTGTGTGTGATTTTCTTTTTGCACACAGAGGCTGCATGTTCATTAGGTTCTTTCACAGACGCCCTGGTCTTTGCACAAAAACCGCGTGTGTGCGCGAGCTAAGGAAAGAGTATGAGGGGGGGGGTGAATGACGTTGTCCAGACACGAGACAGTGCTCTTGAGCTGCGTACAGCCTCACGAGACTCCTCGAGTCCGTGATGACGCACATGGAGAGAGTGTGCAGCTTAATAAATCGACAACTGGAGGGGATGCAGAGACACACAATGGCTAAAAGCAAGAGCAGGGCGAGGGAGTGCCTCACCTCACCTCGCCTCGTCCGTCTTCCATTTTACCGCAAAGCAGAAAAGACTTGCCGAGACTCTGAATTTATGAAGTGCACATGATTTTAGGCTGCGGGAAACGGTGCCAAAATAAAAATGTCCCTATTAATTGGTTTACGTCAAACTGTCAATGCCGAACACTCAGGCAAATACACGCTCTTACTGAAAGGGTTATTTATTCATATTATTTATATATTATTATATGATATTGATACAACAATTGACAAAAAACCTACACGATGTAAGTGATGCAATCGAACACACCACTATTTAGCTTCTGTCTTAAGGGTGTAATGCAAAAATACTGTATCTGTACTTGGATACAAACTGAAAGTGGCTGTGGTTTAAGTATTACGAAATCCATCATGCACCTTTTTAGAGAGAGATGCAGAATGTTCTTTTTCAAAAATCTTTATTTAAAAATAAGCACATTTATTATTAGTAAATGTGAGTAAAGTCATATTTTTTCAGAGACCTGCCTGAGATATGGACAGTGTGTGATATGCGTGGGTTTGATAGAACTGAAGCTAATTTGTAAAAAAAAAAACAAAAATAAAAAAAAAAGGTAGGCATAATTAATTATTATTTTGGAGCTGAATAAAAAAAATGTATTTGGAGGCTACAGAAGCAAAGCATGAACCATGGACACAGACGACTCTCCGGATAATTTCTTATTTCTTATTTATTCACCAAGAAAATTCACACGTCCGTACTAGATGATTCGTTGTTTTTCACACTAACTATTGTGGAGTCCTGTCAGATTTGAGCAGGAGGGAAACGTGAAGCAAGTGTTCATAGGAACTCAAGTCTGGTTGCACAACAGCCTGCAAGCTGTGCATTTTGAGAATACACTGGCCCCTTACAATTGTCCTCATAAAAAGTTCGACCTGAAGCTACACAAACGTGTCTTGTTCAGAATTAGTTTTTATTAGTGTGTTGTTTTATTTATGTAAAACAAATTCCCTTAAAATATAAAATATTATGCTCTGATGGTGCATTATAAATGTTACAGACAAACGGCTGGTGTCCAGACTGAGTTCTGAGAATTTTCTGAAAGTATTTTGAATTATATAAAATAAGTCAATCATCCATAATGACACCAGAACACGTTCAACGCTTGTGCATTCCCACATAGATTATTAACATTCCTGCTTCATATCTCCAAAGTTCTGGCCTGACTGCCGTCCTCCCAATTTTCTTTGCACTGAGAACAAGAACACATGTGACTCAGGAGGACATCGGGCCCTGGGGATGGACAGGATCTCACCTCTCACACGCTCACCCATGTGGCGCAGTTCACTGACCCTTAATGGAGCCCCTTTCAACTGACCCTGAGCTTGTGCTCGTGCTGGAGCAGTGCTGGTACAGGAGGCCGGTTAACCTTGTGTGTGGAGGAGCATTAATGCCAGCGCCATGTCAGTTCGTTTGGTGTAATTGCGATGTGTCGTGCTGAAATTTATGTTTTAGCCTCTGAGTATGGCTTCGAAAAAGAAAAAAAAAACTGGAGGATAAAATTGGCATAGGGAGGGAGGTTTGACATGACTGATTAGCAGTATTGTTTCTGCAAACTTCATGACCAAAGCATAACAGATGCTTAGTCAGCATGTTCTACAAACTGTAGTCATGTTTCTTTTCCAATAGCGAGCAAATTAAATAAATGAAAAATTGCGTTGTCTAACGTGCAGACTATCGTTTATCGAAGCCCATGGCTTCAGTACGTTGTACGCAATACATCATTAATATTTATCCATTTATCCAGAGCGACTTATGATTATCTAATTTTATACAACTGAGCAGGTGAGAGTTAAGGGCCCATCAGTGGCAGTGGTGCTGGGATTTGAACTCATGACCTTATGATCAGAAGTCCAATCTCCTAAATCACTGACCTACACCTTTCCTATCCCTATCACACTTTCATTATTTTACTATTTGGTATCTACACATTCATAAACCAAGTTTTGTCTTTTGCACTTACGCCAACTACATTTGACAGCAAAGAAAAAGTCGGCATTATCTAATCCATGATGATTTTTTTCAGGCTTAACAGCAACGTAGTTTAGATTTTATGGGACAAAAATACTTTTTCCTTTTTAAAAATTATTTTTATTTAATGATTATTTCTATGTTTTTGAATGTAATTATGTGGTCTAAACCATTCTCTCTCTCTTAGCTCCAATGTCTAATCATTACTAACCAAAACATTTTCAATATTTACAACCGAGCGCAATTACAAGTGAAAATCCAACCCAACATTTTATCGAACACTTCTCTATTGTTTGGGTCAGACAGCACCGTAATTACCCGATTTAATCTTCCAAGTTGGTGATTCATAGTCTAGATATGCACTTTTTTTTCATAAATCACATCTCCTGAGCGCTCTCTCTCTCTCTCTCTTCCATATGACTGTCGACGCACCAAATTACAGAAGTGCATCTTCTAGGTTTCGATCTCCACGAAAAAATATTCGGTCTTAAAAATTATTGACCAAAACTGTCTGGCTGCTCTCACGCCAGGAAAGTCTTCTAAAGGCTTCCATATTCATCTGCTGCTCATACCCAGTCCGGGTCAACTCGGGTGAGCGTTATCTGCGTCTTTGATAAAAACACTGCAGAAATGAACTGCATACGGACTTTATCACAAACTTACAGAACAGCTAGTGGTAAAGGAACAAGATAAGAACCACAGTTTATATCATTCTTTTCTTTTCTTTTTTTGTATTTCTTTCTGGGGTCATAGAAACATTAATAGTCAGGTCAAGATTCAGTCAGGTCAAAGTCAATGATCGAAGAATATTAAAAATGTATGATAGGATTTTTGCCGGATTTCTAAATGGCACATATTTATATTCCCGGCAGTCATACAGGGTCGTTCACTACACACATGGGGTGATACAACAGGAGTGTATTCCACAATCTCCTTAATCTATCCCACTGAGACATACGTCAAAAAGAATGAAAAGAAAAGCTTTTTTCATTTTTTGTTGTATTGGGGTAAAACAAGCTTGCGGTTAACCCTTGTTGTAAAGCTAAAAAAGAAATCAATCTGGCAACCCTCAAGAGTAGATTTTTAAAAAGCACACAAACTTAAATTCTGTAAAGGCACAAAAATGTATAGTAATAATAATAATAATAATAATAATAATAATAGATTTAATTTACGTTTACATATCTTCAAAAAGAGGTGTAAAAAATACATGAAAATCATCTTGATTTAAAGTATTATATGCAATATTAATATTAATGCAAATCTTAATCACTATCATCACAAAAGTTGTCACCAATTTCAATATGACAGGAGTAGGTCTTAGGCTACTTCTACACTAATCCAGATCAATCTAAAAATGGCATTTTCATCTAAATATGCTTCGTGTCCAAATATGCTACGCTTGGACCCTCGTCATTTCCACCTCTCCTTTATGCAAATGTGTAATCGTTTTCAAATTTATCCACTTTGAAGTCCAGTGTGGACATGAAGTTAGACTCCCTGATTTGAACAGTACTTGAGTATTTGACACACCAAGACAAGTGTTAATGAAAAGCTAAAAAAAACAGTTGATTTGTGAGGTTTTCTTTCCTAAAATACGAATCAAATTGCACACACTAACACTGAGATAAACACAACAGCCTCTTCAACACGCCAGAATGAAAAACAAGTCGGTCAAAAAAAAACAAAAAAAAAATTAGTAAAGCAAGTTTTCAAAAACAGTTTTAACAAATGACTGTCACAAACTAGAAGAACGTATGGACAAAACAAATTAAATTAAATCATTTTAGTCAAAGTAAAAACAAATATATCCTGAGCTGACTGACTGATTGCAAAATGTAATTGTTATAGGTGATTTTCAATTAAAATATAATTGGCGGAAAAAAGTACATCTATTGAATGATAAATGTAGTTGAATAGAGAGTAAATGTTTCTTAAATCCTTCAAAAATAAAACAAAAAACCTGAAGGTAGCAAAAAATTACTTAAAAACCGTAAAAAAGTTACTTTATGATTGTGGACGCAGACACTGAGTGAGAGATAAGTCAAATCAGCTGACTTGCTGTCATTGTATCCTCCATTATAAACTCAACGCCCTCATTATGCCAAACAGAGCACACCTAAAACGCATCGGCCCCAAGAACGGCGCTGAACTGTACGAGTATGACCTCCTGTTCCGTCCCAAATTAAAAGTGGCCTCATTTCGTTCCTGACTTTTGTGATTGTCCTTATTCCACAAAAGATGATCCTTTGTGTCTTTTTTAGATCAGTTCAGCAGAGTCTTCGATTCCCCCCAGACGTTCGGATTGCGTCACCGAGGGCTTTTTTTTTTTAGTTCTGCTTTGAGTAAAAGAGCAACGGTTCTCAAGAGGGAGGGTTCAAATGTGAGTGTTTTCACTGTGACACATGGCCTTCCCGTGACAATGTCAAAACACTGTGCTCGAGATGTGAGAACAACCAGCAGTACGCTCCGATGTAGAACAGGTCGTGGTCAATCGCTTCAACAGCAGAGGTGCAGCACCATAATATTTACACAAGATTATTTACAAAATTATCGATCGATTTACGGACATTACGCCTAATAAACTAGTAGTTCTTATCGAGTTTTTCTTAGACGAACGGTGCCACGTCTACACTAGAAGCCATTCCGCCTTGAATTTATTTGCATGGCAAAGTTTCAACGATATCTAAAAACTAACAATTTACGGTACAATATAATTCAGGTTTTTCAACTCCACCGATATGCATCTGATATATTTTGTATCATTCTTTGGCCAAAATCTTCACTTCTAAAAAATTATTAATTAATTTAAAAAAAAAATGAAAAAAAAAAATGAAAAAAAAAAAATGTATCTAAGCAGGAAAAATTATTTTAAAAACATTTTGAGATTACAATTTGAAAAAATGTCAAGCCTGAATCATCTTTTGGAGATAACTCAATTTCTACAAATAAACATGAAATTTGAGATTTGTTTAAAAAAAAAAATAAATAAATTGTATAATGCAAATTTCACATTCAGCATTTATGCAGCATTTCCGTGTTTTACAAACAATGGGAAAATTAGAATTAGAAGCAAGATATAGTTACTTGATTGAAAAAGGGTCACCGAGGTTTTTGTTTGTTATTCATATTTTTTCTTTTAAATAATAAAAAGCTGACTGATAGAAACAAGAATCCCGATAATGTCTGCAGAAATGTTTGGTAAAAATCCAGTAAGTCGGTTTCAGTTTCAGCTAAATTGTCTCTTTCTGTAAAAGTACAAAAGTTTTTTTTTTTTTAGGGGAGGACCAAATTTTACTGATGAACAACAGACTCTCAAACAAGTCACACTCATGCAGACGTAAAATAAACATTTAGACAAAACAAAACCTTGTACAAAAAATATGGACACAACTTTTGCACGCCGGTGTGTATGTCAAGCTACCGATGACAGTTTGAAACAATTACGAGATCACGAGCTGAGCGTTTTTTTTTCCCCCACCTATTTTTCATTTTCCGGAAAAAAAACAAAAACAAAAAAACGGTGAGAATAACCTCCGGTCCTGAAAGCAAACACGCTTTCCCCTGATTCCCCTGCATAATTTATACCAGCCAATAAAAGTGGTTTCCACTGTCAATTAGATTTGAGCGTGCTGATGAGGAATACGATAACAGACGACCTCCATCACGGCCTACACAGGAGTCTCGCCTTTTAGAGAATTTATTTGACGAGGTGAGCTCGGAGACTGAGAGCTCTGTGTGCGGTCAGCTTCACACCGCTGATGTTCAGGAAGTGTGTAGCGCTAAAGCTTTACAGTAATAAATAACGCCAGCACAGATGGAGGTGGTGGTGGTGGTGGTGGTAGTGGTGGTGGTGGGATTCGATACTTGGAGCACAAAAAGACTGAGAGGGGGAGAAAAAAAAAGGTGGCTTTTTTGTGAACGATTCCCTTTCTGGCACCGTGTCAAAGGCAGTCTGCCAAGGTAGTACTTTTTCCCTCGCCTGCCATGAGAGCGAAGCAGGCGAGGGTGGGTGTGTAAGAGGCTGTGTGCGTCAGCAGGTCCAGCTGGGACTCCCTCGCCAGGAGGTGGGAAGAGCATGTGTTTCTTATCTTATCTACGGGAGGGCTGCAGGGACGCTGCCCGTGCAAATGAAAAAAGGAAGGAGCAGAAGGGGAAGGGTGGAGGGCAGTTACCTCTGCACCCTAAATGCAAGCCTGCTGGGACTTCAGCGGTGTAGGATTTCTCCCCTGGCGGTTCTTTTGCAGGTTTTTCGGCCGATAAGGTAAAGAAAAATGGCGCCAGAGCGCGCGATAAGAGGCTGTGTCTCGGTAGCGTCTCGTTCGAGGCTGAGAGATTGGCACAAAAACATTTTACGTTTGAGATTTTGATATGGAAAGCCAAAATATGTTTGATAATGACCACTTAAAATCACTATTTCCTTATTTGACTCGATTCCACCAGAAGGATTTAAGCGAATGTAGGCAAAATCTTTAGAACCCTCATTTTTAAAAGACACCACAAATTTTCCGGTCACCACGATCAATCTCTCCCAGCACCAAAACACACACTGTCTAGATCTCCACCAGCCGTGCACACACTGCAACAGATACGGCTGGGAATAAATGTGCAAATCAACATGCACAGAAACATGCACACGTCCAGATTTCCAAGGAAAGAGACAGTAATTTGCACCATTTTCATTCTCTTGCTTGTGCTTATTAGGGTAAAAGTGTATGTGCTATAAAAGACAGGCGTATACAGGGATGAGGCTTGGGATGTATATGAGACCAGGCCCCTCTCTCCCTCTCCCTCTCCCTCTCCCTCTCTCTCTCTCTCTCTCTCTCTCTCTCTCTCTCTCTCTCGCGCCTCTCTCTCTCTCTCTCTCTCTCTCTGGAGTCCTTGCGGCCAAGGCCGTGACCATCCGCCAGTGAACGAGGCCTTGGCCGTTTTTCTTTCTCGCTCTCTGTCTCTCTTTTAAAAGTCGAACTATCTTTTACAGAACCATAAGCTGAAATCTAATCCCTGGCCATGACAAGATACACTGTGCAGCTCTGCCTCTGTGGTCCGAACAGCAAAATTTGCCGATGATCTACTGACCGCGATGGGCATTATAGCTTTTACATCAGCACGTTAATAACATACACGAGAACTGAACAGATGAATAACGGTCCCTCGCAAACATCTGGAGAAATCTATATCGAGCAGTGAGACCAGGAGGACACTGATGAGAACTGCAGAGGCTTTCGCTGCCTTCACAGAGCCTTGAATGTCAGGAACAACGAAGGCTTAATGACGTGAAAGGAGTTTAAACTAAAAACATGTCCTGCTGATTGGTAAGCACGTAGGACGTGCGGTCCTACTGACACACTCGCGCTGCAATTGCCCTGAGCTTGCTCCTGACCATGTGCGCATTTAGGACGACTCAACAGCTGTATTGTTTCTGTCTCCGAATAAGCCACGGACGTGTATTACATTACACACCACAGATCGTAAAGCAGTCGTCAGGAGACACGTATTACTGAATGCAAAAGCTCAGCTGTACAGGTGTGTACGCTTTTAACTCCAAAGGTCTATTCAGCTACTATTCAGTTGCTTTTGTCCCAAACGATGTCATTAATAAGCAATAAAACAAGTAAAAGGTATGCGGTTACAATAAAACAATCGACACCGAAAGAAAAATTAACGAGCTAATAAATTGATCAATTGATTTATTCATAAACAG
This sequence comes from Silurus asotus, assembly GCA_024362625.1. Classification (NCBI taxonomy): domain Eukaryota; kingdom Metazoa; phylum Chordata; class Actinopteri; order Siluriformes; family Siluridae; genus Silurus; species Silurus asotus. The sequence continues at coordinate 2,132,329 of MU565024.1, read as the reverse complement.
CGCACTGTACTTCTTCATTTATTAAAGTTCTAATCACTTACATTAAAGCGTAACAGCCTTCAAGGTTCTCTCAAGTTAATAAGACCAAAAAAGGAAGAAAGTGCAAAGACCATCTGTCTCAGGAGGTTCCTTCCATAAATGCTAAATAAACATCCCTGAAAAAAAAAAAAAAAAAACACACCATATCCACCAGTATGCGTTAATAATATTCCGTTTATTTTTAGCCTTGGATCATCTGCTATTCCGTGTGAACAAGCTGTAACTATAGAAACAATCATGTTTAAGAGCGAATGTATTGTACAAACCAGCCGTTTCACCTGCACCTGGATCGAACAATCAGGTGCAGGTGCAGGTAAACCTACTTCTCACATGTACATTACAGCAGAGTAAAATCCTTTCTTTGTATATACCAACGATGTTAGGAAGCCATAATACAGCGCCCCTGGAACACAGAGGGTTAAGGGCCTTGCTCAAGGGCCCAACAGTGGCAGATGGAGATATTGGTGCTTGAACCACTTTCCAATCAGTGACCAACTCTCTGATCAGGAACCCAAAGCCTTAATCACTGAGATACCACCTCCCCCAGACCCATGCTGTCAAGAGTACATGAAGTCATACACCTGCTCAAATTCCAGATGAGAGGTAAGCTTCACAGTTATTGCTGACCAAATCAATTTTTTGTCCTGTGACGACGTCTGCAAAGCGCACCTTTAAAATTCTGACGCAAGTGAAACATCTTTATTTACTTCCCTGCGGAAAAGGAAACCACTACGGTGATTAAAAGACATCCAGCTGAGGCAGGAAGTGGGATTTGTTCTTCAAGGAGTGTTTCCCGCATGACAATACAGACTTTTTTTTATGCTCTGTAGTTGTTGGTACAATTAGGGATGGGAATGCCTGTCAGACTTATCTAGAGTGGCTTTAAACAGTGACCTCCACAAAGGACCATGTGTCCACACACACACACACACACACACACAGAGAAGTATGCATGGAAAAGACTTGATAACCAACCATTGCAGGAGTTCTAACATCTGGATAAACAGCTACAACATGGAAATTCACCGATACGCATTTTAATACGTGGTGGTTATAAGAAATTCTCCACCTTTAAATACAAAGTAATGTTTAATTCTCTTTCAAGAAAATAAATATATTTTAAGGCACGAAATAAAGGCAATAAATGCACAATATCTTACACTGGGATTGTGCGAGTTGGATCTGGTGTTAAACTCCAAAAAAATCAACCCAGACTAAAAAAGGAAAGAAAGTGATGCCTGAAAAGAAGTGATAATGATATTAGGCTGCAACAAAATCCTTACATTTTGACGCAAAACTTTTCTGATCGCAAGGTGATAAAGGAGGACGTAGATATATTTCACACGTATGGTTCGGTTTTTCGAAAAGGTTTCGTAACATATTTCGTTGGAGAATAAAACATGACTCATGGTAATTAACAGCGCATTCGGAACATAATTATGTCCATTTATGTTTCTAATGGTGCAAGCTGTGTAACATGAATACCAGCCGTACTCGCCGACAAAAACATTCGCTGTTTAAAAACCAATGCAAGTTAAAGCAGGCGAAATATCAGCAGTAGGACGTTCACTTTAGCAATCTGAGGTATGCACTTGGATTAACCTGCCGTCCGAAAGACTACATGATTATCTGGAAAAAATGTGAACGCCCAAAATCCTTTGTGATTGAGTAAAAAAAATAGAAAAATGAAATAACCAGGGCCATAGGGCTTGGCATTAAGAAAGACAAACCACACTTTTAAAGACACAATAGAGTTTGTGCTGGAATTCCCCTTTATCCATACAGCGTTGTATTCTGGCAGTCATAGCAATAATAGCATTAAGCAGTAACATGAATGACGCACCAACCGATGCTGCCGAGCAGGAACACGACAGACTGGCTGGAATGAAATTACATTCTATAGCAGGGCTCATTTTCACCGCACCCCTCCTTTCGAAGTAAAGATCTTTGTAACATTATTTGCTTTGTTCGATAAGTAGACAGGTTTTGGGCTCTACTAATTACTAGACGGTCTGTGATTGGTGCAGTTAATTAGCCATACACATTCCAGTACATACCATTATACTCTATACTATTATATATTGTTTCAATAAGTTAAAATATATATTTGATTATATATTTACACAATGTGGCAGACAACCTTATCCAGAGAGACGTACATTTATCTCACTCACACAACTGAGCAGCAAAGGGGTTAAGGGCCTTGTTTAGGGGCCCAGAAGGGGCAGCTTGGTGCAGCTGGGATTTGAACTCACAAGTCCATTGTCTTAACCACTAAGTTCCCACGTATGTAGTCATTGACCCACTGCACGCAAAGTGAATTATCCTTCGAACTGTACTAGCATTACTCAAAATGAGCCCGGACTTACAGGGGCAAGTTCGTGGTTCAGGAAACCAAATTTACCGCACCATTAAAAAAAAGAGCAGAAATCAAACTGTAAATCCTGTAAAAAAAAATTAATTAAGATTCTAATGTGGAAAAGTTGATTTGCAATATTAGTATTGCTCTGATCTTTTTCAATGCAAGTTTTCTTAAATCCCGTACATTAATCCTGGAATGTATGTATTACAGAAACAAGCTCCTGGGATATTATGTGACAGAATGCAAGACTTTTGCAAAGTTGCTTGTTCTGACAAAGTTTTACTAACTGATGTCTGTACCAGAATATAAGCTGAAATAAAAACTCATGCATGCTCTTACAGAGTTTGCTGTGCACTAGGAGAGTTGTACTGCTAATTCGACCGTGGTGCCAAAACCTGGAAAGTGTTTTAAGAACAAATTATCACAGTTAAAAAGCTAATTGTTGATAGTGTTCTCCCTCCTGTTATTCCACCATCCCCCTCCCTCTTCTTCTAGGATGAGATGCACCCAAATGTGAGATAAGAAAGAGTGGAACATACGCATTCATGAGCATAACTGGAGATTGCTAAGGTCATGCAGGTAAGTCGATCACATAAGGGGCACCAATGGCAGATGTGGTACCTGTTGTTATAAAAAAGAGACATGTCAGTCTCCTTTACAGCCCATAAGGATTCTTCAAAAGCAGTTGGAGAGACCACTGAATGGATAAGGAACAGTATTAAGAGTTACTGAAGGTATATTCATTTTCAAATGTAGAAAGGATAGGTGGGACTTACTCATCACCTTTACCACTCAGTAATTCTGAGACTGGTTGGTGTCTGTTCAGTTATCAGCAAACTGGGTGTGTCCCGACAAGTAAAGCAGTTTGAGGTTTTAACAGCTTTCACAACACGTACATGCGGGAGACCAAGCAGAGGCAAGTGACAAGACCTTCAGGTCCATGATGACTGGGTATTGGGTACCTCACAGCTTCCCTTAAACATTTTTAATTCTCCAAAATCCCAAACAGTGCAACAATTATTGTACAAGAATTTACTTCAGACTAATGAACAACAACAGTCCCACTGCACTGGCAGATCAAATCCTCATATTACTGCCAACCTCAGGCCTAAAATGACTGAACAAGTAGCAGATTATTTAGACTTAAACATGCATGTGAACCTATTTTATTCATACTAGTTTGTCCCAATTCTACTTTGTCTATTGGACAGAGAACTAACTATGTTACAATGACCGTTGCAACTGGTGCTACTGATCGTTCCCTTATGCTCTTTTTTAGACCACTGGCTACAAAGGTTATTGGACTCAGTATAGGCCACACAGTACATATGAATCAGCACAGTAGAGCAGCATTAAAGTCCTTGATATGAGCTGAACTCACAGTGAACCTTGTGAAATGTGCGACTGGATGGAGAGACACCATATCTGCCCTTGAATTGTGCACAGAAGCTTCCCCATATTGATAAAAACGTTGTCTTCCTGCACTCAAGACCAACAAGGATGCGAGATAGTTGCTGGGGATATTATTTTATGCACAAATATTCAGAGACCATTAGCTTACTGACCTGTCTCACTAAAAAGAGAGTTTCAGGCAGCTTTTGTGAGTGAAAAATCAGATTCCAAAATGTCACTCCAATAAAAGGGTGTTACTGATCCTTCAATAGGCAGTACAACTCATGGGGTGCCTGGAGACCAGTGTTGTTTTGACCAATCAATATAATCAAATATATGGAGCCACTGGAGAAGCTGGGGACCAAGGAAATTACCTTTCCCTAACTAAAGTGAGACCTCAGAATTAGAAGTCAATTGATTCATCTGTTTTGTCGATTAATCTGCACTGATAACCAGGAAAAATCCATAGCAATAGTTTTTCCGGGTTCCTGTCTGCGGTCATTAAGAAAGTGGCCTCTAGAGGTAAATCACTGAAGCCACGTGCTGTTTGTTTTTACATGCGAGACTGCACGCTGCATGAACCGTGCTGTATTATATAATTATAAATGTATATATTTATTTAGCACATGTTCATATACAGTACTTTTTTTTAAATGTATTATTAAAATACCGTATTTTTCGGACTATAAGCCGCTACTTTTTTCCCACGTTTTGAACCCCGCGGCTTAAACAACGAAGCAGCTTATTTATTAATTTTTTTCTGGGTTTTTCCCGGTTTCACAAAATTCAAGCCAAAAAAACTGAGTGACAATATTAGACCAATGGCAGGCTATTCCCAAAATACCACTATGCTCCTAAAGGAAGCGCAACATATTTCACCCGTTACACCATGTGCAACTTGTCTTTCGTTAAAGCCTGTGTAAAGTACATTAGTTTCAGTGCGGCTTATTTATGTTGAAAATAAAAATATTTGTAAAATTCAGTGGGTGCGGCTTATATAAGGATGTGCTTTATAGTCCGGAAATTACAGTATTTATTTTCCTGTCATTAACTGAATTGTGACACATCTATCAAACTGACTGGGTAGCGAGGTTCTGAAAACGGTTGGATCAGGTGTTTTTGATGCCGCACTATAGGTTAGTGTATGTCATGTTAAGCAAAACAACAGTTCCTATGCAAAGAGACAAAGGGGAACAGATGCGTGCGAATAGTAGTAAAGAATAATGCAAGCGATTAAATGAATGAGGAACAAAAAACAGAAGTGATAAATTTCCCCTACTGAATATTTAAATCCACATTTTTCCAACAAGAGTAATTCGTTTTAGATGGCCGATGAGAAAGTGGAGAACTTCAACAATTCACATTTAAATCAGTTATAAAAGAGTGGACAAGAATATTAAATAGCTATAAAAAAAATAATGTATGAAACTTTGGAGGCGTGGAAAAGTGAGAATACGTTGTGTCTGTGTGTTCAGGGTGCGGTTCAGGACTCATTGTGTAAGCTGGCTAGAGTTTCAAAATGCTGACTGATGCTGATTCTGTTAGCTTCCATTTTTTTGGAGCCTTCCTGAACTGAAACGCTGCTCTTGCATCACTTGTTTAAGGAAGGAAAAAAACAACAACAACAACAACAACAAAAAAACACACCACTGATAAATAATAGATGAGAACAGTACAATAAAGCACAAAAGTTTAAATATGGGTGTACTGGAAGCAGGTCACCATTCATGGTCATTTTGAAGTTTATGACTTTGAGGCTTGATAACAAATAGCTTCTTATTTACTGAAGTTCGTATCCAAAAGTTGAGATAAAAGTTGACATCCATAATGAGTGGTTAACGCTTAAGTTACACACATTGATTTTCAGACCTCAGGCATTACTAAAGACTTACAGGTTCCTCTAAAAGTGCCTCTGTAAATGTGTATACAGTTTAGGAAATACCTAGAATGTATGAGTGTGTATAAATATCTGTATGATGCTGACCGTAAATTAAAAGGTTTTTCTTATTTTTCTTCTTATTTCCTTTGTTTATTATTTAATATATTTAAACAGCAGGAATTTCAGGGTAAAATATTTAGAACGCCTGACAGTTGATTCCAAATCATTAAAATTATTAACAGTGTGATCACAGATTCATTTAAATAAATCAATAAATACAGCACTTTTTTGCCAATTTACATTAGATATTAAGGCAAAAAAAAAAAAATGCTGTATCAATTTTTATTGCTATTTTTATAGAGGTTAATGAGGGTGGATTTTATAATGTAACATTACTACAAATGTGCCAAGATGTATTAAATACATCTTCAATTTCAATGCAAAAATGAACACGGTCTAATTTTTTATAATTGTATTTTCTTTTTTTTTTCCTCTTCCCTTTTTTCATGCTCCAGATAGTTCTGAGGTTAAAGGTGAGTCCCTTTTTTTAAAGAAAAACCCCTTGACACTGGTCCACTTCGACATTTGGGAATCCCATCAGACTTAAAAGAACAAAAAAAACGAAAAGAAGGGGGGGGGGGGATTTGAGAAAAAAAATCTATTAGAGACCTTCTGATCGAATCAGAAACATTGAGCATAGCTATTAGAACAATTCAGAAAGTCCTGAGGAGAAAAAAAGAAAACCGATGCACAAACAGCAGCTGATGTGAAACATTCTCTAAGAAAAATCCAAATGTTCTGAAATTAAAATTATTGTCCATCAAAGTAATAAAAGACTAAAGTGTAGTAAAAGAAAGAGTCTTCTTATGACACAAACCATATAATGTCATGGCTCAGGCTTGCATGGGGGCTTCTGGAATCTTTCTCGACGATGTAGCTCATCAAAATCGCAGCAAAATCCTCCAACCTTCATCATGCAACCTGGAGAGCCACTGCCATAAACTGATGTATAGCGTTGACCGTGTCGTGAATGCAAACAAGAAAAAGATACTTTTGCTCACCTAAACATTGGGAGATCTCCCACCAAAGGTTCCATGCTCCAGGTACAGTATTTAATGGCTCCAGTGTAAAAATCAAATCAAAAGAATGCCAATATTTTCAATGTATGAAGCGCAGAGAGGGGAAAATGAAGTTTACATGGTGCTATGAGATGCAACACGGTTGCGCCGCTTATTCATTCATTCTTAGTGACTGCTTTGTCCTGGTTTGCGTCAATGTGGTTGGGAAATTTGAATTTGTATGTTTTTTGAGAAACAAACAAGGTTCTATAGAAAATACAGAACAGGAAAAGAAATAAATGAAAATACCTTCATAAGTGGATTTAATCAGACTTTCTGCATGAACTGAAGGGAGTGTGCTTGGAAGCTGGATGGTTTTTTTGCAGCATTCTGTGTAAACTGAGCAAATCTTTTCATGGTCAAAGTCACAGAGATCACATTCTATTGTTTGACAAATATATTGATGCTGACTCTCCAACATATGTTTTTTTTTTTCCTCCATAATGTAAATTACACACACTTTTACTGCAATAAAAGAATAATCCGACACACACTTTTAAATGTAAACAGCAACCTTTTTGAAGAGTCATGAAGCACCTTGTTACTGTCAGTCATGGACGTGTTCCACTGCTATGTTGAGTAACACGAACATAAAGCCACCTCCCAAGTACAGCAGTGAGACCAAGCGTTATAAGTTTCTTTTTTTTATTTATCTAAGCAAATCCTTTAATTACACCCCCCCCACACACACACACCGAAAATACAGTGTTTGCTTCATCGCTAAAAAATTTTGATCCCAAATTTACACAAACTTGCGTAAATTTCACGTCTGTGCATGTGCATTAAAGCTGCCTGTGCGTTCCGTTTTTTTTTATAGGCATTCACACACAGCCATTGGTTTACCTGCTTGCTCTTGTTTTTCCACGTGATTGACAGGTTCCTGCGTCATATTCATTATATCGAACAACACAATGGACACAATAGTGAGCTGAAGAGATTATTGTGCGGGTCAAATCGGTATTTTAGGCAGAGATATATGTGAAAACGAGAAGGGGATAAAAATAAGGTCAAGTTCAGCCACGATTCGAACCGTGATCAAGTTTTAACTCTGAATATTCAGGACATGCAAGTTTTCTATACCCAGCACGGCCCATAAACAAACTCATTTTAATTCTGCCATGTCCCAAAAGTCATTACGTCCATGATGTGAGTTAAAGGTGATAGACCAAAGGCAATGGTAATGATGTTCACAAATTACTGAAGCGGTCACGTTATGATGAGATACGTATTGCTTAGGGGCGTACTCCAGCTAACACACAGCACTTACTTTACAATTAAATCTGACTTAGAGACACGTTTTTTAACGTAGGTATCCATTTTATATTTTTCGTGAAATTGTCCTTTTTTTTTTCCTGACACTTGATCAGCGCTGTTAAACAGGGAAAAAACCTCCTGTGTTAACAGTGCAAAAGTGGTTTTGTTCCCATGTTCATTATCTGATCATTGTATACAAAGCAAACCGTACAAAACTGTTATACCTTCGAGTCTTCAAAGTGCTGGTGACGCAAATCGGACTGCGGTAAGCCACAAATGTGCTGCAAACGTCTACTAGCACGAAAACTGCTGACAGTCACCTGTCAGCCAACCAGCAAACGAACCTTTATTCCAATATACAATGCAAATCATGTTTTGAACACCCCATATCAGGGATATTAACGTAAAAAACATTGTGCATGATCCTATTCGTTTATGACACTTGGAAGAAAGTAATAAATTAGAAATGTTTTGGTTTTTCTCATCAATTAAATCAGACCGGCGAGAGCAAAAAAAATAGAAAAATCTGCCAAAGTCTGTAAAAGCATACAGTATAAAACAGTATAAACAGCTAATTAAAGAAATACAAGGCATCTAGTTTGACGTTTGCATATTATTAGTTTCATATAAATGTGTAGTGTAAAATCATTAATCCTGTACCTGTAGCACCCCACATTTTTAATAAACACTTCATTCTAGAGCTATGAGTCACTTACATACAGACTAAACACGTTTCATGGTCCAAGGGCACCTGCCATTAATAAAACCCTCGAATCAACACGCAGGCAATTAATAACTTCTACAAATATTCAGACTGATTTAATGAACTGCTTTTTGCGATTATATTGTTTGATCTGGAAATCAGAGCGATTATACCAGCATAATAACAGAAGAAACTTCGAAAAGCTTTGCAGTGCACACCGGCACAATCACAGATTATCAAAGCAGCTTGTGGTGAATAAAGCACCGACTTGTTGAGCGATGATGAACGGGCTGTGCTCGGGTCGAAACGCTGGCACGCTAGATGCCGATAAAACTTGGATTAATGAACGTGATTCAATTTGGTTTTATTACTGATCACATCTACGAGCCACATCTGTTCTACTGCAAGAGTAATAAAACATCCCTGAAGAAAAGGAGAGGAACAAAGCATGGCCTGTAGGATCTTTAGATGTGTATAGTTCATGCATATAAAATATTTGAAGCAAAAAGCAATAAATCTAGAAAAAGACGCTAGGGCGGGTTGGATAGACTTTGAGATGGATCGATTTTTTTTTAGGGATTCCTATGAAATTGGCTCGACAACATGCAAGGCAAAGAAAGCATGCACGGCTATTGTGTGCAAAATAAAATAGAAGCTCGTTCAACTTCACCCTTGGTGACATCAGAAACGACACTGCATAGACTCTGAACATGCACAAATTGTGTATGTTTCAGAAGGAATCGCTTTTATCAGGAAGCCAAAAACTGTCCTACAGATAAATATGCATGCAAACCGTATGGTGAGTGAGGATGTGAAGCTTCTTTGACTTTATTGCTGACGGATGCACATCAAAGCAAGGATTAGGAGCAGTTTACAGGCATGCATTCACAAATCTGAGACCATGCATGAGGCTTCATTGTGAAATAAACTAACAAACAACCATTTACAGGCATGCATTCACAAATCTGAGATCATGCATGAGGTTTCATTGTGAAATAAACTAACAAACAAGCATTTACAGGCATGCATTCACAAATCTGAGACCATGCATGAGGCTTCATTGTGAAATAAACTAACAGTTTGTCACAAATTGACCTTTATTTAAAACAGTTTTCCAAAAGAAACCCGACGAGCTTTAAAGGATAAATCTTAAGTAGTGTTAGAAAGAAGTTGCATGTCTTCACGTGAAAGTTTGTTTTGCTGCTCATGTTCTCAGCTGGAAATCACGCAGACAGATCAATGCTTGTCTTGTTTGGATCACAGTCACTTGTCTGAGTGCGACTGCTTTACAAACACTGAGCAACAAATTACAAATATTGTTCAAAGATGACTAGGCGGTGGATACATGACCGGCACGTGCCGCGGGTTGTTTCCATGAACATGCATCGGAAACATTGTATTAAATAAAAATATACATAATACCCGCAAAACAGTTGCGCCTACAAACTTTGCACTTAAATGGGAAACAAGAAAAGTTTGCGGATTAGAAGAAAACGGGAAGAACGAGACATAAAGCTGAGATTTTTCTGATTCGGACTGTAAAAGCTTCCACGCGAGGAATAAAAAAAAATCCGATAACACAATTAACCGAAATGTACCTACTTGATCCGAGAAAACAGTCCGCGAGCCTTCTGAAGCAGCTTGTCGAAGGCGGCCCATCTTCCATGTCGGACTGGGAAACGCGACAAAACGGGAGAGGAGGAGAGGAGAGGAGAGGAAGAAGGAGGAGGAGGGTGAGATGAGGGGAAAAAAACACGCCAAAGTCTTGCTGAAGGTAAAGTCCGGCGGCTCATCAAGACCCACGGAGAAGGAAGCGGACAATCCGGGTACCGCAGTCCGAGCCGGCTGCTGGTGACAAGGGGTGGTGGTGGTGGTGGTGGTGGTGTTGAAGGAGGAGGTGGAGAGGAGGGGGGAATGCCGGAAACCGAGCGATACCTCGTGTCTCCGCGTCCTCCTGTTTCTTCCCTTGCGCGAGCCGGAACCGGACCGCGGAAAGTCCTGCTGATGTAAACCACTGAGCTCCACACTTCTTTCCTGCCTCCTGTGTGTCCACGGAGGAGTATTCATAAAGAGCGGTCTAATAAAGGAGGCTCTTGGACGCGCTTTGGGAGCGGACACACTGGCGCAGACGCAAAAGTTGCGCGGACGTGTGTGCGTGCGTGCGCGCGCGCGTGTTTTCCCTTGAGTCGCGGGCCTATTGGGGGGGTGGGGGGGCGTGATGGGAGTAATTTCACTGGGTTGGATGTTTTTGTCTGGTTACTTTTTTTATTAAAGCTCGTTATGAACGCAAAGAACACAGTCGGGTTTTTTTTCCACGCTGCCGTTTTTGCGCTGCTCTCCGCTGAACGGAAATCGCCTGCGGCCGCGATCACCCTGATATGCAGGCATTATAATGGAGGCATTCTGTTGAGCGACAGCGCTCCGGTGAATGAATTAACACAAGGTGGCCATAAAAGCGCATTCCTGCTCGCCACACCCATCCGAGCGCGATTACACCGAGCCATAAGTAGAAGTCAAACTGTTTGCTCGTGCTGCGGCAGGCGGTCCTGATGCGCTCCTGACGTCAGCGCGCGTCAGTCTGAGCGCGCGTGCGTGTATGTGAGTGTGTGTGTGTGTGCGCACGCTCGTGCGTGCGTGCGTCTCCAAGACGGAGCGAGAGAGTACGAAGTGATCGCTACAGCTTGTTACTTCTTTTTTATTATTATTTTTTTTTTATCTAATTACTTTTCATATTTTTGCCAAGTTGCATCCAAGCGAACACAATGTCACCAAAATTCATGTCCAATTTTGGCATTGTGATTCAATGAATTCAGGAGAAATGCAATGATTTTAGTGTTCAACCTATTTGCACAGGATACACCTACAAAACGTGTAAAAACAAAGAAAAAACAGCCCAAAATCCTTAGCAGATTTCAGATCATCTTCACTGAAGCTCAGCACTGAAATCTGCACAGAATTCTCTCTGCAGGAATGTTATCCTTCAAGCAAAAATAAAATGAACCAACATTTCTTTTTATTTCTGAAAACACTTCAAGTCTAACTACTAGTGAAGCCTCTTTCTTGTGGTGTTCAATATCCTACAAAGCACTGGTGCACTGATGATCACAACTCTGGCTATGCTGTAAATCTGCTTTGGCTTGCATGAGAAAAGTGCACTTGGTTCTTTAAACTCGCAGACGTTCTCCATCCAGTCCTTTATAATTATCACAGGCATTTGGTTTTCTGTTCCACGAGTCGTGTTGTTTTAAACTTTGAGGTTTACTCAAAGGATTTCCTGTGTCATTTTTTTTGACGTCCTACTGACGTCTTTTCAGGCCCGCACACGGCTCACGAAACGCCAAGGAGAATCTTAAACGTGAGCGGTTTAGTCTCGCTGGATAAACTCATCTTGTGCAAAAGGTGTTTTGTTAGCTAATCGACACAGGAAGTGACCCAGAAACTGTATTACATGTGTGTAAGTTGGAGGCAGGGACCCTTCATGAGACTAATGCTGACCACCTGAAGCGTTTATAATGGATAACATGTTACAGAAGTGAAACTTTTATACAGGAAGGTAACTGGGTACAGAATAGCAAGAGAACGAAGGGTCTCAAATTCAGTATCATAATGAAACTATAATGAGCTCTGTTCGGGGGGAGAAATTACCTGTTACATCATTATTTATAGTATTTCAAGTCAAGCCAAGAAGCTTTTATTGTCATTTCAACCATATATAGCTGACGCAGTACACAGTGAAATGAAACAACGTTCCTCCAGAACCCTGATGCTACATACAACAACATAAGACAACAATCACAGAAACTAGAAAAAAACACAGGGCCAAAGACTAGTAAGTGTCCTCAGTACATAAGGTGCATGTGTGCAACCTGGTTCAAACAGTGCAAAGACAACACGAGACAGTGCAAAGACAACACAAGACAGTGCAAAGACAGTGCAAAGACAACACAAGACAGTGCAAAGACAACACAAGACAGTGCAAGACAACACAAGACAGTGCAAAGACAACACAAGGCAGTGCAAGACAACACAAGACAGTGCAAAGACAACACAAGACGGTGCAAAGACAACACAAGACAGTGCAAGACAACACGAGACAGTGCAAAGACAACACAGGACAGTGCAAGACAACACAAGACGGTGCAAAGACAACACAAGACGGTGCAAAGACAACACAAGACAGTGCAAGACAACACAAGACAGTGCAAGACAACACGAGACAGTGCAAAGACAACACAGGACAGTGCAAGACAACACAAGACAGTGCAAAGACATCACAAGACAGTGCAAGATAACACAGGACAGTGCAAGACAATACAAGACAGTGCAAAGACAACACAGGACAGTGCAAAACAAAAAAAAGCCAGTACAAAGACAACACAAGACAGTGCAAGACAACACAAGACAGTGCAAAGACAGTGCAAAGACAGTGCAAAGACAACACAAGACAGTGCAAGACAACACAAGACAGTGCAAAGACAACACAGGACAGTGCAAGACAACACAAGACAGTGCAAAGACATCACAAGACAGTGCAAGACAACACGAGACAGTGCAAGACAACACGAGACAGTGCAAAGACAGTGCAAAGACAACACAAGACAGTGCAAGACAACACAAGACAGTGCAAGACAACACGAGACAGTGCAAAGACAACACAGGACAGTGCAAGACAACACAAGACAGTGCAAAGACATCACAAGACAGTGCAAGACAACAGAAGACAGTGCAAAGACAACACAAGACAGTGCAAGACAACACGAGACAGTGCAAGACAACACAAGACAGTGCAAAGACAACACAAGACAGTGCAAGACAACACAAGACAACACAAGACAGTGCAAAGACAACACACAAAACACAAAATAGCTCCACCAGTAAACCCGTCGTAACGAGATAAAGTGAACAGTAGCGAAACTGTAAGCAGAATATTGTGCAAAAGATCCAATAGCAGCATTTTTATTACAAAAAGAAAGATATGTGAAGGACCGGTACCAATATCATCAGACGTGTCGCTTTTATGCGGTGCATGGAAAACAAGGGAAACAATTATAAAATGCTTTTAAATGTTTTAAGTTCACCAAAAACCCCAAAATTTTATTAAAGCAGTCTTTCTAATTTTGCATCTCATCTTCTGTCTGCTGCAGTTATTCAAAAAAAAGGGAAGGACAAGGTAATAATAATGTGTGGAGGAAGCTTCTCTATAACAAACTGTGCCACGACATGTGGGTGGGAGCACACCAGCGTTCAGGGCCGATGCATTAAGAACACCTAAAGCAGAAATTGTCAGCCGGGGCTTTTGTTAAATGTGACTTAAAAGAGCCACTTTATGCCATTTTTCCTCTTTTATGTCACATTCCTCCTTTTCTCATGTTATTATTCAGCCTGTGCGGAGACTCATAACGAGGATTCATCTACAAGTCCTCTTCCTCTTCGCCAAGCCGTGTGTCTTTTATGTTGCATTTTTCTAAGCCTTCCTGGACATCAAATAAAACGAGGAAAAAATTGACTTTTTTGGAGTTGAGGGCTAATCATGGATAATGCATGATGATAAAGCAGCAAACAAATAGGATGTGAAGGAAAGGATTCAAATGTGGACCATTGCAAAAACTAAATGAGAGAGTCAAGGATAATAAAAATACAAAAGAAATGCAATTACTAATTTATCAACAGCGTAAAACAATTTTAAAAGAAGTCTGTAATCTGGTCTTGTACATTTAAAATGCAAGTGCAGAAACTGCTGAATCACTGATCCTCTCAAGTTCTTGCCATTTTATACGCATTCCTCTTTTTGTCCTTTTTTTTTTTTGGCAGACTTTTAATTAGGAACCCATTTATGCTGCCTAGAGTGAAACAAACTACAGATGAGAATCCACTGGGGTAAAATTAGGTCATGATGACACCAGTTAAAACCAAGAAAACTTGATCAAGTGCACTGACACAAGGTCTTAACCAGGAACTGAGTATAAAATAACCTTTATAGGGAGTATAAAACACTGGAAGTGTAACAGTAGGTAAACCACAACTTATATAAGAATATATGACTAATTAAAAGTTCTCTTTTTGGCTGTTTTTTTATCAACACTGGATAAAATAGTCGTTATCGCATTTCTTTTGTATCTTCATTATCCTTGACTCACTGATTTACTTATTTCATGGTCATATCCTATTTGTTTGCTGTATATGAGATACTTTACCTTCATGCACTTTTGTTGGCTTCATGCACTTTTGTTGGTATCTACTAAGTAGATATATGCAGCACTGAGCTCTCTAGTTGCTGTGGTCTTTGGTATGAAGTACTTTTACTTGCCAAACTTGGCACACTAACATATTGGTCTATCATTAGTTGGCCAAGTGTTGAGGGTTTTCTTTTTTTCAAACGCTACAGTCTATAATGATCTAAGATAAACAGGGGGCTTCATTGAGTTACTATTAAACCTTAAACAATTTGAACCGTATTTTACGTTGCACAGTTTGTTTTTATATAGATGTTGAGTGAAAAAACCCCCAGACGTTTCAAATCAAGAGCCTTGTATCTACACAATACGTCCAATATACCATATCACTACACGCCCTAAGACAATTGTAGAGAAATTTTAATGCAAAAAAACCCAGCTTTGAGTTATTTGTGTGATTTTGTGTACAGTACATTGATAAAATCATTATTGTGCACCAAACAGCTTTCTATTAAGGATTTCCTTTAATGTCTGTTTGTCTGAGAATAAACCAGAAACACATCCGAACATAGTTCTAATGCAGAGATTGTGTCTAGCTGAATGGGGTTGGAGCAGAGTTTGAAGTAGAATAAGGATGCGTGCCGGACGGGGGGGAGGGGACACTGGAACATATGGAAGTAATTTATAATCCAATAACTATTGCTGTGCCTATGAGCCTGTGTTAGCGGTGAAGTAAGCATTTGTGACAAGATTGTGAGCCCTGGACCGCACAGTTGCCCTGTTCCTATCCTTTTTTTGTTATGATTTCCTAAAAGTTCTTGTATTTTTTTTTCCCCAATAGAAAACAAGTTGAAGGACTATTGCACGTTGCGTTAAATACTGTAGAGCAAAGATTTTACAGCTAATTCGACGAATAACAGCCAAAACCTGAACAACACCATCTAATTTATACATCAGATCCACTTAGGATCATTCTGATGTCTTTTGGTGAAATAAGCACTCGGACCTTGAGCTCTGGAGGTAATACTGTTGAACTGCCCATGTCTCAAAATTACATGCGAAGACTAACAATTTCTCAGCTTTTACACATGGCAGAATTATTATAAAGCACAGATTTCAAAGAATTCGCAATGAAATTGTAACATGTGGATACACATCTAATATTTTTACGTTTTATAAACTTCTCACGAATCTAAACGATCTGAAAAAAATCTCTTTATTTAGTTATATATAATTGTCATTTAGCTTTAATGAAAACGATTGTAATTTAGTCTTAGTATTACAGATTTCATAAAAAAGAATCTTTGATGCATATTAGTTTTTCTATGGTTTAGGAAACATGGATGGAAAATCTAGAAATTATTAAGCAATTTGCAAGACATGATCTTACATGGTTGCCGTGCCAACAGACTGGTAGCTTTACATCCATTAAGTCGGATGTTAACCTGCCAGTCTGGTGGCACTGCAACCATACAAACTCCACCTCATCGCTCTCTTAAAATAAACAAGTAATTTGTTTTTCTTTTTGTAAATATTTAAAAAAAAAAAATTGCTGAAATTGCACACAAAAATACAAATAAATCCATTTAGAGCATTTAATTGCTATATTACACCAGAATACGAATACAGTTTAAAAAGTTCCACTGCAGTGGCAGTGTAGAGTAGGTTATGGGAAACTATTTGCTTACTGAATCTCAATTATTTATTTATCAAATCTCGCACAGTATCTTGAAGCGGTTTTCTACGCGCTAAAGCTGTGTATTTATCAGCAGCTTTAAAAAAAAATGTGCTTTACTACATATTGTCTGCTGTCCAGAGACTTTGAATGCATTATAGATAAATAAAAATATAAAAATCAATATTAAATTACAAAAAAAAAATGTAAATGATCGCAAATTTTTTGCCACACCTAACTTTAGTTTTAATCTAAATACAGATATAGAAACTATAACTGATAAACACACACACAAAGTGTCAGATATGGATATTGGTGTTTTGAAAGATTTATCAGCATCCAAACAGCATATAGGCAGCAAAAGGAAGCGGGTTTTTAACTAAGAACTATTTGAGAATGGTGCTATCATAAACATTTTATCATAAAAAACAACACATAATACATAAATAAGCTAGAGATTGACTTGATTAAGACCAAAACTAATTTCCAATTTCACTTTTCTAAGCATTATAATACACAAGTTGCCAATTTTCCAAACTAATGCATGCTTTATAGTTCTGCTGATGGTACCATTATAGTGCATTTTATAGACAATGCACAGATAAAGCAAAGCTTTTAGGTTCATCCTGGTTTAGCACCAAACCACTGCTGTGGTTTTGGGTCACAAGACAGATAGAGTCATTTTAAGAATCTACAAATACAATGTGATTCACTGTCCTCCTTTAAAAAAAAAGGGATATAAATATAAGTTAATAACAAAACAGCCGGCACAATGCGCTGGAAATCTAGTTCTATATATGGAAGGAGAGACGTCACTGAAAGGTGACATGAAGGTGACTGAACAGTCGTAGGAATAACAAAGCCCCCTTCGAATGGCTTGCGGCTCAGATGCTCACGTTAAATATTCAGATAACAGTCGAGTTCACGTGCAAACGTTCGCGAAAAAACTGCTTCGAATTAAATTTTCACATGATTTCTGTCCTGTGGTTATGGCACTGAAGGAAAACAAAGAGAGATTATAATAAGGAATGTATATTATTTATATCTATATGATCCTATTTAGCCTCTGTGATCCATCATGCTCACCACGCCTCATCACCGCGTGTGCTTTACGTAATCAATGCTAAATGCTAAAAGAGCTTGGCATGAAGCAACTGGTTTTTAAGTGCCACCCGAATGCTTTGTCACCGTGCTGGTTCACCCCAGCACTGAGGTACATACACACCCAAACACACACACACACACACACACACACACACCCCTATTGCTCGCTAACAAAATGCATCTCTTTAATACTGTATGTGTTTGCAGCAGGATACAGTCTAGTGTGCAGACTGCAGTCTTTGCACACTCTGAAACACACACACATTCAAATCCACACATTCTCTCTCTCTCTTTCTCTCTCTCTCTCTCTCTCTCTCTCTCTCTCTCAGCGTCTGCTGTGACGATCCACAGGACAGCCAGAGCATTGACGTCAGAGACAGGCGTATGAAAAAACTGGTCCCTTGGGGCACGGCAAAGTTATGCTTGTGCTCGCAGCGCTGCTCACAACTATTTCAGCGACGGTGTTGCCTGTTAGAAGTCAATTGCCTCGCATCTGCTTTTCAGATGGGAAATTCTACTGTTCTATCATAAAAATTAAACGACCAAATTTTTTTTTTTTTATGAACAATTCACCAAGCATGCGCATGTTCTCTTTTCAGGAGAAAGTCATTCTGTACAGTACCTTGCACCATTTTGACCATTTTAACAGTTCTGTTGCGTCTGTGGAACTGCACAACTGTCGTAAACGAGGCCGGATTTTTACAGTCAAGATAAAAAGTCTAATAAACAACAAAAATGGGGAGTTTTGAAATGTAATATATCCAGTGGGTAAATGAGTCTGACGTACTGGTGAGGCATATGGACATTAGACTGACATTAGAGTCAATGGTAAAGCAATGTGTGTGTGTGTGTGTGTGTGTGTGTGTGTGTGTGTGTGTGTGTGTGTGTTTTGTAAAAAAAAAAAAAAAAAAGATAAAGAAGGGGGCTAAAAAGGGATCCGCCTGCTGTGGGGTTAGAAAAATAGTGCTGGGGGGGGGTACATGTTAGGTTTGGCTATAAAATAAACCCATTCACAAACAAAACATGACCGAGGGAAATTTTAAATAGATTAACAATTTTTCATGTAATTGTAGCACTGATGTTTTCCTCCTCTCTCCTTTTTTTAATGTCAATATTATAGACACAAGGTCTAAAATGGTCTGAAATGCTCTATCCAGAACCCCCGTGAAATAAAACGGCATGCAGGTTTAACCCTGTTGATTTAACCCTGAGCGAGAGACGAGAACAGGGCAGACAAAAAATATTCGACCCATGCTGTAGAAAGAAATAGGGTGGCGAATATGAAGAGAAATAAACAAATGAATGGAAGAGAAAAGGAAAGGCCTGAAAAGAAAAAAAGTGCTCCTCTCAAGCTGAGGTGAACGTTGCAGTGGGAGGAAGTGCGGAAAGCACATGAATCAAAAAACCCATCTAAGCCAGCAAGAGAAAATTTGGGGTTGTTTTGGAAAAAAAAAAAAAAAAAAAAAAAAAAAAGAGATGAAAAAAAGGAGTGGTGGAGGAAAGGGAAGAGGGGAAGAGGGGGGCCTATCTGCGTCAGAGCTGCAGCCAATGCAGTGAGAGATGGGCCAGGCTGGAAAGGAGAGACGCTGTTACTGCCACTCACGTTGCCTTCCAGGACCTTGTGTCCCCCCAACGACAGGGAAATGGCACACATTGCTGCAGCTTCTACTGCTCAAACACACACACACACACACACACACACACACACACACACACACACACACACACACACCTGGGTAATTCATAAGTGCGTGCACACATTTTTATTTGTACCTGCTTAAGCAATTAATAATACCACAACTATCTTAAACACAAGTCACTTTGTGTATTCGGTAAACAAAAAGGTTCCTGTTTAACTCCATAACGCAAACCAAAGTAAATCTAAATGAAAGGAAGGAAATAGTAAATCGAGACAAGAAGTTCAGGCTAACCATCACATGCGGAAGTCTCTATCTTGGCTACAATAGCTGTTTGTGTACTTCCCGATAAGGCATTTGCTCATTCAAATGACCACCACCATCGTACTAACACGCACACAAGCCATATGCAAAACATTCTTTCTTTCCATTCGTCAGTATTCGGTTTGATCGCCGTTGAGGTATAATGCCGGCCTGTGCATCGTGAAATCAAAAGTAAAGTCTCACAAGGTCGTATTTAAGCTACACCCAAGTGGACCGACACATCATGTGATAGTGTTTACGAGCAATTCCAGATCATACGTTATTAAATGCGTAAAATAAAACGTGTTATCCAGGTCATATTGTGTAGGATGCTTTTCCCACCAGCTGAGCAAAATAAAATGCTTTCATCTACTAAAAAATAGTTCAAAGCATAAACATGAAGATGAACCAATAAATCACCAGTAACAGCTGCTAGTCTTCCGCTGTTTATTTCCACAACCCGAGTACAGTTTAAACACAGTATGAAAGTATGTCCTGGATGTTTTTCAGTTATGTGCTTTTAGCTCTGCAGTGTCAAACCATTGTGTTGCTTTAACGCTGTTGTTTTTCTTGACCATGGCCTTTCTGTTGTGGGAGAGAGAGAGAGAGAGCCTACGGCGATGGTGACACCCGACACTATTTTTACACAATTCTTAGAAAGCGAAGTGTGGTTTCAGGATGAAGTCGAACATGCAGGTCAGTGCAAGACAGGTAGCATTAACCTATGCATGAAACGCGTCCATTTTTGAAACAGAATGCTCAAATTTGAATAAACATTTTAAATCACATCACTGCATTTTATCCAATTAATTTGAAATCATTTTGATAATCTAATCTACTTTTTTTGTAAATAAGCTTTTAACAATTTTATTTGGATCTAATAGCATTAAATGTTTCCTTCACCCAAACCTGCTCTAGCATGACAATGCCCCTGTGCACTGTACCACCACCACCACCACCACCACCTTCACGCTTTCATGAAAATATTCTTTACATGGACTGGAGTGGAAGATCTCCCGCTATAGAGTTCTGACCCTCAACACTAACGAAGATGAATAAGTGTGAACACTGACTGCACCCCAGGCCTCCTCACATCACTTACATCAATACCTGACTTTACTAACACTCTTGTGTCGAAATGAGCATAATTCTCCACACTACAAAATCTAGTGGAACATCTTCCTGGAAGAGTGGAGCAAATGTGGGACTGAATAGAATGTTAAAAAATTTATGGTCAGGTATCCACAAATGTTTGTCCATACAGTGTATGTTAATATACACTCACTTGGTGACTCGACCATTGTAGCTGCGTGCTTTCTGAGATGCTTTTCTGCTCAGCATGTTGGAAATCAGTGGTTATTTGAGTTACTAAAGCCAATCATTCAGTGAAAAACCAACAGCCTGTTGTGTGGTACATTCCCTGGACCACCTGGAGGTTCTAAAATCCACAAATCAGCCAAACTGCCCTTTACAATCATATCACAAAGTCACGGCGATCACATTTTTCGCGACGTTTGACGTTTGAAGACCATTAGCGTTAACCTTTTCGTCTGTATATTCCTATGCACTGTGATGATGATTGGCTGATTGGATAATTGCATGAATGGACAGGTGTTTGTTATTTAAATTAATCACTGAGGGACAGTTACCATGTGTTTTTGGGGCTTATGTTTAAAAAACGAGCTGAACGTAATTTACATAAAATCTTTTGGGGTTTTTTTTTTCAGCTTAACAAATAATTACCGAATTTCAGTATTACGCAGCCCAGGTGAGTCATTCAGGATATGACTCTGGTTTAGTGCCTCTGTGCATAAAAGTTCTGACCTGGTAAATCTACACCTGTAACACTCCTCCCTCTACTCCATATCCACAGTGAGCCATTCGTTCCTTCAGAGCTGTCACACACACATCAGAGGCCTCGTCAGTGAAATTTCGATACGCTGCCCTGCCTGAGAGGTTACATTCTGTCATTTTGTGTACGGGGCTCATACACAACTACTCACTCACACTAGAAATACTGAGGACAGACATTCTGTCCTTAAGATGTGTTGGGTAGAACTTTCAGTTTGAGCAATTTAGAGAGGGGTTTCATTTGTATTATAGTTTACTGATGACCTCAAATCTGCTGTGCAATGATCATTAGCATATTATATTTTATTCCAATATTTGAGGTTAATAACAAAAGAACGAATGAATAAAACTTAAGTGTACCTCTTTGTTCATTCATGAAGCAGCAAGAATAATTTTCTTGAGTATCCCCGATTGTCACACAGATAATAATTTAGAAATTTGATCTAATAACTTCGAGGAATTCCATCCAGAGGGTTCAATTGTATAGCTTTTTAAAATTGCATGCATCTATAAATTAAAAAAATAATTATTTAATTTCTAAATCAGGTCCAATTATGTTCTTACACACCGGTAGAAGTCTAAAGAAAGTCTTAAATATTAAAGATCTTATTAAACTGAATATGTTACAAAATATGTTATATATTAATAAATTAGTTACAAGGCATATCACTAAAATCCGACTACACGTTTATGATCGAAATGATAACGGACTAATATAATAGCTACAACTCATCACCAAGTACAAAACCTTCATTGATGCACATTTCAAACAAGGTAGAAAATACTTTACAAGCCGCATTCGTACTTGTCTGCAGAATAAAGAGTGTTTTTCGAAGGGCATATGTGTTGTTTTCTTTGTACTCTGTGTCTGGCTTTGTTTTTTTTTGAATGGCTGCTCCCCTGACCGTGTTCATAAACAGAGGGAAAATTATACATCAAGAAATCTACCGTACTTAAACCTTACTGTACATCCAACATCATAATGCAGTGCATTGAAGCACAGATAGTTTGTTATACTGTGGGAACACCTGTGATTCATAAAGAAGAAAAAAATCCCACCGCACAGTCAGTAGGAAAGTATGAGTTTGATGAGTGCACTGCGAGGGTGTTCACTGTCTCTCTCTCTCTCTTTTTCTCCTTCGCTCTTTTTACGCACACACCCACACACACACACACACACACACACACACACACACACACACAATGTCTCTGAATACAATAATGTTGTGTATTTAAAGCAGAAATGCTTATAATTCGTGGTTTCATGCTAACGGAACGAACCCTCAATTTTGTTTTATATACATGAATGATTCTGCAATCTCACACCAAATTGAGGCTCTTGTTAAAGAATACGGAGTGACATTGTGCACAATGCAACACACACACACACACACACACACACACACACACACACACACACACAGTCCACAGAGACCAGTGACCTGGAATTTTTTCAGAGGCTGCTTTCAAACCTCAATCTCTGCCCTCATTAACTTGGAAAGATGATTATGATGATGTGTGTGACACACGTCAGCACCTCCCAGAGGGTAGAGAGTGTTAGATAGAGGGGAAAAAGAAAAAGCACACTAAGGAGAGAGTGCATGCAAAAGGGGGGAGTGAGAGAAAGAGAGAAAAAAACAAACAGCAGATTTTAAGCTTGCATGTGTTTCTCGCTGCTGCCTGCTTACGTCTGTAAGGGACGTCTAAATGGACTCAGTGTGCGCCGTCACATCAAAGCCCTCGATATTAGTGCCAAGCACATGCTCGGGCCTTTACGCATGACACTTGGCTATGCATCCGTTCACACACATGCACACGCACACACACACTCTCACACACACACACACACACACACAAACCCTGCCTTCATTTACACGTTTTTCGAAACCGTTCACCGGGCGTGATTTATTAACTATCTCACGTCTGTGTTCTGTTTTTCCCCCACTTAGATTTAGTTTTTGGTTTAAAATGAATATACACAATTTTTGTTATTGTTTATATTGAAATTGTGAAGAGTTTTACTGTTTACACTTTTTCAACTGGTACCCTGAAAACCACAGTTAATTAGTTTGTTAATTTAAGCCACGTGTGCGCAACACTCGATTTTAGATGCAGAGTGATTTATGAATTGTGACTGAGTGCAATGTGCTGCAATTAGCAATATAAATAAATATCTATAATGGGAATTATGTTTTTTTAAAGTTAAACAGCTCAGATATATATATATGTGTGTGTGTGTATGTGTGTGTGTGTGTGTGTGTATGTATGTATGTATGTATGTATGTATGTATATATATATATATATATGTATGTATGTATATATATATATATATATATATATA
>MU565024.1:1863245-2106484 GCA_024362625.1 Silurus asotus | reverse complement strand
CATCGGGTTAATAGGAGGAATGAAGGAAGTCTTGCTATAGATCTAAATCTTTTTGGGAGAAATTATTTATTGATGAATATACAGCTATTCTTTCTTTCTTTCTTTTTTTTTTTGCAAAGGGACACAGTGATGGTTTGTTGAGATGTTGGAGAACAAAAAAAAGAAAATCACAAAGTAAGAAAGACAGAAATAAAGAGAGACAGACAGACAGAAAGCAAGAAAGGAAGAAAGCGAGCAAGAAACAAAATGTAGAAAGCCCTTATGTTCAAGATAAAACCCATTTGGAGTTTAAATCCCAGTAAAAATATAAATGAGCAAGAAACAGAGTCAAACAGTGACATTGCAGTCCATGTTTATTACGAATATCTGCAAAACATCTGGAATTATTTATTATTTATTTTCCCTATATTTATTTATTTATTTATTTATTTATTTATTTATTTATTTATTTATCTATTTATTTGTCTATTTATTTTATTTCATTCTAATTGTAAATCAAATTTAGCAGATATATGATGCATAAGAATTTCAAATAATCGATTGAACAACAGGGATCAGGATAATTGTAATAAAATCATTGAAACTTATTTAAAAAATTAAAACATTGTTTTCCTAAAAACAAACTCAAATGTTGAGCCTGTGCCTCATTTACATAGGAAGACTTTCAATTTCTCTAACGTTAACTGTTATATAAATTAAACACAGAGAAAAAAATATCACAGTCCAACAGTCAGTAGAGTAAAACACTCTTTAAAGGAGTAATTATGTCCTGGTGTTGGATGAGCAAAAGAGGGAAAAAAAATCCCAGAAATCTAGACCACACTATTCGACAATTTTTGCTGGAGGCCACAGTTTCTTTATCCTGTTAGCATGTGGGTGAATGACCGTCACAGCTTTTT
This sequence comes from Silurus asotus, assembly GCA_024362625.1. Taxonomy (NCBI): domain Eukaryota; kingdom Metazoa; phylum Chordata; class Actinopteri; order Siluriformes; family Siluridae; genus Silurus; species Silurus asotus. The sequence goes on along the minus strand of MU565024.1, from coordinate 2,105,585 downwards.
TCCTCTGTAAGTATTTAAAAGGAAACTGTTTGTTCTTTGGCTTCTAGAAAACAAATTGTGCATGTAAACTTCATGCCTCACAAGTTTCATTTATTCTAGTCATATTTAATTAGATTGTTTTTTTCTTCTAATTCTAGCAAGCCACACAATTTAGGCAGAAGTTTGAAATGTGGAAATTATAGATAATAAAACCAGAGTAAGAAGAAGGAATTTCTGATATGCAGGCGTGGCACAGAACAGAACCCACATCGAGCAAAGTGATGGTGAAGAAGAAGTAAAGCAACGTCATCTGCCCCCTTCATTAGTCAGAGGAAACGTATCAACACCCCCTTGCACACAGTCATCAGATCGTCCTGATAGACAGCGAGTCTGCATTTCTTTAAAATTACATTTCTTTAAAACAATTATACACATCCTCATTTTTTTTTTGTCTTAGTGTCATCAAGTTCTTATTGTTATTACCCGGTTTGACCATCGGTTATATGGAACAGATTAACACAGAATAACAAAAACAAGCAGACCTGTAAATAGTGTTAAATTGAACTAATAATTATTGAATACAAATATGATCTAAAATAATCAATAAAATACATTCAAATGTAATTCGATTTATTAAGTAAAAAACCAAACAATAAATAGAATAAATCAAAGAATCACTTACATTACTATTCCTCCAGACACAGCCTCCACAGCCTCCACACACACACACACACACACACACACACACATATATATATATTTGCTTACATCTGTTAAATAACCTCAGTTCTGATCAAAACTACAAATATAGAAAATAATCCAGACTTTAAATATTTTTATTGCCAATGTAATAAGTGACATCACAAATTTTGGAGAAAAAAAAACACGAAATGAATGTATTTTAATATAAAGTTTTTTTGTTTTTTTTTATACCTTTTATCTTGGATGTTTTAAAGATTAGTAACAAAACTGACTTTGATCCATTCCTATTTTTTTTTTTTGCAGAATCAGCTTTAAATATTTTTCTCCCACACTTATTGAGTGGTTGTTTTTTTCCTCATTACCTGTAATTAAAACGACATTTTTAATTGCACCGCCATGACGTGACATAATCATGCATTTGTGAAAGTTAGTAGTGCCCTCATTTGGGAATTTGTCATTTTTACTATTGGCCACCAGATGGCGCCAATAGACCATGAAATAGCGCTGTGAATAGAAATCTTGGTTTCTATACAGTTTTCTATTGAGTATATCGTCATATTAAAGTATATGTGTGTGTATGTGTGTGTGAGATAGATAGAGAAAGAGAGGGGGACATGACCTTAATGTGTGAGAAGATCTAAATATGCACCTGCTGCCTTTTGGTGGTAAGGAGAGCAGCAATCAACATGAAGAGAGCTTTCACTTTTGAGACGTTTTAGTCAAAATTATGAAGCCTGAACTCCATGGATGTCAGAGCCTACATGGGCCTACTGATTTTGGCCGGGGTCTACAGGTCTAGAGGTGAGTCCACATGCATCTTGTGGGACCATCAAAGTGGCTGTGCAGTTTCCCAAACAGGGGAGGAATGTGATCCTTCTAAGCACAAGGCACCATGAGGCAGCAGTGACAGAGGAACCTAAATCTTCTTCTTCTTCTTTCGACTGCTCCCATTGGGGGTCACCACAGCGGATCATCCGTCCCCATACCCCCCGTCCTCTACATCTGCCTCTTTCAAACCAACTACCTGCCTGTCTTCCCTCACCATATCCATAAACCTCCTCCTTGGTCTTCCTCTTTTCCTCCTTCCTAGAAGCTCCATCCTCAGCATTCTCCTACTGATCGACAGAAGGACCTAAATGCAAGCTTCAAATCATCACAACATTCATAAATCTAAAGTGGAGAAGACATTTTACATAAAATCACTGAAGGATTTTAAGGTAGTTTCGGTCTTTACCATAAGAAAAAGACAAACATTTCATACATGGGCCTATTTCATGTTCTAATGGCGCCACCTAGTGTAAACATACAGTACAGAAAACATTACAAATTTGACCTTTTCCCAAGGGGGAAACCAACATTCAAAAATTCACGATTGTATAGTGTCATGCCGGTGCAATTAGAAGATGTCGTTATAATTATGTAGTAAGGGACAAAAAATGTAAAAGATGATGCTGCAAAAAAAAGTAACAATGCATCAAAGTCAGTTTTGTTACTAATCTTTGGCACTTTCAAGACTGGGATAAAAAGTAAAAAATAAAATAAAATCCAGTCAATAATCACTTTTTATATAAAGATTACGTCATTTTTTCAAGTTTTCCCCAAATATGTGACGTTACTTATTAAATGTGCAATTAAAAAGTTAAAATCATGAATTAAAAAAATAAAAATTAGTAGTGTTTAACAGAACTGAGGTTAATTAATAGGTGTAAGCAAAAAAAAGTTGAAAAAAATAAATATTTATCTGGTATTTAGTTTAATTAAATTGTAATTTGCTGAAACTCGGGGAAAGTTAGAGGCAAAAACGAAAACTGAATACTGCCCTCTGGTGGAACAAAAAAAGTCCAGAAAAGTCCACAATTATAAATGTTAATTTGTCGCCATCTAGTGGCTAGGAGTTCAGTGCAGTGATGGGAGCTGTTGTGAAGCCTAATAATTCATTTCAGAGTTAAATGGTAAATTTGCATCGATTAGTTCATTATAAAGCAGGAAACACCACCTTTTAGTTTGTGAGAAGAAAGGATTAATACATTTATCAGTAATATTTAAATACATTCAAAATGATTTCTAAATATAAATGATTGAAATTTCCTTGTTTTTCTCATATGGCTTTATATTTCATGAAAATCAGTATAGCCCTGTTTCACCCTAGTGATGGGGATTTTTAACAGCTCAAATGCATTTTTTTGCTCATTTAATTTTACTGGAATACAGTAAAAATAAATTTCTGCCCCCATGGCAGAAAATTTAAATATCAACATTCATATCAAAGAGTTTACTGGTTCACAGATGACACATTACTACTCATGCTCAGGCAGGCATCCAAATAAATTCGCACCCACATACACACATGAAAATCACCAGCTCATACGACTCGTCCGTACTTTAAAAGAATGTAAACGGTGTTAAGTGTCAACATGAAAAAGAGTATATATGGAAAACATCTGTTTTAGTAATGTCACTCACTCGATACAGTGCAAAGATGGATACCAAACCTTACGATGGTATTTCACATCGGTTTTTTTAATACTGAACCACATGATTTGCATGCACACTGATCTCAGGTTTCCTCCTGGCGCCCTAATTCTACCTGTGACTGGTCTATTGCTCCATTTTCCCCATCTATTATATCCTGTTTGTCTCTATTGTCACCTACGTCATTTTTCTGTCTCTCTACTCTCCCTGCTGCTTCACTTGTCTGTTCACATCCGCAGGTTAAACCTCAATCACTCTGAAAATGAACGACTTGTCACTGCTTTCACTAATACCTGCTTGGAATTATTAAAAGCGAGTTTTGTATGCGTTCTGTAGCTAGCTATTTATGCATTTTATATTTTCATATCGCACTAGCCAGATGTTAAACCAGGACATCATGGCAACAAGATGAACAGTGAAGATAGCAATGACCATCAAGTAGCAGGTTGAGCAACAATATCATAACAAAAGCTGTACACATGATGCTTAAACATTGTCTAGGTCCATTAGGCACAAAAAAAAATCACCCTTAATGTACAGCAACTGATTAACTTTGGAGGATTTCTGATCATACCTGATAATAACCTGTTTTTTTTTATTTGTCACATACACATTCATACAGAGTTCACATGTAGTGAAAAGATTTTTACGACTGTCCAACATGTATATAGAAATAGAATAGAAAAAAAAAAACCTAATTCAATAAAATTAAAAAAATCTATAAAGTATAAATAAAAGCAGAAAGCATGAAATATAATGATTTATATCACAAGGTTCCAAAACTGGCAGCTTGGTGGTGCTTAAACCCCTGAGCTTCTGATCACTGACTCCGAGAAATAACCACTGATCTACAACTACAAAAGCTCAGAATCAACTTTTGATTAAATCAACTACAATATTCTTTCTATATTCTTCTTTACATATTATACATCTGATTGCTATCAGTAAAGCTCGGTGTTCCACAAGTCTCTGTTTTAGGCCCATTTATACTGTCCACCATAAATGGTTCTTTAATACAATTGGGTGTTTAACACTGGACAAGGATGAACATTCTGATAATACATTTAAGAAGATTAAAAAGCTTGGTGAATGGCCCAGGTGCGAATGACATCATCATAATGTTTTTTTTATTTTAGAAATAAAGAAACATTAACTGATCGGACTTCAGGTGAATATATTTAAACCGAATAAAATTTATAAAGTGACCTGTAGTGAACTGAATTTGCACCACCCATGCTTTTTATAACCCTTATCTCCTTAAACAACCGAACTGGGACTTTTTTTTTTTTTATACTATTAATACAATTGAAGATAACTTATGTCTTTTTAAAGTTTTATAACTGTATGCCAAAATCTGTGAGTCTTGTAAAGGGCTTTTTAAACAGAATAATAAGTAAGAAGATAAACATGGGGGGATCTGGTGGCTTAAGTCAACATAATTAATCTGCTGTTATTGAGGTTTATGAGGTCATACAAATGTATTGAACAATGGCGGTATAGGATGCAGGATTAGCCATAGCCCTGTAACACTATACTCCTGCTGTACGGGTTTTTGTTTAATCCAAAAAGGGTAGGTCTTTCTCGTAACACTGTCTGTCGAAATTAAGCCCCATAATAACGCAAAGTCTTGTTAAATAGATGCTGCCATTTATTTCGTTCATTTAAACTTTTTTGCATAAATAAATATGCAGGCAGAATTCAATATTAGAGCTGAAGAATTAATAGTCGTTTACTTGCCCAATCACAACAGCCAACTCATGATCTGTCCTGGCAAAGCATGCAGAGCTGGTAGCATTTGTGGCATTATTATTGAATGGCATAGACTTCATCTGCCTGTAAAATAAATATTCACGAATTTCAGCATTTTTCAGCTTTCTACTCGTTTGTAAACAAGCACTAGTGCAGTATGTTCAGTTATCTGACTAGCAATCATTTACATTTATGGCATTTGGCAGACACTCTTATCCAGAGCGACTTACAATTAAACTGTTGAAAGTTAAGGGCCTTGCTCAAGGGCCTGCAATGGTAGCTAGGTGGTGCTGGGATTCGAACTCATGACCTTCTGATACTTTAGTGGAGAAAGTGGAGAGTAGTAAGTTTGCTTTCTTATTTAAATCCACTGCCAAACTGATACCAATTACAAGCAGAAAAATAAGGTTTTTTTATACTCTTTATTCAATTTAATATTTCATATGTTCATCCAATCAGCCAATTAGGTGGCAGGAGCACAATGCATAAAATGATGAAGATACAGGTCAAATGCTTTAGTTACATTTCTTTTTAATCATCAAAAATGGCAAAATTGGAGACTGGGAAATCTCTGTAACTTTAATCAAAGCACGTAAAATCTAAAAACATGCACCTCCAGTTTAATGTTATATTGATTTAGTTCATTGTGCGGCTGCAATATGATTCGCTGATTGGATAACTGCATAAGTGAGCAGCGGTACAGGTGAACCTACAGTCCCAACATCTCTTATTCTACTTCCCTACTTCCATATCCCTCTATTTTAGTGACCACAGGTAAATAGTGTATTCAGCAAACAAGGAAGGTTAATATATTTATGATTGCAAATCTTACTTCTATTAATGTGGATAGTAACTTATAATAGTATTTATAAGTATTTTGTATAGTAATATGGCAGCAGTGTCCTCGAGGGAGACATTTTGCGAGCATTTAAACATGTAAATAATAATTTCTTCCCAAACCAGTTGTTTAAGGTTTCACTGATACGTCTGCTGTTCTTATAGGCCATTGCTAACCATCACAGCCAAGGGAACAAACGTTTGGAACAATAGTGCTACCAGAAAGTGGAAATAAATGCAATTTGCTTTATTAAAGACATTTACGATCTGAAATCTGTAACCATCCATATCATGCAATCGTCTTTTTTAGTAAATGAGACACGTGATTGTTAGTTGGCGTGTTTACCATTTCATTTTCTCGCTTTTGATTGTAAAGGTATTTGCGCTAATGTTTAGACATGGCTGAAGCTTTTTAGCGCTCGTGGGAAACAAGGCTGGTCTGCAACCTGGGGAGATTTACCCTCATGGACAGGTTGAGTCTTCGCCTCAGTTAGACATACAAAAAGGCTTTTGTGGCTCCTGATATGAATCTCAATGGATCTTTTTCTATGCTTCCATTTCGTCCCCTGGCCACAGAAAACATGAAGGATAAGGGTTCGAACAAAAAAAAAAGAAAAGAAAAGCAAGACTGCACCATTGAGCCAGTGGCCAGAATGGACATTTTTTAAGGCTGCTTTGTGTAAATGGTTTCACCTGGCACAAGCGATTTTAATAATAGAAAGGACAATGGACAGCCCTTTTTCAACAGTGGACATTCGTGAACTTTTGCAAAGCTGCATTTTTGTGAATTTAAAATGTATATATTTTAGAGGAGGCATTTTGTACATACTGTAAGGACAGAATTTGATGCAAATGCCCAGATTCAATGCTTTACAGAATAAAGGAAGTGCACATTTTGTCTTCCGTGCCAGCCAAAGGAGACACACAATATGGCTTGGCCTTTTAAAAGCATTCATGAGACGTCAGACAATATGTAGAAACAGCCCGACTTCTATTTAAAGGCCTGATAATGCCAGTCCTGGCGTTGATTGTGCCAGTCTTGAACACTGCAGTATATCCACATTTTAGCCATGTGATTAAAAAGCTCAATGGACAGAAGGTCTGACATATTATTATTTGAAACATCTTCATGGAGGACGTTCTACCTGGCTAGGCTTCTTGTCAATATTTGTTTGAATTAACACGTAGGTTGCCGTTTTTTTTTTTTCACCCTATTACACTACTACGTTGTTCATTGTAACCTGTACACAACAAAAAAATTACTATCTTACATGGAAATGTGTAAGACAACCAGGCTGACCATTACTGCTACAAGATACATTCTAGTATTGATGAAAATATGAGCAGCCATGGCCATGAGGCTTAGCTTTTTAAATCGAGCCATTTTAGAAGCGTGACAAACACTGCACTGCCTCCCGAGTGTCATTTATCCGATATCCATTCAGCCTCTCCCAGGAACACTGGGTGCAAAGTGGAATACACCTGGGATGGTTTGCCAGGGTTCCACAGGGAACTATTTATACAGGAATTTACGAGCAAAGGCAATTTTAGCTGGTCATTCCATCTTCCAGTAGTGGAGGAAACGAGAGAACCTGAAGGTAACCTACAAAAAAACCCAAAGCAATGCGTGCAATAATCAGCCCAGATCTCGAACATCACATGATGTGTTATTATGAAGATTTTCAGATGAATAGAGCACGGTGTGGTGTTCTCCATGGAGTTATATAAAACCCTATTTCTGCTCAACCACATGTAGGAGCATGTAGGAGTCGTGCAAAGCTATGCTCAGAGTCTAGGCCTGCTCATGGTTCAATGATTACACCATCATTTCTTTTTATTTTATTTTGCATGGATCAAAATATTCAAGAGGACACTGAGCTCATGTCCCTGTCCATAAGCAATCTTTCGCTCAAATATGCACGTGCAATTTTGTTTGCATCAACAGCCTCCCTTGGTAAGACATCACCCGTTCGAGTCAAAGCACCACTGATGGTTCGAGGTTTCATACCTTGGTCGGCGCAGCTTGAACGCGGGAAATCCTCTGCTCTCGCGAGCTCTCCTCCTCCTCCACCACCACCACCTCCTCCTCCGTCGTGGTCGGCGTCGGGAGTTTTGCGTTTCTTCGACATCGGGGTTTCTAGGTAGGACACAATGTTTTTGGAGATGTCCCCCGAGCTCGAGCGGGAGACGCGAGTGAAAGCGAGGCACTCCGGATCGCGCAGTTACGCACATACGTTTGGACGCGAGGCGAGAAGATGCTGGAGCGATCCCGTGCATTCAGACTCCAGTAGTTTTTTTTTGTTTTTTTTTGCTGTGCAAAAGAAGGGAGAAGTTGGCACGTGCACGGGCGATTAGAGGAACCCAAAGGGCGACTCGTGCACAAATCGAACAGCAACAACAACAAAGAAAACAGACTAGTTTTCCTTCTGCTCGGAAACAAATGATGGAATAACTGTACACGAAGTGACACTTTTGGTCGCGTGCCCGGGATTAGACGGGAGCAGGAAGAAAGTACACGTCCACGACCATGCACGACTGAACATCTTTCGATCTCGGATTCGTGGCGGCATGCGCGTCCACGCGGATCGCTCTTTTATTCTGCTGCTCCACTCCAGCGTGTCCATAGCGCTCATGTGCATGGTCAGCTGAGAGCTGATAAGAGGTTCTCCTACGTTTTGGACTGAATGATGCTCTCAACAGCTTTCGCATGTTTTTTTTTTTTTTTTGGACTGACTTTCTCTCATAAGTTGCCGACAGATGCAGAAACATCTGTGGCGTCAGGGAGAAGCTTTTGGAGATCCTTTGGGTGGCCGGTTTGGATGAACACCCGAGCCTAAGGTCTGTGCCTGTGCCGGAGACGACCGAGCACCTTGGGGACGTCGCACCTTTGGCTCGTCCTCGTCGACTCCATCCGCCGATCCAGTTGCCAGGGAAACGCGGACGGAGCGCGCGAGCATGGTTTCCGCAAACCGGCGCCTGAATAGCTTCAACTTTTGAGGCGCGCGGCTCTGCGCTCCCTGCTATGGAGAACTCTTGGGGACTTGTGGTGCTTAGAGTAGGGCTTTTTTTTTTAAAGGGAGGGGGTAAGGGGGGGGACGACAGTTTTTTTTTCTGTAAATAAAACACTGCACGAGAGGAGGGGGGTGCGTGCGCACGGGTATGCATGTGGAGAGGAGCAAGGGGTGGTTGTTGCTTTTCTGTTCCTGAGCCAATGACGTCAGCAGCCTCCCCCACAATCATTCAATGGTTACCTCACGTAGGTCTTTACGCAAAAGCCGTTACATCTGCGTATGCGCACTGGGACGCGCCTCTGTCTGGAGCGCGCATGGAAGACGAAAAAGAAGCAAAGAGAAAGAAGAAAAAGAAGGGGAAATAAAAGAATTATAAAAAGAAGAAATGAAGTAGCACAACGCACGAGCGCAAACACTAATAGATGTTTTGTGGTCGAATACGTTGCATGGGTGTGGTTTTTCCTGCAAATTAGAATAGAAGCTAAAATGCAAACGCCTTTAGGTCTCTACAGCTTGGCTTTCGGTTATAAAGTTGTGAAGGCGCGCGACACCTGTTGAACGAGATGAGAGTAAGACTCAAAAAAAAGGCAGGAATGAACGAGGCGCACGAGGCGCAGTGCACATATTCACATTTACACACTTACCGGCATGCAGCACGGGGAAAAGTATATTTTTTTCACATATCATCAGTAATAATCAGATTTATAATCAAATCAAGACTGTGAAGGGAAAAAAAACACGAATTAGTGTTGCTTGGAAATCCTGCTTTAAGCATTATCTTTAAACTCCCACCCAAGCGAGGTTTTTTTTATTGCTCTTCTACATTTATCATCATCGCATGAAGCCTGTGTGCAAAAGCTTTCGAATTCCACACTAATGCCACTGACAAAACGCTTCAGTCCTACAGGCTCTGCTCTCCCCCTTTCACTGCAGCTGCTGACGTCAAGGCTGCTTGCGTCAATGCGCTCTCTCTCTTTCACAGGAGATCCCCCCCCCACCACACACACACACACACACACACACACACACACACACACAAACCTAATTAGATTAGCACAAAATAAAATCTCGAAATGCACCATTTTCCCTCTCCAGCTCATTTTATAGCTCTTCTCACGTTGCATGTAAAGTAATTAGAGCTTAGAGTCTTTCACCAGCTTAAATCCTGCAAATCCTTTTCAGGAAACCGTCACGTGCCTTTTTTTTTTTTTGGCAAACGCACCGATTTGTTGAGTGAACGCATTAGAGAGAAGAAACACACCACCAGGCCTGTGTTTCTGCATATGCACACACACGCACGCAGAAAGTGAATCAGCCTTAAGTCGCTGGGTCGCGCGTCCGTGATGACGCGCGCGCGCCGCCTTAAGCGCGTCACACGTGCGAACGCGCTGGGAAGCTAAAAAAATAAAATAAAAAATTTAACCGAGTCGACCCCTATTTGCAAAGCTACCGAAAGGAAGTTGCAGAGAATGACCTTCGGTGGCCTCGTGACCTTCAAACGGCGGATGGAATGAAAATATTTGTATATAAATATAAACGCGTGCATGCATTAAAAACGCACATTTGTTTTGGTGCCACTCAACACACTTCGATTTATGTGCATGGTCTGATATGTAGGAGAACCGCACTGATCGTGCATTTATGACATTCATGTAGAGAAAAACAAGATCTTCACACCTGTATGCTTGTGCTGCTTCATATCTTTACATGCACAGTAATTGTGCAAAGATGATTGTCAACCTGGTCTGCTTAGGAGATACTCTGTTTATAGTAAATACAACTTCTTAATAAAAAAAATCCCATTGGTCTACCTTTCTTAAAGTTGGAGTCCACGCGCTTGTTTTCTCGGAAAATCCCGTGATGGCATCATTGAATAGAAACCATGCTGTTTCAACTGTTCCCGTCGTGCCAAGGTGCATCTGAAATACAACAAACAAAAGCAACCAAACAATGAAGTTCTGCTCTGGCTACAACAGAAATAATTTAGAGGTTTTAACGTGCCATCTTTGAATGTCTGTCAAAGATGTTTCACAGAAGGTTCTTGCAGGTTCCAAATGCTTTAAGGCTAAAAAAAACCAAAGCGACTTTGAAAACAGCTTTTCCATGCCTCAGTGGTGTTCAGGAAGCCAAAAGAAAAAAAAAAATAAACCCCTCATGTTTGCAAACTTTTCATTTTCTTTCAATACTGTACATTGCACACCAAGATCAACTATCCCAGGTTTACCGCGTTTCACGTGGACCCCCCTAAAATTTTACTTGCTGATTCCTTAACCTATCTACATACACAAACTTTAACTATAGTTCCAATTATTTTTATATCTTCTTCTTCTTCTTCTTCTTCTTTTTCTTTCGGCTTCTCCCAATAGGGGGCGCCACAGTTGATCATCCGTCTCCATACACCCCTGTCCTCTACATCTGCCTCTTTTACACCAACTACCTGCATGTCTTCCTTCACCACATCCATAAACCTCCTCCTTGGTCTTCCTCTTTTCCTCCTTCCTGGTGGCTCCATCCTCAGCATTCTCCTACTCATATACCCCATGTCCCTCCTCTGCACATGTCCAAACCATCTCAATCTCACCTCCCTCACCTTGTCTCCAAAACGTCCTACATGCGCTGTTCCTCTAATAAACTCATTTCTAATCCTGTCCATCGTCGTCACATATTATTTATAATAATCTATCATCTAAAATAAATGATTGCAACTTTTTTTACGTGGTTGGTTGGCTAATATATATAACTGTATGGCGTATATGGGAGTCACGTGATTAATGAAACAAAACAAAAAAAACAACTTCATTTTGATGAACTACTTAATTCTGTTTTCGGTGCATAACCTTTTTTCCAAAGACTTGCTCACTAGTTACAGTAGCAAATGGGATTTGAATTCACGACCCTCTGATCAGAAATCCGACTGCTGAACTGCTGCACATTCAGAAAGCTCACTTGGTGCTGCTGGAATGCAGGCCAAAGTAAAGTAGGCAATCGAGGAAGAGATGTCCAGAGCTTTGAGTCTCAGTCAAAGCAGCTGATTCAGGAATGGGCTGATGAGCTTTCTCTGAGCTTAAAGAGCAAGGATGCATTACTTTAAGGCTTTTTAAGTCTATCAAAATGGAATTTTGAGTTCACAGGTTTTCTGTGGAAAAAGAAAGTTGGAGAAGAAAGTATCTCTCCATAGGATAATTCTTATCCTCAGTAGAGTCCATTATTGAAGGACTGAGTGATCAGTTGTGAGCCAGATCAATATTTTAATAAACAGGATCTTCACATGATTTTAATCTTCACATGATGTGTCTGGAAAATGCACTTCATGCAATCAATACAACTCTTATTGCAGTTGGTTCTTCAACCTTTATACAAGGAAGTTTAAATGGCTGCTGAAACATACTTATAAAGTGAATAAGGAGCTTTTCCCAGGAACATGGTGCAAGATAGTAATCCACCTAATGCCACTCTTGGGTCCTTGAGCAAGGCCCTTAACCCTCTGCACTCCATGGTGGCTGTATCATGGCCGACCTTGCGCTCTGACTCTTTTAAAAAAAGTATTTGACTGTACTGTAATGTATATGTGGCGAGTAAAACGCAACTCTTTTGGCCCTTTGTCAGTTCGCTTTTATATCACCTATAATACTTTTTGCTGGTATGCAGTGCCATCTGGTGGCGCTTTAAGAACTGCAAGCGGGGAAAAATTCTTGAAGGAAACTCGTATGCTTTAGTATGAGTTAAAGGATGAGTACCAGGCTGTAGAGTAAATTATTTTAATTTTAATTTATATTAATGCTTAACATTTTAACAATAGATCTGTAAATGTTAATACCCCATTCAATCCCAGAGGTATATACAGACAAGATCCAGCTTTTGACATGCAAATCAGGAAATTAATGAACATATGTATATGAGAAATACAAAATTACAATAAGCACAATCAGGGCTGCATTTAAAACATTTCACTGGTTAATAAAATTGAACTTCTGCCTAAAAAAATCCAGTTTGCCTGTAGTTTGTCTACTACACTGCATATCTACAACTTCTTCACATGAAGATTCCTTTTACATTGACATTATTGATTTATTTAAAGTCTTTTTACTTGGTCGAAAGCAGAGGTCAGCCAAGATACGAAAATCACTTGATACGCATTTTTATTTTATTAGATTTTTGGAATCATCAAGGTGAAGGAAATTAAAAGAACACCAGAGGTATGACTGATGCCCTTCTCATAAAGGTGTCAATTAAAATTCAGGGCTACAGTTTCATAATTTAGGGTTGGAGAACTAGGTGTTAGCTGGCAAAATCTGACTGCTGTGAGCACCTTTGGATAGATGCAATTCCTCACTTAAGTGAGTGGAATTTGCTCATAAGAGAAGAGTAAACAAAGCTGAATAGCACCAAGCAGAAGAGGCCATGAAATCACAGAGAACAGGCAAGTGTTGTGATTTCAAACAGTCTCAGAGGTTTCTCTGAACGCTTGTGTAGAGCAGAATTGCTATTAGCAATGTGATTATGGCTATGTTTAATATTAATAATATAGGATAATATCTGGATATGGTACATGTAATGTGTTTATTTTCTTGCGAATTTCGTTTTTTCAGGAATTCGTTTTCGGTTCTTAATCAATTCTTGTCTGCCATTTTTTTTTTTTTATAAAATGTATACTCTTGTTGTAATTGATAATCAGGTGATCTGTTAGTAGCATAAATATGACCATAGATATACAATCTGTTCTACTCTAATAAAAGCTCAGCTAAAAGGTTTATGATAATCATTTCTGGATTTAAACAGTACCCCTGTACTTTGTTCCTATACCTATAGTATACTTAAGTATTACAAATTAATTATGTACTAGCCGTCAAGAGGATCCTCATTTTTATCTGTAGTCATCTAATGACAATTGTTGGATAAATCACAACAAATGGATAAATCACCAGCATGCAGCATGTGAGCATTGCGAGGATGAGCAAACCTGTTTAACACATCAGTTTCCGTATTTGGGAGTGAAAGAAGACTTTTCTAAAACGATGCATGTTGACTGCATTAAACAAAATCAAAGTATGTTGAGGTAGACTTTACTGATTAGCAAACACAAACTGTCTACTGTATAATAAGTTCGTCTGTTTTCTTTATTAATATCATTAAGACTAGCACTGATCTCAAAAGCTAAAATATCTGTGATAAACCAGTATCGTTCTGCATCATTTTGGGGAAGGTGGAAGCTTAGTGGTCAAGGCATTAGGACTTCGGAGCTGAAGATCGTGAGCTGCTCATTGTATTATTAAAATAAAATGTCCCTCTGGATGAGGGTATTTGCCAAATGACATAAATGTATATTGCTCCAGTATTTTCCATGCGTGTGAAGTTTATGATTAGTTCCTTTTCTATTTTTAGTCTGAAAGGGCAATGATGATATCGATATAAAAATGTTTGAAATTTTTTTCAACCAGTTCATCAATCAGTTAATAATTTTATTTATCAATTACGATTCAGTAGCTCTGTCGAGGTTGTGCAGCTCTAACCGAGTTGCACAAATGAAAAACATTATAAGAATGACTTATGACGAAAACAAAACCTTGAGGTGAAAATAAATCCATTTACACTTTGTACAACTGATTGTCTGTACAGAACACGTTCGCCAAACTATAAATAATCCCACTTGTAATATTTTAAAACGTTTTACACAATATTTAAACAACAACAACAAAAAATCTAAAGGCACTGACGAAAGCAGCTGTAATATTTACACTCCGGACAAGGCTTGTCATCGCTCTGACTTTCCCGCTGCATAAAAAACTCAATTCAATGCAGTTGAACATAAGAATCCAGGCTTCCTATCATTGTGCTGTTGCATAGATTGAGTGCTAGTTCAGAAACCTGATGTCTTCACTGGGAAATCAGTGCTCTGATGTCTATAAGGACGGAGGTGTGATGGAGGTCCAGGCCGCAGCTAGCCGTACGTGCGTCGCGCTATCGTACGGAGACGAGTTGTGCACCTCAGCCGCAGGCGTGCCATCGTAGAGAGGAGATCCGGGATTGGGCACTGTGCCCGGGTGAGACATGCTGGCGTAATGACTGGCAGACCCACGGAGATACTGTGAGCCCAAACTGCTCGCCATTCCACCCGTCTGAGACACCGGAGTCAGAGGAGCGTTTCCGACAGTCCACAAACTGGTGTACTGACTGCAAGAATACACAATGTTAGATATACACAGTGTTTCATAGAACAGCATGCAAAATTAAAAAAATTCATATTATAAAAAGTATATATTGTTTGCTTAAGAAACGAGGACGTTAGGTATATTGTAGCACTCTGATACCTATACATATCTACAACTACAGAAATAATGGTTGAAGGCTGAGACTAGAAAAGACCTACCAAAGATGTCTGTTAGATATACTGTACATTTTTGCTTTCATAGGCTTCACTAATTAGCAAACATTGTAAAATTGTAATAATTACAGTATATTGAAATAATTTCGCCTGTTCTCTTTGCTAATCTCATTCACGACAAGCCCGGATCTCAATAGCTAACATATATGTGCTAAAAATAGTATGATCCTGTTGTGTTGTTGTGCATCATGTTGTCCCAGTAGTTTTCATGTGTGTCACTAAAACAAGTTTATGATTGGTTTCCTTCTCATTGTGGTAAGTATGCATGCAGTATGACTCTTGGGGGGGAAAAAACATCTACACTGCAACAACAACTATACAGCAAAATATATTGCAAAGATGTCTTGAATATCTTGTTACAGTTTCTGATCTTCAGAGGCAAACAGGCATGAGCTATAACGAGATCCATAATCAGTGCATCTCCGCACTATGAAATAGTGCTGACCTGGAGTTGGAGTTTGGAGGGGAGTGTTGGTTCATAGGCACCATGCTGGAGTGAGAGGACATCTGTTGACTGGACCAGTTCTCATGGGTGGGCAGCATGGACAAGCAAGCTGATGGGTTTTCTGAGTAACCAGCTACAAAACATAATGAAATATAACAATATTTATATGTATGCACGTCTTTATCTCGGGTATAAACTTAGATATTACATACAGAGTGATAAATATTAATTGTAAAAATGTAATGCACTCCTAGGGGTATATTTATGTGGCTGAGGCCAACGAACCAAACATTTCACGACTGAGGGATTCATGTTTACGACGATGAGGTCTGTTGTGCACAAAGGCTTCAGGAATGCAGGACATTCTGCAGTCAGTGGCATTTGTTTGAGTTTCTCATTAATGGCATAGAGTCATAGGTCATGTGTGCCAGTGAGAGGAAAGTAAAAGCGTGTGTGTGTGTGTGTGTGTGTGTGTGTGTGTGTGTGTGTGTGTGTGTGTGTGTTTGTTCTTACTGGGGGAGGTTGTTCGGTGAGGGTAGGGGCTGGGATAAGGTGAGGAGCGATGACTTCTCAACGTAGAATAACGTTCGCAACCGTGAGAGGACGCCACAGGTAGAGCACCACCAAACTGAGGGTGAGGGTTGGCAGAAGGACAGAGGGATCCGCTGCCTGGCAGAAACCAGCCGCTCACTACACACACAGAGAAGCGAATTGGTTTAGATTAGTTTTATAGAAACAAAATCTAAGGGTGGCAAAATAGCTAAATCTGGTAAACATGACATTGGACCACGTACGTCATTTGTGCAAATAATACACAATTAAATAAACAATTCAGTTCACACTCACGTTGCGTATATCCAGACTGCTGGTTCTCGCTGGCTTCATCCAGTATGTCCTTATGATCACTTCTACAAAGCCGAAAGCAAAACCAAAGAGAAAAGTTTTAATCCTTTTCCTTTCAAACATACATCCTAATTAAATTATTATGAACCGGATATCAGGATGCATTCATCTACCTTTCTTTGGCATCTAGGAACGCTTTGGCGAAGGGGTTGTATTTGATTTTGAGTGCAGTGATCTGAAAAAAGACATTTGTTTTATTAGGAATTGTACACAACCAAGACAATATGGTGCAGAACCTTATAAGCAACTCACCTCCTCGTTCTGGTAGGCAGTGACTGCTATGAACTGGGTTTCAGGAAAGGAATGGCTGGTGATCATTCTGTGCGGCCCTCCGACACGTACTATGTGGATGCGTGGCTCGTATTTGTGTAAAGAGTTCAGCATGATCTGAAGAGTGAGGCGACATTTCATGATTTGGTGTTAAGCGGTAGTATGCACTTCTGATAAAAATAAGTCATTTTTATAGAAAGGGGGACGTACATTTATTGCCAATTTGTAAATTTCAATAAAACCTTTATTAAATCCATGAAAAGATTATTACATATTGAACAATCAAATTGCAATAGAAAACTTATAAGAACAGAATATTATATTATATTACTATTATTGAACAGTGTATATTCATGCTATTTTTTATATAATTATGCATTAATGGTCCTTGTGTTTAATTGATAATACAACAAGAAATAGGACCTGATGAAGAGTGCAAGCATTTAGTGGGGTGTATAAACATGTCCAGGACTAACCTGTCCTCCACCGTTGAGTTTGTTGGTGAGCTTCACTCTGCTGAATGATACCGGAGCTTTCATCCAGTGCGCTCCAAAGTTCGGGGAGTCGGGGTGCATGTACACGCAGCTGGAGGTGCGCGGCTCCGGGCGGCCCCCCGCCACCCACTCCCCATTCACGTACTTCCAGCGGTGCGAGTCCGCCGCCGAGAAGTCCAGCAAGATCGAGTACATGGCGCTCGGGTCCAAACCGGACACGCTCACTTTCAGAACCGGGAACATGCGCCTGTACAAAACCACAACAAACACCACAGCTGCATTATACACTAATCAGCATCTACTGGTGCTGCATCTACAGACATTATACCTTTTTATTCTCAAATCAATAAATCAGAAAATATATTAGAACAATAAAAAATTTTAGATTTAATTTTCTAGCTCAGTATAATAATATATAAAGCAAGAACGACCTGAACAGTCAGAAAACTTTTTGCAATAACAGGCAAAGTATATATAAATGACATAAATATATCAAAATGTGAGATTCATCTATTACAATTTAATCTGATGTAAATATTTTAGTCATAATTTACTAACTTGCAAAAAAAAAATTCACTCATTTTTCCCAATACAAGACTCTTTTCTTATTATTATTGCTATTATTATTATTATTAATATTATTATTATCATCATCATCATCATCATCATCTTATCTCATCATATTACTTAACACTTTACCACTGTTATATTAATAATTCGAGGCATATGTAATTTATTTTTTTTTTACATTTTTTGCAAACAAACAAAACAAAACAAACAAAAACAAACAAACAAAAAAGTTCACATTTAACTCCATACCTGCCGTTCTTGGTTACAATCATCTCATTGGTGAGCTCCCGAAACTTCTGCCACAACTCGATCTCATCCAGACTCACTTTCAGCTCCCTTTCGGTCGGGTCTCCTTTCTCGCTGCCGGCCTGCAGCTCGTTTTCCACAGCGCTCAGCAGATGGTCCACCCGATACTGGATGGCTTTTCCAGAGCACTCACTACTGCCATTTGAAGCCATGCTTACTTCCAAGAAGAAAAAAAAAGTCTAGGAACTGTCCGATCCTGAGTGTCAGATCCTCAGCCCCATGCACAGAGTTGGTTCCTGTAGGTTACTGCTGGACTAAAGGAGTTTCTGCTCCTCATAAATACCCAGAGCTGTCCACGGGAAGTTGTGAACGCATCTGATTGGCTAACCTCATCCTTTGATATGCAGCGACGAGTCTCTGATTGGTTAAAAAACGGAAGCATCCGTGGGGATGCGTGTGAATTTGATGGTGGTGGTGGTGGAGATGGAGATGGTGGTGGGGGGTTTGTATGGTATACTTGTATGGTGTCGGGACTTTAGTGAGTGAATTTCGTAATGCAAGAAATAAAGAAAGCAAGAACTAAAACAGAAGCACTTTATCTATAATAAGTTATACATAAATTATTAATTGTATCATACAATTATAATATGATTTACATGTATGCATGCACGAACAATTAACAACAATTTGTGAAATGTATAACAAGGATATTACAATGAAATTTGAAATCTTTATTTAAAAACATCTTGAAACCTAAATGCAACATTGTCATAACATAATTTAATAATTATTCATTACTTGGGAAAATAGAGAAACTTCATTTCCACTGTTACCCATCCAAAAAATAGATATGATGCTCTGAAATTGGAAAACTACTGCCAAAATCTATTCCTATACTTGATTAAAATACTTCTGTAGGATCTAACAACTTCATATCCCAAAGGCTAAAATAATTTAACTAGGTGTAGTTGCTCCACATTTGCTTGCCAAAAGTTTTACCCTGAAATATAACAAATGCAAATCGTATCAGTGAGGTATTCAACATCTGGAAAAAAGTAACAAATCAAGCAAAACATCTATATTTGATTACCAGTATAATGGTACGGGAATGAATATCCTCCATGGTCAGGGGAACCCTTTCACTTCTGACATCTCTCCGCTCTTCAAACAGTTCAGACCTGCACAGATCTGTCATATTAAAATCACAATGGCGAAAAAAAGACAATTCTGTGCATTTACAAGAACAATATTCTTAAGCTGGTCATCTGGTCAGCTTGTGGATTTATTTCCTGCTTAAAACATTCAGAAGTTTCAGGTTCTGTGTGATCTTTCAGTGTCTGGGCTGGAAGTGCAGAATCACCAACAAGTCCCAGTTCTTCAGTCAAGGCTAGTTTTGGGCATACGTGCTCCAACTATATAATATGAAACGATGAATGTAAATATATCAGTATTTCCACACAATGTAAACAAAAAAAATACATGTATGGTGCGAACTAACCATATCTTGGATGGTGGATCCTTCATCGTATTTCGGCATCAGTCCATTTTTAATGAGTAAACTGTTCATGCGATTAAAGAACAGGACAGCTTTACTTGTTTTTGGTTTTTTTTGCTTTGTGCTTTTTCTTTGAACACTGTTTCTTGTAGTATTTTTGTGAAAAACTGACCTGTGAGACTGTGCCATGTTGTAAAGGGAAATCCTGTGCATGAGACGTAACTTGCATTGAGTTACACTTTTAGCTTTTGATTTGAGAAGTGGCTTAAAAAATGAGAAAATACATGGCTATTATTATTCTATGTATATTTTATACTCTTTGTTCTCAACATTTAAGATCTTTCTCAAAAAAAGTTAACCCCTACAAATACATTGGATTTGGAAAAAGACTACCAGGGGAACAAGGTTGGTCTTGAGTGCTTCCAAGAAACTGGGCTGCAAAGTGGAAAACTTGGGTACCTGTAACTCTTGCAAGAACACCTGTTGAGATAAAAAAAAAAATAGTTGTAAATAGTTGTAAATTTTTTTCCACTTCATCACCTCTGCACTGCATGGAAATGCACCATAGTGAAGTGAGAGTTACACGGTAGCAGGGTATAGCATTAGCGCAGGGGTTGGAGGTGATGAGGAACACGTCATATCTCACAGTTTGGGTGTCAGCCTCAGCACCTGACTTTCTCACCCCACACAGGACACTTGCATACAGCAAAGGGTGAGAAGTTGGGGGGCTGGGGGGTATAGGAAGAGAGCTGTTGATGGAAGTGACTACTCACACACCTCTTAATCCATATACACACAAGAACTATGGTCGTTCTATATTCAGTGACGCAGCTGTGTTGTATAACATGCAGTTTGACTGGATTAAAAAAAAAGAATAATAATCACACACTGTTGACTTCTAGGAATTTGTTTTTTTCAGGAAGAGATTATGCTGGAATACTGCTGTTATGCCCAACAGAATATCTTCGAGTATGTGTTTTCTATCTGCTTTTCCTCAGTTATGTTTGTCTGAAACAGGGGAACTACACCTAGGGGTAACCTAAGGTTGGGAACCTCTGCACTCTAGTGAAGATGGCAAAGGTGGGCAAGCAGGTCTGAGTAATACCCGCTTACCCTTGCCCCCCAGCTCTGTCTCCCCCATTGTTTGCCTTCCCTTCTTCTGTCCTCCATCCAAGCCTTACACTGTTTGCCCACATTCACTTTGACAGAGAGGTGTGAGAAAAATGAACCCTGAACGTCTGTCTGAGGAAGCCCCCTCCTTTTTTTTTTTGCCTGCCTTTACTCCACTCCTGTCCTCCATCCTGTTTCTCACCCTTCCCTTTTCGCTCTGCCTCTCAGTGTATGTGCGTGTGCTGTTGCTCTGATCTCAGTGGATCTGAGAAACGAAAAACAATTTCAAGACACTAATAAGAAATTTATACACATCAAGAAATCAGAATGTACCAGAAAACTTTTGAGTGTAACTCCTGCAAATGAACATGGATGTAGAAATGTATTTGGGTCATGAAACTCTCAGGGATCAATGATGATGCATAGCTAAAGTAATCTTTATTTAATTATTTATTTTTTTAATCTACAGTGGTGGGAATCATGAATATTAAACCTAGAATTATGAGTATATGGTTGGGTGAAGGGGATTATTCTGCTCTTTATTAACTCAAAAGCAAGTGAGGCAATAAAGAGTGACCTCTTTGATCTGATCTATACAGTTGGTACAGATCTAAAGCGCTTTGGCTACATTAAATAGAAGAAAAGAGAGAAGAAGAACTCAAAGGGGATTTGAAAATTGACTTACTGAGAACCTTGAGAACTTCTGCTTGAAAACTATGAGATATCTACACTTTTGCTCAGTTTTATCACCTACTTAAAATCAGTTTAAATAACATTTCTTTTGCGTTCTATAGTTCTCATTGATCAAATTCCATTTTATTTTCAGGGGATCAACATTTTCTTGTTATCAGACCTGACTACTTTCACAAAGCGAATGATCCCTGCTGTAAAAAGAATAAAAAAGATCAGGGGACACTAAATTCTCTGTATGACTACCCAAATGCTAATTAACACGTGTAGTCATGTGGTAGGTAAAAAAATAATTGGAGACTTTAAGGAGACTTTAAGGAGTATGTATGTGTATGTGTATGTGTATGTGTATGTGTATGTGGGAGACAGATCGGAGTGAGATTTGACCACGGCAGGTGTGTTTGTCTGCCTGCGCCCCCACTCGGCATGATTACATCTCCCGTGGTTTGACACATACACTGGGAATCCTTAGCTCAGATTCATCCTGTTCCTGGACTTGTTTGCCCTGATGAAGTGGAGCACTGACCTGTTCTCCTCCTCCACTCTCTATGAATACTTCATGCTGGAAGACACAGAGCAAACAAAACTTTTTAAGATTTATATAAAAGATGCATTACGTACAAGAAAGTAGTAATTAGTATTTCTGTTGTTTTTTTCCCCTCATTGAATTAACAAACTGGATCTGTGTGTGTGTGCGTGTGTGTGTGTGTGTGTGTGTGTGTGTGTGTGGGCGCTGGAAGGAGCGTTGAGTTGCTAATATATTCCTAATGATGTGCTACTTCTCAAGAGTAGCCTCTGCACAGCCCGACTCACGCCCGATAACACTGCACACCCGGGTGAGGACACACTTTGTCTGCTGGGTGCAAACTACCCTTCAGAGCACACTGGACCAGGGCACAGTTTACTCACATCAACATGTAGCAACTAGCGGCCCTGTATCAAGCCCATTCACAGAGATACAGATATACTGAGATTCCTAGAATGTCCAATGCCTATAGTGTCCTAAACTGAATGGATGTAATTGAACAGGGTAATGCCAGTGCAATTGAGTTTGTATGACTCCGAACACAGAATCCGAATAATTTAAACTGCGTCTTATTATTATTATTTTTCCAGTCATCCCAGCAACAGACTGAGCAATGCTATGAGCCGCCATATTTGCCCAATGATCCTGAAAATAAATCTGTGTGAAATTCAACATGCTGAGGAGACCTGATGACTCAGTGCCTTTCATGGAAACTGAGCGCAGCATAAATAAATACAAATAAACAGAGACAAATTCGGGACATTCGTTCATAGTTATAACTTATGGTTCCTTGTAGATCCCTGTCTGCATACAGGTTGAATGGGCCGAGGAGCATTTTATTTTGCAGTGCGATGCGGAATGTTATAGAGACGAGGCCGAAGCAAAGGGCAAGTGGTTGGCTATGTTTGTCCAAGCTGTGGTGAGAATTCACACAGACAGTCAAGTTGTCAAGTCTGTCTCATGAGGCTGAAGAGGTGAAGCATTTAAAACTGTCAAAAAATAATAATATACAGTAACGGCTTCTCACAAACATCACTGGTCACCATTTTGGCAAATTGTTTTAACTGCTTAGCGGCCGTAGGGATGAGTGTGCGCTTCGCGTCTACGTGCCGCTGTAGACGACACGCCACAAATCAGCCCAGACCAGTCAGCACACAGGAGAGATCTGCTTATACTTTGGGAGGATATCAAAGAGAAAAAAATTTGTCTAGGGTTGATGCAACATGCCTTGTGACTGGCAGAGAAATAAAAAGATTTGCACAATGTGATATGAAGACTGGATTCTATCAATATATTAAAATGTAAAGTGTTTTAATTGATTCAACTACAAAAATTCCCAACTCTTAATTTTGCATAAAAGTCTCCAGACCAGAAAGCAGACACAGGCTTTTTAAATTTCATGTTATGCGTCTATTACCTATTATAAACCCATTTTCCAGTGCAAGAAATACTATCATTTTTATATTAAGCCAGTTTGTATTCTTAACGCCTCGATAACGTTCAAAGGCCTAAGATCCATGTCAAACACCTCTCTAAACAAATCCTACAAAAGCCCTGAGCTCTGGCCTGATGTGACATCTTCGGCCAAATTGGTCCATCTCCTTTGTATGTGAAATGAATTAGACATTCACCCCTGGGTGATGTTTGCCTGTGCTGTGGTGAACACAGAGATCCTCTCAGCAAAAGGGGGGGGCATCTGTTTGTTCATCTCACTGCTGTGTGACTGGTTGACCATCACTTCCCATAATGTCCAGGCTAAACAAGCTTTCATCAGCGTGTGTGTTTGTGTATAGTACGTGCAAACAGACATAAGCTAGATCAGGCGTATAGTAAAATTCACACTTACTGAAAATTTTGCATTTTAATCAAGCAGTCGACCAATTACAGACATATTACTGTGACATAACATCAGTTGTAATCAGTGGTGTAAAGTCATTAAGTAATTGTACTTGTACTAACTCTATCTATAATTCTAGTTTTACTAAATATTAAAAATATAACAGCTTTGACTCTCGATTCAACTACATTTATGATTCAATAAATGTACGCCACTATATTTTAATCGACAATGACCATTACCAGTTACATTTTGCACAACAGCTTTTTTCTGCCATGGATTATTTATTCTGCAGAAAATGCAATATTTACAAAAATATGACTTGTCTATTGAATACTAATCATTTTTGTGCTTTGTGACATGATGCTATAATTTAATTTGTTAATTGAAGATCCCGTTTTTGAAAGATTGATTAACTACTTTGCCCTTTTTTGACCGACTTGTTGGTTTTATTCTGGCATGTTGAAAAGGCTGTTGTGTTGTTGGGTAATGCATGTGTACGTACGTCTATGATTTGATTTGTATTTCAGGAAACAAAACCTCATAAATAGACTGCTTTTGGCTTTTCAATAACATTTGTCTAGGTGTTGAGGACATGTGCACCTTTAAGGCTCCATTTAATAGTCAAATACTCAAAAACAGCACAAATAAGACACTTTTATTTAAGTCCTATTGGAATTGGTGACTTTTAATTTGTAATGGAGTAAGTTTTGCAGTACAGTATCTAAACATTTACTCAAGTATGAGATTCAGAGTAAAATGAACTCACATGTTCCTCCTGATCGTCACTTTCATCACAGGAAATCTGTATCTTTGGAAGGACTTCTACTTCCTTCTTTAGCAAATCCTCTAACTTTAGTTCTGGAACAGACTTGCTGGAAAGCACTACAAACAGGAGATATGAGAGTAGTTTCATGTATATATCTAAAATCTCTGTTTCTTTTAAGCTTTATAAAATACAGTCTATTTAAATTTAGATGAACACGGTAGAAAAGTAGATCATATTACTACTTCATACCAGAGCAAACTCAATTTTTTTTTTGCATGAACATAATCTTGAGAGGGATTTGCAACATTTTAAGGATACACGTATTGATTGATGGTGAGTCTTGAGTTTCTTCTCACCCAGTTTCTGCAATTGTTGCTCTAGTTGCGTGGTATTGCTCTGATTCACCCAGGACCTAAACATCTCCTGCTCCCTGCTTCCCTTAACACAATCACGCTGGGCCAGTTGCCTCTGGAGCGCCAGGATCTTTCAAAGAAGAACCATCACATGGCAATGACATTGACGGTGGAGAATATAAAGCCATCCATATATTTCATATACGTAATTGTAACTGTCCATTTCATTATTTTATTGACTTTATTACATGAAGTCTTCTCTCTGACAACTAGTGTTTACCAGGTAGTAACGTGTCTTAGGTAAAGACTTGAGGAACGCAGCATTATCTTTACGGGTTGAACCAACGAGCTCCTCGAAGGGCCGACCTCTTGAGCTCTATAAGAAACAAGAAGGACAGAAGCGAGGATGTAATGATGAAGAGGGTATCAAAAGAGAAAATAAAAGAGCAGAGTGAGGTGAGAACAGCGAAGCCTTGACGAGGAGCCACGTCTTGCAGCAGGGCTGGGAATCCCAGCACCCAAAGCAAATGAGAAGTAAACACACAGCCACAGGAAGCCATTAACTGCAGCAGGGACCAATTAGGCCTCAGCAGGTGGCCTCAACTCTGCCTGCTTTGGTCCTGCCCCGTTGTGGTGTCCCAACCGGGGGGGCTCTCGGTCTGGCCCGAGGAAACAACGGGGCAGTTTCATTTGCTCAGCAGTTACTTTTTTTCACCAAAGGTTTCCTACCAGTGGGCTCATAAAGCCCTTTATAGCACTGCCTTTGTCCTCCTCTCCAGTGCAGGTCATTAGAGGAGACAATTACAGCCCACTGAAGAAGGCCTGCTTTTATAGGAGGAGATTGATAAGACAGGATCCGTCTAAGGCTGCCAACCCCCGACAGTTTACCTTAAACACCCTCCACCACCACTCTCTCTCTCTCACTCTCATTGTCCTCGGGCCAGACGGCCAAAATCAAAGTCAATCACAAGTCTGCACCAATAGCCCCCCGGTTCCCATATTAAAATGAGAAGCTTCCTCAATCCTCTCAGCCTAAACAGCATTATACCTGCACTTCAAAGATGAACGTAGGTGCAGGTTTGCATTGTGTTTCTTTCCCCCTGTAGACTGTGATCTGATTTACAGTAAACATTTTACAGTAATACACAGAAGTTTCTGTATATCAGATTTACTGTAACTGTAAGTAGATTAAAAAAAAGGTCAAATCTGTGCAATATCATTATTATCACATTTTATGCATAAAGATTTGGATTCTTAAAAATGACTAAAGATTAAAGCAGCATTTTTTAAATAATGAAATGAAATTAGAAGCCTTAAACGGAACTTATTGTATTTTAAAGCATGAACCTTTCGGTGGTGAATCTGTACATGAATCATGAATCAACTATACATGAATCTGTACAACTCACCTGCTGTACACTTTTAGTTCTTCGTCAATCATTTTGACAGATTTGTTTAACATCCAGAACTTATATTTACCGCATATTATTAAGAAGATTTAAAGAGATTTAAATATCATCAAAAGATGCAGAATTTTCCAGCCACACGTTTGTGTGGAAAAGTGTTTACTTTGAATGGAAATTCACTGGATACCTGAGATGCCGTGTGTATTTGCGTGTATTGTTTGGGAGTGTAGGTATTGTGTGTGTGTCTATGTGTTGTGGTGGTGGTGGTGGTGTTGGGGGGGTAGATGTGTGAGAGGCTTTGATTCTAACAGTTGTGTATTAGAGGACAGACTCGGAGGAGGAGGAGGAATCAATCACGTGAGAATATCATTACCATACACAACAGAGAACTCAGGTTCCCAAAGATACATTCGATCTTAGATTGATGGATAAAATCATTGCAATAAGGCAGATATAATATATTAATATCAGGCTTGATCATTTAACATGACCTACATCACCATAACTCCAATGTCTGAGTGTAATCAGTCAAAGACTAACTTTGATACCATCTTGTGTTTTTTTTAATCAAGAAGACATCTTGACGTTATATTAAAATTATAGCAGGTAATAAACAAACAAACTAACGAAAACATATTAAGACATTCGCAAAAAAGCATACAGGACAGAAGTGTAGAGACATACCTCCATTCTTAAACACATTAAATATGCTCCTATTGAAGGATTTGTTTTGTGCTTGGAGATTCTGGTGCTTATTTGTTGGTTAGTTCTCTATTTTACAACGGAGAAACACATTTCAGTGATCTTAAACACAAGGAATGACCAGGAGATTTCGTTTCATGTAATAATAATGCAAAATCTAATAAAGAAGCCATGAAGACAGCAAACACTGGACTCAAAAGATAAGTTTAGGCGATGAGCTCAGATGATTAGCAGGTGATGTTTGGTTTTTATGATGCTTTGGAATTGTGCTTGAAGGCATTAAAACTGTAAAATAGAACATGATTCAATATATGGAATAATATTTGTTCACACCAAGATATTGTGAACATTCATGAACAGTCTGATGGAACAGTTTATTAGTTCATTAAACACGTTTACTGTTCAAGTGTTCTGACGGCGGTATTCACTGCCACCTGGTGGTGATAAACTGTAACTGCATAGTGAGAATAAATAAACCTTTTTATGTCTATTAAGACGCACCTGTCCATTGTGTTTTCCTGCGTTTTTTAAAGGAGCCGAGTTGTGCTGTTTCATCTCTAGTCGCTGTTTCTGAACCTTTTCCGTGAGCAGCTCGGCGTATCTGTTGGACAATCTGTCCTTCACGTGGTAAAGCTGGCGGTACGCCGCGAGATGGCGCTGGAGGACACATAAAACACAGGTATCTATGTCGAGTTTCAGACTGGAGAGAATCAGATTGTGTGCGCAAAATAATGTATATTTCTTCTACCATACCCTTTTGTTTGGGTGTTTATCAAAAAAACTTTTCACATTACAAGACTGACGTCGGTCATATTTCTTTTCAGTCTTGAAGACCAGTTACACCAAGGCGCCACTAGATGGCAGTATTACACTGCATGCGTTGTTGTAAATAAATATTAAAGTGCAATAATAAACGTAATAATAATAAAAAAATGTCTGCCTAGTTTCTGCTGGCCAAAAACAGTACAAGAAAACTATCTATCTGTCTATCTATCTATCTATCTATCTATCTATCTATCTATCTATCTATCTATCTATCTACCTACCTACCTACCTACCTACCTACCTACCTACACACAAACCTGACAAACACCAATCTACCCCTAATTCATTATAAACCTTGTTTCTAAATCAGCTTGCATCACAAGGGCTGTGCTTTAAATGCTCCATGTCCTTAGATGTTCACAGATCTAGCTATTCTCTCAAACTCCATTAAATCCTTAAAAAGACATAATTTACCATCTAAAAATCAGTTCACAGTAATGAGTCAGTCACACTGTGCGTACCTTCCGAATATGGATATTTGAATAATATTTCAATATCACACTTAAATCGCCTGGACATTGTGTATTTGATGTTTTTTTTTCATTCGTGTAGAAAAGAAGCCTTAGTTAGAGAAACACGTTATCGTTCATAACCTGATTTTTTTCTCAATAGATGAAGGAACATGTTTCTCACTGACTGTACAGTTTCATAGACTTGAATCTGTCTTGGATGAAGGTTTAGTGTCACCCGAGCTTTTTGTGCTGAGGAACAATTCCTTTCCTCTCCATCAGTGTCACTCTGATTATCAGAGGTACAATTATACTGCAGTTTAACCTCAGTCTTACTGACATCCAGAAGAAAAGATCATTGACTTGAGATATTCATGAAAACTAGAATATTTTGTGTCACTGAAGCCTCGGATTAGAAAATGGTGTTTGCTATGTGATAGATTTTATGATTACAGCTCATTTTAGATGACATAGTTATGATGGCTATTTATAGATACTGTACCTGTTTAAGAACAGCTGACTTTTTTTGCAGCTCGGCAGCAGACACAGGGCGCTGAACTCTTCTCTCTCTCAGCTTTTTCATCTGCGTCACAACTTTGGCCATGGAGGCTGCCTTCAGGTGAAGAAAACATGCTTGTTAAAACTGCTAAATCGGACCATTCAAACTATTCTAATGATTTAGAAATTTGCTCTATTAATGTAATGACAGTAATGACCCATGAATCTCCTGGACATTGTGTGCTCTCGTACATGTTTAACACTCATGCAACCTTCGAAGAAAAGCACAGGATAGACAGAGACTTGGTACATGCCTGATATTTCTCTTCAGCTTCCCAAGAAAATGATTCCTTCACTTCATGCTATTTGTTAAGGACAAACACAGAGGACCATTTTACTAATTGTTTGTTTAGTGTGGAGGAATGTAGTGGTTCTCATAGCAACTTTCTTTTGTTGCCTTTTTTTTGTAGACTTTCCAATTCATCCCATTAAATTCTTCTGAATAGCGAATCAAATTTGGCAACGCCAGTTGGCTACAGGTTCGTACCAACTGCTGGGATGCTGCACAAAGAAACTTTAATGCCATTCAGACATCCTAAGATCCTGTCTAAGGTTTCAAATGATACGTCTTTGCCAGAGTCTTTAGAGAGAATGAGTCTGTTGACAAATCTGGGTTGAATCTCATGGCCCACACTGTGGCTTCTAAATCAAAGTTTTGTAACACTACATTTTATTTCTGCTTTGTTACTTAAATGAAAATATGCTCAATTTCATCAGCCATACAGCACATTGCACATTGCAACCCTATCAATGAGTAAGAATGGAGACAGAAGACATGTTCAGAAGCGGTAAATTAAACACAGACACGTCATCAGACCATTCTCGATTCCGCTCGGGAAAAAGCCAGAAGGTTGTTTGGCAGCCTGTTAATACCGAGCCTCCCAAATTTTACAGAGTCTGTCTGTTTCGGAAGTCTAGCCTTTACAAAGGACATTACCGGGAAGAGGAATTTATCAGTACAGTTGCCATAGCAATGCTCAGGAGAAAAAGGGTAAAGGGGGCATGCAGTTATCAGACCAGATAAAGAAGAGAAACTGTAAGGAATTTTGAAAACTGAAAACAGTGTCATGGTATCATGGATCCACCTGGACATGTCTACCATGAATTTACTCCAAGCTTTCTTTCTGAACCCATTGAACGTGAACACATTGCAGTCAACGCAACAAACTGTACACAAACAGAATATGAGCACCAAAAAAAAAGACTGGAAAGAAAACATTAAAGGATTTGCACTATAAAAGCATTTAACAAGGCAAAGCGTGAAAAGATGGAGGTCAGGGAGTTCGAAGGCCAGAAGAGGACGCAGTGTTGACAGCAGTAACCTTGGTGACAGTTTTGTTTTTGTACTTTCTATTTTCTGGCACAAAAAAGATCTGAGTTTGGAAAGCTCAGTGATGATGAACAGCAGGCTGAATGAACGGACCCTTTACTCTCTGCAGCCACCAGCGTACACAGAGAAGCACTGTGGAAGGCCGGCGTGTACAATGGGTTGCTGCAGCAGGGGAAAATGTGTGGACTCATAGTGCAGACAAAGTCAGGAACAATACATCAACTGCAAGCAGCGGGAGAAGTTTGGTAATGACATGCCTCCTCAATTATACCGTGAGATTAGATTCCATTAGATCACTCATTTACATGTGGCTCAACAGTAACTAGACTGAACAAGCATAAGGATAGAACTCTACAGAACTCATCTGGAAAAGAAAAAAGAGAGTTTGCTAGGAGAGAAGTCTGGTTCAAGCTGATAGGAAGTATACATTAACTCTAATAAACACTCTTTCCATGCATGGTACGCTGAAAAACATCACAGAATGCACAGAGCAAACCTTGGCGTAGATACTATAAGAAGAGCACATTGGGTTTGACGACTGTCAGCCAAGAACAGGCCACTGTGGGGCTGATAATAATAATAGCTGAAATGGTGAGTAAAAGGATTGCTTTTTGTTTATCCAGTTTTCTGGAACCACATGATGGAATAACTGGATAAATTAGGCACACAAGCAACGCTACTAAAGTAAACGGAGGGTGAATAGTATATGCTGTGCTTTTAAGCATGATGTTTTCAGATCCAGTTCTTAAACTGAAACATCTCAACGGAACAAAACGTTGTTCTTATTCTTCTTCAGGGTATCAGAGACACTTCGGAGTATCTAATCAAGTTAAGGTGGTAATTAAAAGTTCTAATCTATAATCATTTTTGCAGTAATTTAACTGTAATTCAAGCTCTAAAATGGCTTTTTATGTATTATGTCGATTATATATATATATATATATGTTTTAGTTTGTTTATTTGCATACTGCCAGATGCTGTTTAGGGGGACCTGATACTCATTCTGTTATCTTCCGCGACTGCTTAATCCTGATTAGGGTCACGGTGGATCTGGAACCTATCCTGGAAACACTAAGGACAAGGCAGAAATACATCCAGGACAGGAAGACAGTCTGTCACAGAGTGTTGCACATGCAAACACACACTTCTTAAATTGACTTGACACACAGGCAGAAAAAGAACAGTTATAGGAGGTTAGATGAAATAAATGGACATATAAACCCCAGACACCAGGTCAATCAATCCTCAGTGTTTTGTTTTGATTTCTAGAAATGTTCCATTCACTCAACTGACACAATAAACAGTAAACATAACACAGAAGTAGGAGAAGGTAGAGTGAAAACTCACACCTGGGAAATTGTTCATCTCATATGCTTAAAGGCGGAGATTATAAAAGCATTAAAACTTAAATACTTAAATAAAGACTGATCTTACTAACTGACTGCCTTTTTTGACCTTATCCTTATATTATTCAATAGAAAACTGTAAAAAAAAAAAAAATAGATTTGTGCTACAAGACAAATGAAGAAAACTGTTTTCATTACACTCAATTACATGAAAATGACTCTGGTGTGGATTATAAAAATGTATGCTTTATAAAATATATTTACGCAGAACTTCACATACCTTTCCCATGCCTTCAGAGTGCAGACAGGAATCCAGAATAGATGGAAAAGAGCTATTGTGATATATATCCTCTGTCTTTAGAGTCATCATGTGGATGTCAGCGAATGAAAAGTGCTGTAAATGTAAAATGCTTTTATCTCAACATCACGTCATCACGAAATAATCATTCTCCATCAAAAGAAAGTGGATGCTTCATTATATACCTTATTATACACCCAAATTTCAAACAATACACGACAATAAAATGTAATAAATATATAGGACACTGTTTGAATGCATAGGAATGGGTTGATATATAATATATAATATATAATACATAATATACAATCATACCTTTGTCTCTGTGATGAAAAAGCCTGAACTTGCTGCTAAGTTTTACCGTAACTTTGTGTGTGTGTGTGTGTGTGTGTGTGTGTGTTTGAAAACGTGTTGCTATAGAGAGGCCCGATCACAAATAGAAGGCTTTGTAAGTCAAACCCACAAAAAACTTAAAGCTAATTTTGAATTCACTGTTCGTTATTAATCCTCTATGGTTCTAGCACTGGCTTTATCTTAAGTATCGACTGCAGCTGTTTTTCGTTCTTATAAAAGAAAAGGACAAAATTTCGTCAACTTGTTTGTAATGTATTGCAAAAACTCCAGAATAAAAAGTCAAAATCAATAGACAAGGTAACAGTGGGAACATTGAAATGTTATTCATGATATAAACCAGCGATGTCTGAAGGACAACAAACAAATACAAAGTCTTAATATCGGAGATATATATTAATAAATAATCAAATAAATGAATGATTAATACATTCATTATAGATAAGACATTGCTTATTAAGCAGCAGGAATGAGACTAATCATCAGAAGAAATGGCACTTAATTATCATCATTATTCAATGGCATACCTTGTATACATACAATGTAATATAATACTAATAATAACAATAATAATAAAGCTGTTGTGAGATCTTTTTGAAGATGCACTCAAGCTAAATAAATAGATGTCATTCTTATATATTGTGCATGTCAATTTCCCTTATAACATTAATTTAAAAAAAAAACATTGAAAAATCTAATTTTCTGGAGGACAGTTTGACCTTAAAATGTGTATAGAATGCTTACTTGATTAGATAAATAGATAGATAGATAAATAGACAGACAGACAGACAGACAGACAGACAGAATGATATTTGCTGATTATTCGTGGTCACTGTTACCAGGAATTTTGTAGCTACTTGTAATGATTGAAATGAACAGAAGGTTTATGAGCTTCTGCAATTCATGTCTAACAACCAGAAACATGAGCTCTGGAATTGCTGTAATAACAGGCTTGGTGATCAGAAGGGAACAAACACAATAGAAATGTTCTTTCTCGCCCAGTCTCTGAGAAAGCACAGAGGATGGCATGCTATTGTTTTACGCGTGTTCATGGTAGTTAATGCCGATGAAGAATTTCTTTAAAAAGAAAACAAAAACAAAAAAATATAATGAGCAGCCTGGAAAATTTCCAAAGGGAACAATAAAAAAAAGGTTTCGAATGAACTTCATGTCAAAGTATAACTGTTACAAATGAATAAATACCGTAATACTTATTACATTGAAATGACAAGAGTGTAAAATGTAGATGGTATTCAGTGAAGACCACTGGTATATAGCAATGCATGAAGTCCAGAACTTGTATCGTGACATTATGGTTCTCATTGACCAGCTCGAACTATACCATTGAAGCTAAAAGTGCTGATCATTCAAATAAACAAATCAATGTAGATACAGAACTGGATATAATACACTTTATTTCATGAAAACCATAAAAACGACAAAGATCTAGTCTAGATCACAAACAGCAGAAGATTTTAAAATAAATACTGTACAAAGCTGGTTTTGCCAAACCCATTTACACACACACACACACACACACACACACACACACGTGAATTTTGCATTGTAAAGTTAGTCACATTGCCTTTGATTTCTGGCACAAAGGAAACCGTCGCGCCAGAAGAAAGAAGCCTCTGTCTTAGGTTGCGTCCCAACCCGCAACACATCCGCACCACAGGCCTGTCCATGTGAAGGACACCTGTGGCTTTGACTATGCATAGTGAGCGCAGAGACCCAGGCTTCATTGGAGGACATTCGTTTTATCCGAGTTAAATTGAATGGCGCTACATTTAGACGCAACCTGAGTGGGGAAAAAAGGGGGCCGAAGCCCCGCATGCGCGCATCGCTGTCCGTGTGAAAGAAAACTAGAAAGTCACCGGAGAGACAAAAACGCAAAGCGCCATATCAACAGGCTACAGCAAAAGGGAGGATTTTGGAGGATTCATTCCTGCGTTGGGGGATTTATTTCCCCTTCACAGTGGCTTCCATCAGCAGCTCTTGAGGTGCGGGAGCGCGGAGAGTTTGTCCACTTTGCTGAAGGCGGCTGCGCTCTCGACGCCTTTCAGCCACTCTTTGCATTTACGCATCACCGTCTCGTCCACGTCACCGTCCTCCTCCTCGTACTCGACGTCGTCGTACTTGTGCTGGTCGTTGAGCAGGGAGATCTTCACAATCGCGCTGATGTCGTTCGAGCTGTCCGCTTTGGCCACAAGGCCCGTGCTCTTCGGTGCGCCCTGCGTTCTTTTGGACGCCACGGCGGCGCGTCGGTGTTTGGCGTCAGTCGAACTGCAGCACTTCTGTTGCTTAGCCAGCATTTGTTTTTCGAGGTTTCGCTTCTGAATGACCAGAATGGCCTCGGGGGTGAGGCTGAGCGAGAACTGCACCTCCTGCTCGAGCTCCTCCTTGGCGTATCCGGCGCGTCTGGCCGCCGATTCCCCGGAGCTGGAGCGCGTCACGCTCTCGCACGAACCATCCAGTGGCTTGCTCGCGTTCAACCACGAGTTTTTCAAGTCCATGACGTCCAGGTTCGGGATCGAACAGTCTGTAGGAAATTTACTGGAATGCTGTTGCTCCTGCTGATGTTGTTGTTGATGATGATGGTGGTGGTGCTGCTGTTGCGGTTTGCGTCCCAGCTGTCTCAGATTTGCGCTAGGCCACGACGTGGACAGTTTGTCCTTCTCCGGTTCCTTCTCCTCGCGAGGTTTAGGATTGAGCAAAGACTGCGGAGGGACAAGGCTCGTAACGGGTTTCTTCTTCCTGAACAGGTCTTTTCCCGGTGATGAAATCCGCGAATGAAGGTTTATTGGTGGAAAAGGCATCGTATCACCTGCGTTAAGGCGTTAAGATTCGTGGAGAAATAAAACCGTGGCGTTCAGATTCTGACCAAGCAGGAACCTTCCATGCGCTGTATCCGCTCACACGCGCCGCGTCCACCGGTTTGCGCTTCGCTGCCGGGGAAATGAGGTTTCCTCGGGCTTTTATAGATTTAGGAACAGAAGAGGTGTGGCCACAGACACGTGCCTAGAAGTGGGCGATGAGATTCCATCATTTGGTCAAGCTAGATTTTTCAGCCAACCCAGCATTGAGCGCCTTGTGATAATCTGGAGAAAATAGGTTGAATGTTTAAAACACCATTTTTGCGACTTATGAACACAAACTCCAGACTCCAGACTGAAGGTGTGTCCATGAAGCAATTTGCCTCCATCAGTGACCTTGAGTAGACATGCTTCATCCTACACTAATGTAGGCCTATTGATTTAATGTGCTCATCTTTTATTGCTTTTCTTCCCTATGGACAGACAGTCTCCAAGTCCCCAATGCCACCATAAACTAAGTAATAATCAATATGCTTTTATACGCATAGAAATAACACTTACTGCATACCCATGAGGACTTAATACCGTCCATCCATCCGTCCACAAACCACTGTTTACACTCCCTAATCATTATCTCTAGCTGTAAAGGACTTTGTCTCGTCAATAAAC
The DNA here is from genome assembly GCA_024362625.1 of Silurus asotus. NCBI lineage: Eukaryota > Metazoa > Chordata > Actinopteri > Siluriformes > Siluridae > Silurus > Silurus asotus. Next base: position 2,069,995 of record MU565024.1, on the reverse strand, counting down.
AACTGCAAACGGTGTTAAAGCCTAAAACGTGTATAAAACATATCAGGACAGTCATAAAGATATGGATAGGGTTCCAATGCATGGGCCTTTTTTTGGGTTATTCATGAATATTCAACAAAATTTGTCCATCATTTGTTTTTGTGATTAAAATCTGTAAGTTTTAATATAGATATGTCCTAATACAGTGGCCTCTATTTTTGCACCATGAACCATTTGTCATGCACATAATATTATTTATATAATAAGGCTTAATTATTAGTTTATTACATATGTATTAACAATGTAACTCGACTCATGATAAATTAAGCTTGCACTCATTCTCTATTATCAAAGGAAGAAGTGGTCATCTTTCAAAATCTGGAAATAGAAATAAAATTAATTTTTCCTTTTTTTTTTTGCAGCCCAGAACAAGATGATAAACGACTCGGTACCGGTCCACGCCGCCGGTTGGTTCTGAACCCGTGCTCAAAAATATTGATGAGATTGAGAGCAAAAGCAGGTATCAGACTCCTGTGTTGAATAAAACCTACACAAATAAGCAATTGTGTATTGTGTAATTAACAACCTATGCATGCATTTTGCACAAAATATGGATAGAAATCGAAATCTCACTAACAGTTGAATGCTGCATCGCATCTTCATATTACGTTGTGCAGGATGTGCTGAAGGAGGAGGGTTGCTCAATACAGTGCGCCAGCTACACATTGTCACCTTGGCAACCACAGCTGTGCAGTTTTAGCTCTTCAGCTTGATCAAACCCGAAAACAGAAACCATAGCAAGCAGCGTTGGGTTATTGGGTCACATTCAGACAATATAGTGGAGGGCAATCAAGTCAGATATAAAGATATGAAAAACAAGCATGAAGCTAATCTCCTGTGTGTATGGAATAACGGTGCAGAGTGAGCAGAAGCTGATGTAGTGCGCATGAGCATCTGGAATCACATATACATGAGAAATCTACCTCGTTTACATTCATCTCTGATCTGTACAGTCATGGAAATTTGTTAACCAATGCATCATGGGATCTTTATCATGCTTGCATTTTCACACACACTGCAGGAAGGAAAGAAGATTTCTGACTAAACCCTAAAACAGACATTTACCAGAGGAACCAGTATGAAGTAGATGTGAATAGAAAACAAATGACAAACAGGATCAATAATATTTGTGTTTATTACAAGAAGTGCAGTTTTAGACAGTGTAGTAATGCTTAATGCTTTTTGGTGTGAAAAATAAAAATTGCTGCATTTAATGCAAATATTTGAATTGGAATAAGTTTTGGTGCAGCAGTCGCTCATTACAAAACAAATATTTGTTCATTTAGGGTTCCGTTTAAATCACAGTTTACAGACAGACAAGAAAAATCTTTCATATATGTTAATGAAAATAGTGAATAGTTAAATGTGAAATCCCCCAGGATACATTTCAAAATATAAAATATGCTGGCTTATATTAGGACAAAATGAAATGAAAATCTTTGCAATAAAATATCTTACATATTTACTATGTATAATCTGAGCACAGAATTTGGGTGTTTATAGCTGGACATGGCTTGTGGAGAGAAACAGCTTTAGCCCAAACAGGAAGTGAAGCACTTAATGACTGCGTCCCTGCAAAAACAAACAAACACATAAGCACCACAGCGTTATTGTTGGAGCCCGTGTTTGAATTTTTAACTAGTGGATTGCTCAAAAACCCATTTTTTAAACTAGACCTATTCTAATTGTACAATTCATCATTGCGTGATTAAGAGGATAATTAAAATCCACTTGCTTATTCACCCGAGTCTTTGATCACAGAGCTGTTTGTGTTGGCCTAGCCTTATTCCTGGTCACAAAGGGGTGGATTTGTTGCTCATTTTATTCTATTTTGGCGCGATCAGACCGGACACGCCTCCCCTGACATCAGGTATGTGGTTAAGCGATGATGTAACCCAAATGGTCACCATGGCAACTGCAGAACGAGGTCATGGCGCCTCCTTATCCTCATCTTCCCCATCTCCTCGTTCAGTCTCCTTCTCCTTCTCCTTCTCTCTCTCTCTCTCTCTCTCTCTCTCTCTCTCTCTCTCTCTTCTCACTATTAACGTGTTGCTATGCAGACTATATCACAGTTCTACATCCGGGAAAAGGAGGTGTGAAAAGCTGTCAAGGTTAAAAGGAATTGAGGAGAGGAAAGAGGAGGGGCTCGTGGTGACTCAGTCCTCCTCATTCCATTCAAAAGGCACGTTCAAAAGACCACTCCTGCAACCCCCCACGTCAGACCTGCACGCATCTCACTACAATCCGCTGGTCGGGAAACAAATTCTCAGTACAGGAATATACCATATTAGGAAACATTAAGAAATTCATTAAGAAAACCAGCTCCGTGCAGCACTGAATCACTAAAGCCATGATGCAGCTCCTGTGTCTCTTAATCCAATAACGAGCCAATGAACCAAACCAGTCTTAAATGGAAGGCTTTGTGCTGTCCGTGGGTTGTAGGTTGTGCGTTTTATTAGGAAAATTCTGAATTATTATAAATCATCATAATGCAAACCAGCCATTTGCTTTTCCAGACACTCATTCATATTCCGCTCCCATGTCAGATGGCACTTGGTTTCACACAGCTTATAGATGTCTGGCTCGCTCACACACACACACACACACACACACACACACACACACACACAGAGCTACTGATAGACTGATGCATTTTCCATCTAGGCCTATGTTTCTAAGAATATTTCATAGCATGGGCATCACTCTTCAAGCGCAAGTGGCTGAAAGAAAAAAAAAAGAGGACACGGACTCTGAACCTCCACATTGCTAACAATGCGTTCAAAACTTCACACAGTTGAATGAGGTTGGGTAAAACCTTTCACACAGGAAACTGGAGTATAAAAATATCTTGAAAGCAGATCATTTTTAAACATATTCGATCATTTAAAAAAATCCCCATGTGCGATGCTTTGTTTGGACGTGGTCAGAAATGAATCTTGCCAAACAAAGGAACGCCATGATCATCAACACGGATGTGAGTGGTGCATTTACAGTAGGGACGTGCAACTTTATAACTGAGGCCAATGCACAGCCAACAATAGGATACGTGAAGCAGCTGATGCGATTCACACGTTATGATGAAGTACGATCTGATTTGGGTTTGATTGGACACAACGCGATTCAAAAAAGGATTCTATGCAATTCAGTACAGAGATAGTTTGCTTTTATATCTTTTGTTCAGAGATACAGCAACCCATCAATTTACTTAAGTGCCTTCTGAAAAACACTTCTTTGTAGTGCAAAAACAACTCTACCTCTGCCATGTTAATCTGTATTCTCTATGACTCTTTTTTTACAGATGTAAATATGTTGAAAACTGTGCATCGTGATACAATACCAACTTCTTCACCCTTCAAAAATCTGTGCAGCACATCGTTAAATTTCACGCAGATGCACCGATGCGGATCAGTGAATCTTACCAACACTAATATACAGTGTTCGTTCATTCATCCTTAGTAACTCTGTGGGCAGTGGTGCGTAGTGTGAGAAACAAAACCAACTCGATATGTTGAACATGTTAGCAGGATTAACAGTGTCTAATGCAAAGGCATTTCCAAGGGGGAAAAAATGTAGTTTAAGTCACCTATAGAAACAATGGCGCTGTGCTACACTGCTACTACAGGGCACAGAGAGAAAAAACCTACAAAACCCCTTAAAACACAAACCTGCTTTATAAATTCTGCTAACGATAAAAAGTCAATGACTACAAATGACACACAGCCTCATTAATTCTTCTCTGCTTTTTGATTTCTTTAGTAAGGAATTAAACAAATAGCTTTATAGGGGTCAGCTAAAGAGCAGACAGAGGACACGAGGGAAAAGAAAAAAAATCCCAGAGCCATTTGTTTGGTACAGACACCCCATCTTGCTCCAGGAGAGGATTAGTGCCATATGGTCAGGGACAACAACACAGCCGTGGGTAAATAACATGTTTTCCTTCCGTTAGAGACAAAAAAACAAACCACCCAGATCCCAGATTGAGCAGGAGAGGTTGCATGGTGACATTTGGAGGAATTCTGCAGTCCTGGTTGGAATTAAGTACTGATATCTTATCTCGTCTGTCAACTCTCACAACAGACCTAAACTGGAACATGCAGAGTAAGAAGAAGGCTCAAGTGCTAAGGGGTCAGAAAGCTAATCCCCATGCTTGAGCTGCCACCCTAGCGGTTTTCTCTAATCAATTTTGCTAAAAGGCAATTCAAATAATTTTTATTTGTATAGCGCATTTGACAATAAACGTTGTCTCATTGTCTTTACACAGATGATCAAAATGAATATGTTCTTTATAAGTGTAAGTTTGTACACATATATACAGTTTGCTAGCTCTCACTACTGCGCTCTCTGACCGTCCAATCAAAAGACATGAAAATGTTACTGTACGCCTGCTAGATGGCCCCGGTGTCGCCTACTCAAAATCCGATTGGTTAAAGCAACGTGTACTTTATGATTCAGGTGCTGTTAATTCTTATTCCTTTGACCTAAACATGTAATGTGGTGGCTGAAGGGCAACTCAATGTAAAACTATATAAAATGTCAGGGGAAAAAATTATAAATTAACATTTAAATCCCTGTAGATCATTTTAGCATCGCTTTATCGTTGTTAATTAAGAAAAAAAAAAAAAAAAAGATTGCCCTTACAGCCTGCCACTAATATACAGTATATATAAATATATATTATAATATAAAGACACACACATGCACAATATAGGAGATAATAGTTTCAGCTTACCGTGCAAAAGGAATGTACGAGATGCTGTACCTAAAAAAATAAAAATAAAGAGCAAATCGTTAAACCTCTGGCACAAATACACTGAAACGGAGATATCTTATAATAAGATATTTAATTACATTCCCATTTATGAGATAACACAGTGTTTAATGGTTTATGATCTATTGTAGGCTTTCAAACAAACAGGGAGTCTAGGGGTAATAGGCATCATTCATATAAACCCTATACCATATATATAATTCTCAAACTGTTTACAGCCACAAACACCTTTTATAATAAAATGACTTATAAGGACGCATTAGAAAATCACAGCACAGACTGTATCTTAAAAGCATACAATTTAAACTATGTGACATGTAGGCAAAAAAATACAAATCAATATTGGAATATGATATATATCATATTAACAGAACTTAATGGTTATACTAAAGTTGCAGTTTTCTTCAAGTCAACATTATTTAGAGTTATTATTGGTTTTATTTGATTTTTTAAACAATTGTTTTTATTGTGATTGATGGCTCAGTTTATAATTACAACCATGAAGGAACATTAAATGAAAAAATGCAAAAACTTTCTAACATGGAGCCATTTAAGTAGACAAAGATTGGGTTAAATATTTACAAAGTACTGTTCTAGTGGCATCTCATGCACTGCATGCTAGATAGTATATTAACAGATTGTGCTATCCAGGCATGTATGGAATCTCACTGGCACACATGAGCAGGTACCTGCCCTCCAATGCGAAAGAATACTTGGTATTAGAAAAGGCCCATCTCTGAGTGAGTGTGAAGATCATGTTGGCGTGTGTGTGTGTGTGTGTGTGTGTGTGGAACGAGCAGTTGCCAGGGGGATGGCACTTGTCTGCTATGCCTGATATGACTCAGGATGTGGAGGAAGAGAAACGCATCGTCAGTGATGATGACAATTACACTGGTAATAAAGTCTGGGCCAGTGACGTGTGTAAAAGCACCGCACACGCATGCCGAGAGGAAGGAATGCAAATAAAGTTAGTCATTTGTCTCTACGGCAGTCTGTGGTGTTACTGTAACCAGCTGAGAAAGTCAAGACACGCCAACAGAGATTAGCTTTATTCCAATCCTAACAAAAGCTTAACCTGTTTGTGGCAGTGGTTCGTGAGTGGAGGACGGAGCCGGACGAAAAAGAGGGCACTGATTAGTCTTATCAGATACAGGTGAAGTCTTACTGCTCGTTTCACCCGGCTCCGCCCTCTAACTTATTTATATAGCAATACATGACTTACACTATTCAAATCCTTTCTGGCTTTTGCCAACCACGTATTGTTGCTCAACAGTGCTTTGAGTCTCTTTATCAACGAATAAATCAACATAATTTTCACCCAGGGTGCCAATAATTCTAGGGATGATTGGGTTACTCCACTCTCTACGCTTCATTTAATAAAAGCATAATGAAGTGGGTATTTTGGTGATAATTACTGTTAGCCTTAATTTCTGTATATATATATATATCTATGTTTTGGACTTGCTCAGCCTATACTATCCCTCACCTTCAATATTTTTAGTTCCATTTGGTTGATTTCTTTTTGTCTGTATGAACAGCATGCAGTTATAGCAACCTGCTTGGCTTAATTAAAGCTGAATCATGCACACTTAGCCACAGGAGCTTGCAGATGGCAGAGGTCCAGACAGAAAAGGGAGTCAATGCCAGGCTGATTTCGTGCTACAGGGCACACTGTGGCAGAATGGGCCTTTACTTACTGACTGGATAATCCAGTCTCAGCTGACACACACACACACACACACACACACACACACACTTTTCTTAAAGCTATAATCCCAGTCTACCAATCAGGATGGAAAATGCAATTAAACCCATTTCCCATTCCTCCCAATTAGAATTACTAATAAACCTACCTGCACAATTTAGTAGAAAAAGGTTCATACTTTTTTAATTCTTTTTGCTAAGGAAGTGCACAAGTTCAGCATGTTACTTACCAGGTCATAGCTAAGAACTGTAAAATGCAGAAGATGATAGCCAGACCCTTTTTCTTCCACTAAAGGAAACAAATCAAAACAATGAAAGGAGTTTTCTACAGTTGCAAAGATTTAATTATTGATTAATTATACATTTTTAATCATAATTGACTTCCAGGATAAACCTTACTGAGTCAACATTTGTTGTAATGAATCATGCAAAGCTGCTTACCCAAAAGACTGCACATAAGGTCAGGGCAAGGCACAGCTGGAGAAAACAGATATAAATCAGTACTGCATCAAATTCAATAGAAATCAAGTTTTTATGACTTCATTCAGAATGTTATGTGTGATCACGCGTCAGTCATGTCCTTAAGCACACAGTGACCCAGTGCATGAAAAAACGTTAACTCATAAGATAGCTAAGTCCTACTGTAGCTGTTAGCAATTTATGAGCCTCAAGAGGGCTTGTGTTTCAGCGATTTCCTTTTATTCAACTTAGCTCAGAAGTAAAAATGAGAAACTTGGATTTGCATACTTACATTTTCAAAAGTAGGGAGAAAAACACTGGATATTTGCCTTGATGTTTATCTTACTGAACTCAAGGTGTTGAAGAGATTCTCTGATATCCTGATTTCTTATTATTTGTTGATGCTGAGGAAGCATTTTTCCAAATCAGAGGCTGGAAAATCATACGCTACAACCAGTTTTCCCAAATCCTGATCTGATAGTGTTGTGTATAAAGAGCTGTGTAAAGTCTCCTTATACTGAAAACGTAGGTTTTTCCTGAGCATTAAACGTCTGGGTCTTTGGTGTCATATTAGTTCAAGCTCCTGTAATGACTTCATGCCTTCCCAAATTCTCTTCCGGGCTCAAAGTGCAGTGGTGTGAAAATTATTCTGGGTCAAAATGCTAAAGTGCTATCCAGGCAAGACACAGCTGAATCGAGGTGTGAAAAAGAAAGACAGAAAAAAAAGCAGTTAAACACATATGAGATGCCTTACCAGCATGACACAAGTGGCTATGAGTCTGTTCGGCTCAAACATGCGCTTCAGCTGCTTCAATGGACCCATCAGGAAACAGGTGCTGGAGGGAAAAATGAGAAATAAACGGTAATACAGCGAACAGACATGTGACATAGGAAAACTCATTAACATTATACTCATTATAACCTTCTTTTACCTTAGAAATATTGCTAAAGTATGAAATATGTCGTTTTAGGATTCAGAAAAAAAACTAGTTTATGCTTTTGATACATTTAGATGCATAAATAAGCATTAACTGATGCTTTTTGTAGAATAGGACCCATTAGTTTGGTTCCTAATCTATAAAAAATCGAGATCTGATTAAGTTGAAGGTCATAGCAAATGATTTCTTTTATTTCCACCCTCAGTGTTTGTGAGTGTTTCTTTATAAAAGGGGGCTGTGTGTCATCCTGCGAGAGACCACCTGTAACACGTATACAAATGTCCCAACAGCTGCTTCTGTTTTTTCACCTTTAAAATCACACTAATGCACATTAGCTTTTCCAAAAAAAAAAAAAATCTAAAGCAAGATATAAACCGTTCATACTGAAAAAAGTTTGTGTCCCAATTCTGAACATTTTCTTAGATCTTTCCTTCTTGATTCAAAATCCAGGTCAAATGAGGCTCTTCAGGATTTTATACGTAAGGCAGGAAGTTAGTGCTTAAATGTGTCAAGGGGGATGCGAACAAACTCCACTTGATTTATACATGGTTTTCTTTTAACACCTATTCATATGAGAAAATTCAACATTCACAAATGCACTTTTTAATTCTAAAACGAGGTTTCGGGCTCTCAGCTCAGTTTCCAGGGTGATGGAGGTACCAGGATTTGTAATTAAATTTGAGACCAAATCCGGTTACGAGGCATCACTGAGATTTCTCCTTCTCCGCTCTCTCTCTCTCCTGACGTGACCACGGACAGTACGGTTTCGGTCCCCTGAGGCCTGGGGATCTCCAAAGTGTGTTACTCGAGTGGACTAACTGAGGTATATATTAGATTAGTGAAGGTCTAATGCATGAGCAGCAGTCATGGGACATGAATCGCGCTAAAAAGCAGACGTCTACATCAGACCGGACCTACGATATCATCCGTGACCTCTGAGAAGACTTAAAGGCGCGGCTCCTTTGCGAGGAAAGAAAAGTGCACATGTGAAACGTAAAGACAGCATAGAAGAAAAAACGCTGTGCTATTAAGCTAATGAAAGGAGCAGAATTGTGTAGTAGGTTTTAATAATTTATTATTTTTTTCTTGAATGCTTTCCGTATTTAGCTTTCAGCGCCGGTCTCACAAACATGCGTCTGCATATCAATGAATGCAGATTTTATTGGCATGTTTTAAGCTTTAATTTCAAAGATATTTAATGCTATAATGTTTGAAATGAAGGTCAGATTTTGTCACTTTAATCATTTCAAACAAACACTATATTCACCTGATCAGTGTATAGAAGACAAAAATAATGGATAAATAGTCGAATTTTTCCAGAATGTGCTGACAGCAGCCAAGGCACGAGAGTATGGAGGAAAATTCTGGGGTGTTTTCATGCATTTTACCACCAGTTAATGATTAGGCCTCTTCCTGGTTCCTGCATAACTGATTGCAATGTGCTGTCACAACAGACCGGTGCAGCTTTCCAGCTTGAGCCACGTATACACCTTATGGAAACACGACCCAGAAGAAACCGACCGTTTGCACTTAAAAAAGAATGCAGATGAGCTGCGGGACTTATAAAGTCAATTGGGATCGTATCTGTTTCAAATGCTAACTAGGAGGCAGCCTCACTTTTCTTTTTATGGCTGAGGGTAAAGACATGATGCTGAAACCAAACAGAATTTCTCAGAAAAAGAAAAATATGGCCATAATAGAGGGAAGATAAGGGATGGAGTTATGCGGTGTCTGTGTTTAAAAAAAAAAAAAAAAAACCTGATTTTAAAAAAAAAAAAAAAAAAAAAAAAAAAAAAAGACCTGATTTTAGAAATAATGACCCAGATCTCATGCCTGAAAAAAAAAAGAAGAAGCAAAAAAAAAGTGCATGCAAGCTTTGAGCCCGCGTCTTAATTTTCACACATCCGAGGGGGCACTGTCTCGCTCTGCATACACGGGCGTGGGCGATTCTTCTTGCTGATTTTCTCGTGAAAGGACACTTTAACACTGCATGAATTTGCTGTATTGCATAACACTGTGGTGTAAAAGCCGGAGCGGAAGCATATTCAGGCCACGTTGAATTATGAGGTCTTGGGTTTTTTTTTTAGGATTTGGGCAGCCTAAATCTCATACAGAATACCGAATAGTGGCAACCGAAGAAGTGCAGATGTTTGAGGGTTGAGATTACATGAAATTTGCGTGCGTTAAAAAGGCCGCGTTTCCATGGAGAGGAGTTCGGAATACCTTCGAACATTTGTGCGAGAGCAACAAAACCAAGTGGATAAACAACAGACTGTCATTGAAATGACAGAGACAAGCATGTGGGATTAGTCATGTAAGGGTTCTGCATTAATGATTAAAGCAACGATCAGTAGCTGCCGAGAGGGTCGTCTGTGGGGCAAGCTTCATGTCTAACAACAAAGTGTGTGGTGAAATCTACTAGTGTTGGGTGGCACTGTCATATGGCAGTGTAGTGTAAGAACTTATGCATAAGCCCTTGTGTGAGAACTTAGCACTGAAGGACATGGTCAGTCACACAACGTTTGAAGGCATCTTACCTGGATAGAGCTGCAATGTTTCCTAAGGTGTAAAAGACTGCAAACAGCCCCAGTCCATTGGGCAGGAATAGGAGCCCTGTGCCCTGTTAAATCCAAAAACAAAGTACTGATGCATAAAAATGATACAAAAGTGTAAAAATGAACAAAAAATAAAAATACAGACATGAATTTCTGTGATATTTTTAATCACCATGAACGTAAAATAAACGCAAAAATGACTTCATTGATTTTGGGTAAACACTGCCACCTAGTGGGGGTGTTTTTAACTCCCAACCAGAAGTGTACTGCTTCCCTACACTATCATGTACTGACCTTTACTAAAGGCTGCAACGAGAGACTTTTTCCATTTCAATGATATTAAATGATAAATTGGTTTAAATATGGTTTATGTGCAAGTACAGATGTCGACCAGCTGCTACAAAAACAACATAGTAAAATTAGATAAACAATAACATTTCAATTTACTATCAGAGTTTTGGTAATTCGAAATCGTCTGATTCCAGCTGCCATGTTCTTATGCACACACAGCGGTTGGGTTAGCATAATTCTCTAATCTGTTATCAGCACAACCACAAAAAACTAATGTGTGTCATGTTCTGGGCGGAGGAGTGGGTTACAGCGTCGAAGGTCAACATTAGTCTTCCGTATAAAACTTTCACAGCGTTCTCAATTTATCATCACCATTACAAATGATTTATAAAGAACAGATACCATTATTTATATAAATATATACCACTTTAATTACTGGTTTATATTTATAGTTTCTTCTTATTTTTCATTAATGGCTGTTTTTAGCTCAAATTATTCCGCTTTATTGGAGCGTTCAAAATGGTCAAAACGAAATCTATCAATCACTTCGATTGTTTATCTGAAAATAAGTCTTTTTTGGTGTATTACCTACAGCAGTGTACTCCAATAGCACCATGCATAGCTCCTACACAGAATGAGTAAAGGCTCGATTTGGAGTGAAAACGTTCACCTAGCGGTAGCTCGTTACCTCCTGAATGGAATATCATGGAACTGACTGTGTTCCTGGACACAGCCTCGGGATAAACTATTCCGCTTCGCCTCTTGCACAGCGTGAATGTCATTTAAACTTTGCTGAATGTCACCTCTTTACTATGCATGGCCTTATTAAGACGCTTTACCTAATCCCCTCCTAGAAACTAGAAAACGACTCACCAGTATGGAGCAAAGGATCCCGGCGGAGAAGCATATGATGAACCATTTGATCCTCGTGCTGTAACTGAGTGTGGAGGCATCCAGGATCTGAGGGGAACAATAGCAGGATATCACATGGTTCCTTTCATGCTGACCGAGACAAAAATCAAAGACTAATAGGTCTAACGCTTTTAATGCTCTGTGACACTTGAAACCCAGAGGTTCACAGGCAGCTGCTGTATATTCTAAACAGATTGCCCTTTTCCTAGTGACCCATGTGGGTACTATCATTATTTACACACAAATACAGGTTATGTTGTGTGAGATGAGGCACAACATAAGATACTAACTAAATTGTGCCAGAAGAAAAGCTAAACTACCACCTGTTTCCTCCATAATGAATACAATGAATGCAATATTATAGCTTCATTTATCCGCAATATATAACAACAGAAACTGACAAGTAAGAAACAAATTAATCTTGTGTTTAGATTAAACAGTATTAAAAGCTTGAGTCCTGTGGATTTAACAAGGGCACATGAGTAAAATCTAAATGTCTAGACGTCTAGGAGTTTATAGTTTTACGTGAGGAAATAGCAGTTTCTCACTATTGAGGAATAAAAACTTTTTTCGACGTTGTCTCTCAGCGGTTTGTCGTCGAAAAACATGAGCACATTATGAGAACGTCAAGGCTAACAAACTTGTATCATACACAAATAAAACCGCTAACGCATCACACAAACCTAACGCGGTGCTGAAGAAAGGAACCTGATCAGCAGGTGGTGCAGATTTATTTGGTGAAGTTTGGAACGATCATAATGCATTTCATTGCGTAATTACAGACGAGTAAACCAACAAAAGGTTCCCATATTTACTTAGAAGAGGAACAAATTAAGTAAACTATATAATAAACATTGTTAAGGGAAATGTTTTCATTATAATTAGGCTTGAGCCAGATGTCCAGCTGGGGTTTAGGCATTGGTTTTTACACGTCATGTTGAAGTCGGTATTTGACGGTATGTTGTTTGACGTGAGATTCAGAAGGCGTCTAAAAAAAAACGTTCATGGGATTTCATGAGATTTTTCAAACCAATTAAGCCAAAGATCATGGACTTACCTTTCAACATGTGTCCTCTGAATGCATTGGTGAAACAAATACATAATGAATGTGTATATTAGTATCAGATATCAGTGCAAAGTGAAAACAGAATAAACGAGTCTGAAAACGGAAGCGTGTTTGATCAGGGTTCAGAACTAAAGACTTCCTAACACTCAGGGTCTTTGACCACAGCGTAACAAAACAAACAAAAACACAGACAAACAAACAAACACACACACACACACACAATCTACAAAGGTGGAAAGTACCGAATTTAATCTACTTGCGTTACTGTAACTGAGGGATGTTTTGTGTACTTTTTAAATTATGTAGATTGACTTTGATCTAAGGATGTTTTGTTTGAAGTTTTGTACTTGACAACAATTTAAATCATATCCGTCACGGGGGTGGGGTGGGGGGATTAGTTAAAGGGGCGGAAAACAAACGCGCTAAACCCATAAGAATAAAAGATGGAGGCGGACAAGACAAATATTAGAAATAAATTAACAATACTTATATCTTTAGTTTACATAAATGTTGTATTGTTGCGTGATATTGCTAATGTTGGTTAGCACCAGAATTGGAAATGGACGGAGGAGTAAACATTATCAATGCACAATGAAGACACGATTTACATGTCATACAAAATGCATGAAAAGTGTTATAGTTTACAGTCGATCTGATGATCGACCAATCACACACCTTTTGTTGAAAACGCAGTGTCCAATCAAAGCCTTTGGATTGGGCACTGTGGAAAACGCCGGAGTTGTTCAAATTTCTCCTGCTATAAATGTCATTTATGATCATAAATAACGTTCCAAAAAGTAGAATTTGTTAGTGCGAAAGTGCAAAGACGAATTAGACTCACATTTATTTTGGTTTTTGCACTTTAATTTGTAAAAGTGTAAATTTCAATTAGTTCTTTTTTATTTGAGTAGATTTTTGACTTGTAACTTTACTTGTACTCAAGTAAACTTTCATTGCAGTAAAAAGACTTTTACTTGAGTAGAATATTTTAATACTCCTTCCACATCTGATTATATTTATCTATAAACAAACACACAATCACAAACATACACAATACAATATTTTGTCATCCATTATTTCCTAGTTAACTAGTTTTACTTTTGATTTCACTCTAGAGTGTGTGTGTGTGTGTGTGTGTGTGTGTGTGTGTGTGTGTGTGTACCAGTACGTCTACAGCTCGCATTGTGTATTTATGTGTGTGTAGCTTTACATGCTAAACTGTCACAAGTTTAGAGCTGTATCCCAAACAACCACTTGTCCCCTACTTAGGCGCACTTCTTAGAGTACAACTTAATGACATTTCTAAGCAACATAGTGCAGCCTTATAGTGAAGGGAAATTAATTTAGAACACGGCCATAAAGCAACTACCGGAAATACGAATCTAGTATTTTCGTCTACACAATTCTACATATTTCTGCACAAACTAGCTCAATGGACATCTTAATAGAGCCGAGTGAAAGTTTGCAGTGTGCATGCTAACAGTCTTAGCACATTTATGCTCTTTATAACGAAACGCAACAAATGAAAGCTGCGATAAGGAAGACATTTTTTCCACATTGAGCACACGGTTATTGGAGTCACCTGCGAAGTCAACCCGAGCTCCTCATTATCCTCCCGTCCGTTTAAAACCCGCCGCAGCTTGTCCATGTCTCTCCCACTTTTTCTCTGAAATAAGATCCTGCCACTTCCTCAAACTCCGAAACATACACAGAAAATACCGGGGCGGAGCGAAGGCCGTATCTCAAATAACACGCCCTATTTAGGGTTTCTGAGTAGAGCTGAAATACAATCTTATGCACCCTTTCTAGTGCACTACATCAATCTATTTAGCGGTTATGGGACCGTTTGGAGTTCAGCTTTTCTGTAAGACTTTCGCCTGGTTTATGAAATTCATGCAATCATGAGCATTAAGGATGAAGTAGATAGTAATATTTTAGGGCTGTATAAAGTACCCACTTCTTTAGGGTTATATAAAGTACCCATTCCCTAAGGGTTATATTGAGTACCCGTTCCCATGGGGCTATATAGACTACCCATTCCCATAGGGTTATATACAGTACCCACTCCTTTAGGGTTATATAGAGTTCCCATTCCATAAGGGTCATATAGAGTACCCATTCCCATAGGGTTACATAGAGTACCCACTCCTTTAGGGTTATTTAGAGTACCCATTCCCATAGGGTTATATAGAGTACCCATTTCCATAGGGTTATATAGAGTACCCATTCCCATAGGGTTATATTTAGTACCCATTCCCATAGGGTTATAAAGAGTACCCATTCCCATAGGGTTATATTGAGTACCCATTTCCATAGGGTTATAAAGAGTACCCATTCCCATAGGGTTATATTGAGTACCCATTCCCATAGGGTTATATTGAGTACCCATTCCCATAGGGTTATAAAGAGTACCCATTCCCATAGGGTTATAAAGAGTACCCATTCCCATAGGGTTATATTGAGTACCCATTCCCATAGGGTTATATTGAGTACCCATTCCCATAGGGTTATAAAGAGTACCCATTCCCATAGGGTTATATTGAGTACCCATTCCCATAGGGTTATATTGAGTACCCATTCCCATAGGGTTATATAGAGTACCCATTCCCATAGGTTTACATAGAGTACCCACTCCTTTAGGGTTATATAGAGTACCCATTCCCATAGGGTTATATAGAGTACCCATTCCCATAGGGTTATATTGAGTACCCATTCCCATAGGGTTATATAGAGTACCCATTCCCATGGGTGTTATATAGAGTACCCATTCCCATGGGGTTATATAAAGTACCCATTCCCATGGGGTTATATAGAGTACCCATTCCCTAAGGGTTATATAGAGTACCTGTTCCCATGGGGTTATATAGAGTACCCATTCCCTAAGGGTTATATAGAGTACGCATTATCATAGGTTTATATAAAGTACCCATTCCCTAAGGGTTATATAGAGTACCTATTCCCTAAGGGTTATATAAAGTACCCATTCCCATGGGGTTACATAGAGTACTTGTTCCTTTAGGTGTAGGATTAAATAGGTACTCTACTTAAAAGCTGAAAAGAGAATGATTGTTAAAGGAAGTGGTGATGTGGGTGCAGACGGTGACTGTGAGATAAAACTTTGAATCATAGAAATCCTGCAGGTAAAACTGTATAAGAAAATCTTTAGTTGTTATACTGGTCCACAGACAATCCCACGATCTTCACATCTAAAAATGCTTTACAAACAAGCTTTGCTGCTTCTTCAATACTTTTGACTTCTCAATAAACCGATGAACAGCTACTGTTGCTTCTCTAAATTCATAATGAGGTCCCGTTTTTTTGGTAGGATGTTTATACAGCTGTGTATACGAATGTGTGTGAAATGTAGTAGTGTGATAATTTAACAAAAGAATCATAAAACTAAAGGAGAAAAGGAAAAATCAGTTCACATTTAAAGCCACCATTCAATCATTTTACAAATCAGACAGCACATTTTACGATACGATTTATTTAGAAACTGCCGGCATGCAAGCCAATACAAAGGAAAATAACAATATGAATCTGATCCACATTCTCAGAAATGAGGCTACTACAATGCACTTTTCCTTGTGCTCAGGGTGGTACCATCACTAATGCATTTTATACCTAAAGAAAATCCTTTATTTCCTTCTATAGAATTGGACCTAAAGAACCAGAGATGTACTTTTTAAAAGCTTTTTATAATAAATAATAATTATTAATGATTATTAATGTGAATATGAAACCTTTGTGATTTAACATCATGTTCAGGGTCAAAGTAAAAATACTTCATACATGCAGTTTTAGAATGCTGGTAAAACATTATACATTTAACTCACATCCCTTCCAAAGAAAAACAAAAACAAGAGTAAGAAATGATTTTTGTTCACACTTCATTTTCAGTGATGTTCATGGTGGTTAAAAAAAAAGATCCCTTTGTTAACTATCTATATAAAACTGATTTTACTCTTAGGTGCTCATGTATAAGTCTAGATTTCAGCTCAAAATCATGAACACAATCTGATTTGGTTTAAATGAAGGTTTAAGGCTTATGACTGAGGTAAACAGGTACTGTCTCTGCTTTCTGCACGTTGTATAATAAACAAATATCATATTCAGTACAATTAAATTCATGCTGAAAAATAAAAATCGGGAAAAAACTCGAGCATTTTTCACATGTAAGATTTGACTAAATGTGCACGCCAAATCTTTCTTTTTTTTTTCTTTCTTTTTATCACATTAAATTCCATCGTGCCAGAAATCTATCTTCGGAAACAGTCTGCGTTTATTCCTTCCTTAATGTAAAAAAAACAAAAAAAACAAAAAAAACAAAAAAAAATGGAGGAATGAATGATTAGTGCAACAACGTGGGGGTACTTATTTACAAGCCTCAGTGTCAAACCGAACCATGTCAAGTGCACTTCGAAAAAAAGGAAACAAATGAACAGAACCAGCAGGCGAAATAAAAAATTTAATAAATAAATAAATCTTTATGATTAAAAAAAAAAAAAAGATATCTGACTGTACATAAAAAATTGCTTTCTAAATAGATTTATGATAAAGAAGCAGACAAAAAAAAACCCAAAGTATTTTAAATTAAATAAATAAATATAAATAAATAAATTTTCCACAAAATCTGTGTAATGCATACAATGTATACATTTTTTAAATTGCTGTAAAACAAGTAAAACGTTCAAAAACCCCACATCATTTTGAAGCGCTTGACTAAAAGCTTAAACAATAACAGTTTCACTCCTAAAGCCGCTCACGCCGCATGCATGGTTGGATTTAGAGATAAAGAAATGGCAATAATGCTGCCATCTTTTATAGTCTCCTGCACTTAATATTGCTTTTTTCCTGCTGTGGTTTCTGTAAAACGTGTGTAAATGTGCTGACTGACAAACACCTGAGCTACTCAACAAAGCGTTTATTTCCTAGCGCTCACCTTCTGTATATGTGGAATGATCAATTGGATAGGATTTAAGAAATATGTGTGTGAAGAAAGTAAAAAAAAAAAAGTGGCTTTCTTTTTTTCAATGTATTGTTTGAGCTTCTTGAAGAGCTCAAGCATTTTGCATGATGTTAGACTGGCGGTTGTGAGCTTTCCATGAGTTGTGTTAAGTCCAGTGAATATCTAAAGAAGAATTCGAATTTTTCAATCGACTATTGGCTAAGAGATAACTTGTGGTTGTAGATCTGTTGTAGAACTATTTCTTTAAGCTCTTCAGTGTTAGTAATTAACATGCACTACAGTCCATTACGTATATAATTTTTTGTGGACTTTACTCTACAGCCAGTGCCGGATGACAGCAATCTGGCGTAACATGACAGCAGTCATGCCCAAACATTTCTTCATGGCTCACAGCACATGATGGGCTTCACAGCTTGAGCGTGCAGGTTGTGCTATTTGTGCTCTCGGTTGGTGATGTTTTCTATCTCTGTCGCTACTCCTGGCAGGATTAGAGCAGGGAAGCTCGACGAATCTTGACGCCCTCGGCGTTAATGCGAGCAGCTCTCGGAAGCGAACTTCCCTAAAGCTGGGTACGTGGGGGGAAATTTCGACCTTCTTCAGCGCTCACACGATCCGCTCCCCTGTTGTGCATTGATGACTGCCTGGTTCTTCCTCCCAGGCTTGGAATATCTTCAGGGTCTATAGGTGGTGCTGTTGGATCGGGTGCTACAAACAAGTGGATGTCACTCTCTTCATTCCTCTTCTCTGCGCCAGACAGGATGCAAGGACAGGCTCGAGCTTTGGAGCTTGTGGAGTTCGGTTCAGAGCTAAATATGTAGCCGCCATCGCTCCCTTTAAACAGACAATAAAAAAGAGCAGCACTCATTTTGTTTGTCTGATCTACTGTCCAACTGAAGTTCTAAGAGGCCATGCATTATAAAATGTTTTCTCGTGATCACGACTTTTATGTCGAAACCGTGAGGAAAATAAAGTTGTGATAAGAAACCTTTAAAAAAAAAAAATATATCATAATGCATGGCCTCTTTTTTTTTTTTTTTTTTTTTTTTTTTTCATACAATACAATGCAGTGTTCCAAAAAACCAGATGGTGGCAATATTGTAACTTTTGTAAATGCATCCCACACACACACACACACACACACACACACACACACACACACACACACACACACACACACACACGCTCGGCAACACACAGATTTCAAGAAATATATCCCAAAAAAGGTTTTCTGTACCTTGACTAAGTGCACGTCATGTCGTGTGAGCTGACTCATCGATAACTGCTCTTGGTTTACGATCCAGGGGTGACGGAGGACCAGAGGGGCGGTGAGACGCTGGTGAGGGTCCACATGCAGCATTTTAGTCACGATGTCCTACCAAACACATAAGGAATAAGACCCCATCTGTAGAATACTGACAGTGTAAATGCTGTGTTCTTTAAAAAATAAATAAATAAATAAAAATAGCCCAGTTTCTTTTCCCCTCCAATAAACACAAATAATAAATAAATAAACTTTTGATTAATTTTGAAAATGATATAGCTATCATTTCTATATTCTATAAAACAAAGCGGTACTACACTACTCTACACTAAAACTGTACTTTTAGTACTAAAGTACTAAAGCTGTTAGTGACTGTTCTAACCTTAGCATCATCAGACACCATGTCCCAGTTGCCCCCAGAGAGGGTGTATTTGCCACTGCCAATTCGAGCCAAGATTTCCTCTGGGGTATCATCAGGTCCACTAGCAAACGGTGTGAATCTGAAAACGCAAAAAAATGCACATTTGAGCACTTCGGGCAGAAAAATGACTTTTTGTTGAAGCCCAATTTCTAAGAACTATTTTTAGGTTGCCAGGTTTACTGCGTCTTTTCACCCCCACCGATGCCCTGACTGATTACTCTGAGCTTTAAAGCTCAACAAACAGACAGGAACATTAAATTGTTTCAGCATGGCCTTTCCTCTCTACAGCAGTTGCTGAATTGACCTGGGCTTATGCACTAATCCTTTCAAGCTCCAGAAATAAATGTTTTTTTGTTCATGTGCACGATTTAAACTGCGAATTGAATAGTGCAAGAAAGACGGGTCAGTGCTGGACTTCGGATAAAGTGTCAGGTGTCGGGCAGACGGTGCTGAATCGCTTCAACGAGGACAAGCTGTCATCTTCGCTGAACAGATTCGAAACTAGCTGTGCTTTGCCCGTGGAAGGAGTGCAGGAGTACAGAGCGAAGTGTATACAAGTTTTCTCATCATAATAAAACCCATCTGCTGAAATCCATGTCAGATTGTCAACTAGATAAAAAAGTTCGTTTTGAGAAAACATTTCGGAAACCCCAACAGGTTTATCGGAGGCTTTGCTAAAACAAACAGCTCCTACACTGTCCTAACTTAGTAGGAAATATAAATTTGTGTCTTTTATTTTATTTAGTTGATGCATCTAGATATCGAATGTTTCATACAATCGCGTGAATGCAGGAGAGGATAACGATGTAGGCATGGATTTTTGGAACGGCTGCACGTTCTTTATTTCTCAATTTACTACTAGGGAGGACTCTGTATCTGATGTCAGTCCAAATCATGACCCGGTAAAAAAAAAGCCATTATGTAAACCATAATCCAGTGAAAATTCCATGTCGGTAGCTGTAGTTACTATAGCAACAAATGTGGATATGCAAGCACATGCAACCATAGGCTGATGAAATAAATCAGATTTGATCCAAACACAGAATAAAATCTAAATGATTGGACCCGGTTTGTTAATTAAGCTTTGTAGTCATGTTAAAGGTCCTGCGTTGTACTGTGGTTTAATTTATATACATATAACATCAATAAATAATTTCATTTCTATTGCTGGATGTAGTCTAGACATGAGTGTGTTTTGGAGGAATCATTTACTCACCCTGCAAGCATGGTGTACAGTAGAATTCCCAGACTCCAGATGTCACACGCAGCGTCGTATCCTTGCTTCTTCAGAACCTGCCACACAGAGCGATCGTCTCTGTCAGCTCACAGCATGGTGTTAGCATAACGACTTTATATGTTCATTACCATAACGTCTCGAGCCGACTGAACCGAATCAAGAGACAGCAAGACAGCATTTTACAGTTCACAATCTGACAGCTTTTCGGATTTTTTGATATATTTCTGTTTTATACACAACTAAATTCTTTCTATGATTCAAACAGTGTACATGTTGTAAGCAGATACAAATACAGACACAAGTTGAAGGCACACTTTTCGGCAGGAAGCCTGAGAGATGGATTCACAGAGCATCTGGTGGAGACTTGAGGTGTGCATCAGACTCAGAAAGAAAAGGAGGGACAAGTGGAGGTAAGGAAAGGCAATAAACAAGCTAAATTCAAATCCATTTTGAAAGTTTATAACACCTGACTGTATTTATATCAATTTAGTATTATTTGAATTGTGCTTTTAGACATTTTGTTTAAAAAAATAGCTTTGCAGAGAATTTATACATTTTGTGCCTATAAGTTTTTCCTAATTAGCGAGCCAGTGGTGACGGTAGCAAGGAAAAAAACCCCTGAGATGGTAAGAGGAAGAAAGCGTAAAAGGAACCAGACTCAAAAGAAAACCCATCCTCATCTGCACCATCCATGACCATTGTACTTATTGCCTATAATCCCATTTCTGTGTACTGTTTATTTATATTAATATTATTCATATAATATCATTTATTCATTATTTTTATTTACTCATATATATATCATATAACCTTACCAACATGTACACATGTAAATATTTTACACTGCTACCACTGCACTTCTGGGTAGATGCTAACCGTATTTTGTTGCCTTGTACTGTAACATGTGTAATGACAAAACAGTGGAATTTTATCTAATAAAATATTAATAAAATACAGTCTGTCGATATTAATTACAGATAAAATACATTCTCATGCATCAGAAATTAAATGTCCATCTAGTGGCAGTGTGCAGTACTGCAGTCTGCATACAAAAGTGCTCTGTTGTTTTAAAAAAAGTTCAGTGAACCCTGATTGTTGTCTCTCCTTTAAAATATTTCTTAAGGTTTATTTTCGTGTTAAATACAAGGATTCAGCTAATTGACACACTTTCTAATATTGAACTAAAGCTATTATAGCAAGTGTTCTGCTGCAATAAAAAGAATGGCTTTCTACTTTTCACATGTACATTACAGCATAGTGAAATTCTTTCTTAGTATATCTCAGTGTTCATGTTCAATCATGATACAGCAAACCTGAAGCAGAGAGCATTAAGAGCCATGCTCAAGGGCCCAAGAGTGACAGCTTGTTGATACTTGGGCTTAAACCTCCAACCTTTCAATCAGTAATCCAGAGCCTTAGCCCCTGAGATACCACATCCCCAGTTTTTGCATATTCCAGCTTGCTAGGAAGCTGGGGTCAGAGCTCAGGGTCTAGGGGTCTGCCATGATACAGCGACTCTGAAGCAGGTGTAGTTAAGTGCCTTGCTTAACAGTGGCAGCTTGACGATACTGATGTTTGAACCCTCGGACCATATGAGCAGAAAGACCTTATGGCTTTTCTTATGGTTTAACACTGTGTCTCCTGTTTCCCCCCCAAAAAAGACTTCGAAACAACAAAATTGGAATGAAACATGTCTTGTCCTCTCATATATTAGTATAAAAGTAGTAATAAGAGAAGAGGAGATTTCACTACCTCTGGAGCCACGAAGTTGGCAGTGTAGCATGGGGTCATAAGGAGGCCGTTCTCAGCCCGGAGTTGTTTGGCAAAGCCGAAGTCACAGATCCGTATCGACTCTGGGTCGCCCATCTCATCCACATACAAGATATTGCTAGGCTTTAGGTCTCGATGTACAACCTGGACAAAAACAAAAAGATAAATCAATAGTGTAAATATGAAACACAGCAGATCATGCTGATTTGCAGGACAACATCTATAAAACAAGGCATGCTTATTCCGATGAATACAGTCCATGCAGCTTATTAGAGCAATCATTTTCTTTCACACAGGAATAACTGCACAAAACATGGAGTCTTGAGTCCTGTGTATGTGTGTGTGTGTGTGTGAGAACTAAAGTGGACAGACCCCCTGTGAGTGTAGATACTCCACAGTCTTGGTAATGGTGCAGAGCACAGCAGAAGCCTCTCGCTCTGAGAAACCTTTGTGATGCAGGATGCGGTCGAGCAGCTCGCCTCCACGCATCAGTTCCATAACCAGATAGACGAACTTGCCATCATCGTAGACCTGCATGCAACAACACACACACACACACACACACACACACACACACACACACACACACCATCTTATAGCTTATTGCTTATTTTAATATCCTTTGCTACTACACGAGACGAATTAATGATGCTTTTATTTTATTTTCATTCTCAACAGAACCATTTCTTTCTCTAGCTAATTTTTGCCTGAGAAACCATGGTTCATAAAACACATTTATACTGCTTGTAACTCGGACATGCTGACTCACATCTTTCAGGGTGATGATGTTTGGGTGTTGTCCATATCGCAGCAGGATCTCGATCTCCTCCGACGGGTCCTTCTTCGCTCTGTCTATGATCTGAAATAAAAATGACTGTGTGTGTGAACAGAAAACAGTGTTTGTGTGTGTGTGTGTGTGTGTGTGTGTGTGTGTGTGTGTGTGTGTGTGTGTGTGTGTGTGTGTGTGTTTGTGTGTGTGTACAGCTTTTATTTTTGTAAGTAACACAGCAGTAAAAAGGAACTAGAGATAGAAATTAAATCCACCGAATAAACAATACACATTTTATATACACAACCTACAGTGTCTGTATTCAAATATTATGGGTATTAATATGAAAAAAAAAATGTCATTTGCCTTACTTTAACAGCATATTCCACACTGGTGATTCTGTGCACACATCGTTTGCATACTGAATACGATCCCACGCCGATGTCCTCTTTTATTTCATAGCCATCGGTGAAATGGATGTTGTTGCTATGAAGTTGCTTGAATGCAAAACAGAAACGCGGTGTGAACATTATACTCATTTTACATGTAAAAAAAACCTCCCTTACAAATAGAAAAAGGGAAGCGTTCTTCAAAATGTTGCATTCAATACTTTCTTTAATTAAATATAGCTTAAATTGCACTGCATTTCAAAAAATGCATTCTATAGTAAAATAAAAACTCGTTCCTCTCAACCCTGAGCAGAACCTTTTTTTTTTTATATCTATATCCCCATGCTGTGGAAAGTACAGTATAGACAGATATTTCTTGGCCTATTATGAGCCCCAGCAGGGACACTTGCAATCATAAAACCCCTCAAAACCATTCAAAGGCTCTGCTGCCTTCACAGATAAACCCATAAAATAGTCTGGTGAGTCTGAAAAAATCAATCTGTTCACGGAAAAGGTTCGGACAAATGCTCACACTCTGCGGGTTGAATGTAAGTAAGGAATGGTCTGGTTGTGTGACGTCAGTGCTGTAGTCAGTAGCGCTCACTCGCTTGGATGCAAATTAGCATGCACAACAGGAAATCACTGCCCTCATTGTTTGCTGAAAGCTGTTTAAAAACAGCCTCTTTGGAAAACCACTGGTCAGCAATTGCACACCAGGATATATACTCAACTCCAAAACTAATGACACCCCTCAAAAATCTTAGCAATGAATGGATTCATGAAGCTATTGGTCTGGTTCATGAAAGAACCATGAAACAGACTCAGAATATACACAATCCAGCAATATAGTTTTCGTCTTGAAATGATTCCCAAACATTTCAAACCAAAAATGCTTTGCATGCAGAGCCAAAAAAGACTTAATCATGGTGTTATCTGACCAGGACTTCTCGCCATTGATTCTTCAATTAAGCTTCCATCACTGAAACCCTCAACAAAGTAGGAAATATAATGAATAGATATTCGGTGTTGAGGATGAGGATGGGTTCCTTTCATGGTTTCTTCCTCGTGTCATCTCAGTCGCCACTGGCTCACTCATTACCAATAAACTTAGAATTATAAGAAAAAAAACGTATAGGCACTAAAGTTCTACATTTTTTAATACAACTTTATCTCTATTAAGCTGCTTTGAGACAATGTCCATCGTCCTAGATTATATTCCAAATTATTTCATTTATAGAAATGTGCAGTCGAGGGTTAAGAGCCTTGATTAAGGGCCCACCATTGGTAGCTTGGTGGTGCTGGGATTTGAACTTGCAATCTTTTTGACCAGTCCATCATTTTAACCACGGAGCTAACAATACAATGCAACAGTAAAATAAACATTAAATGTTCAAAATAGTTAAAGCTATACAAAAAATGCATTCTAATCTATAATCAAAGTGTTTTTTGTAAAAAATTAAGAATTGTATATAGTCACATACTCTACTGTATAATACTATATTTACTCCTAAGGGGTGTCAATAATTTTTGACTGCATTAGGGCAGTTGATGTGGGTGGGCCGGAATAAAAAAAGTAAAAAAAGCATTGTATCGTTTGCAGATTCCTCTAAAAGATTAACGGTGAAATATATAATACACTGTTTTTTACCTGCACTATAGGATTAATGGAATTTGTTCTGGTCTCTGCTTTACTCTGCTCCTGCCCCAGATTGGTGGCCACAAAGCTGAATCCACGGAAAAGCTGATGTGCATTAGCACTGGGAGGAACACCAGGCGAGTCTGAACACACACACACACACACACACACACACACACACACACACACACACACACACACACACACACACACACAATTACAAACCGGGACACGGATTCTGCATGAACAGAAAGTCACAATTGATCAGATGTGTATGGTATGAAGCGACTTTCACAAGGTCCTAACAGATCTGCAGTTCATGCTCTCAGTGTCACGTTGGCTGAAAGCAGATGGTTACATCACACCCAATCCTGACATGCTAAGAAACGTGTGACTGATAGCTGTGTTGAAATGGAATAGAAAGCTGAGCGCCATGGTAACTGGTATATGATAGCCATCAAAACTGTGTCCGAAAATAATGTGGAACCACTTTCATTTGTTTTTTTTTACCTTTGAGCAAAAGAAAAAAAGAAGAGAAAATGAAAACCAATGACGCATCCAATCAGGAAAGATCTAAATCGATTTGTACCTGTTGGAGTGCGGGACGTGAATTCAGGGTCGAAATGGAAAGTGTCCTCTGGTCTGCCGACTGCTGGTTTGAATGGAGGTTTGATTTCCTTCCTGTATAATTTCTGTCGGGTAAAAAGACACAATCAGCTGTTTTGTAATTGTATTTTAAATGGATCAAAATGCTAAGCTTCAATTCCCAGACGATTGTCTACAGCCTATTATCTTACACACTCACAACCTGAGCTGAGAGAACAGATTAACATTTTGGCTGGGACCAAAATGTTGTCACAATGATTGGAATATATGACAGTTTTGCAGATATTTTTTATTATTTTTTTTTATTGTAAAAAAAGATTTAAAAAAGTTTGCTGAAGTTATAAGGTTAGAGATGTGTAGGCAGAGCATTAGTCAACTACATCAATAATTAAGTCAAAACCATTGTGTGTGTGTGTGTGTGTGTGTGTGTGTGTGTGTGTGTGTGTGTGTTTGAAAAAGATTTCCAGAAAGAGATCTTCAGTTCTAAATGCCCACACTTGTAAAAAATCTTGCACAATCCTTTCCCTGCTTTTATTTTCTCTGATTTCATCTCTTTGCCAACACCCACCCACCAGCCAGATCTCTTGTATCATACAAAAGCTGCAAAATGGGAAGAACGAAAGCTAACACGTGCTTCCACTGAGACACGTGAAGCCAGCCACCCACATCATTTTTTTAACCTGCTGCTCATGCTGCATCATGGGTCGGCGTTACACTCTTTAAGGAAAGTGCTTTCTGCCCTCTTTTGCATACAAGAGCTCCAAGATGGCTGCCTGCAATTAGCTAGAGACAGTGTGATTGATAGTGGAGAAAAAATGTGCAATGTTTGTGCAAACTGTGCAAGACAAAAGATAAATACACAAAATACACAAAATAGCATTGACTATTATACAGTCTGTATATGTTATACAGTACAATGGGAAAAACTTATACACAAAAAGATTCCAGTCCTTTGTTCTGTTATGTAGTTCAATGCTGTGTGATGTTTTATGTAGCATCAGGGTTCTGGAAAAACATTGTCTCATTTCAGTGTGTACTGCGACTTGAAAGTGTATAACAGGGGTCACAAACATGGTGCCCGCAAGGACCACATGAGTCGCCCGCAGGCCTTTTCTAAAAATAGCTCACCATAGCGCCACTTCTTTTTTTTTTGCTAATCTTTTTTAAATCACACTTGCATTGGTGTATAAGTTGTATAAATGTATATAGTTATATAAATAAAGTTTTGCATATTGATATTGATCTGTTTCCTACTTTCTTAAATCATTGTTGATATTTATTGTAAGAAATCATTAACATGATCAGTGTCTTCACATAAATATCATTAATTATTAATAATAACATATAATTAAAGGTAAATTGAGCAAACTTGTGCAAACTTATTTCAGAAGTGTGCATCAAACTGGTAGTCCTTCACGTTAATCAGTATGCAAGAAGTAGCTCTCAATTTCAAAAAGGTTGGTGTATAACATCCCTCCCACCTAGACAGCAAGGCCTATTTTACTCCACTGGCTCCAGGTTATGAATGGATCTGGAATTGTTGGATAATCGAGAGACTATGCTTTCTGTTATTATTATTCTTATTCTGGTTTTCTTTGTTACATTCAAACCAGCAGGTTGTCAAGACAGCCGACTTACATTCCAGTCAATGTTTGTGAAGAAGTGGTGCCTTTTGATTTCTTCCACTCCATCAGGTCCAGCTCCTATGGAGAAGTCAGAGAGGCAAAGATCAAACAATCATACCATAATCTGCCATATTATCTATCAAATGAATTAGACCTAGAATTAAGTAGACTTGCTTCTTGTATGCACAATAAATATCCTGAAATTCAATACTCTGGGTTAAAGTCATCCAGCTAACCGATTACATCAATTCATTAACAGGCCAAATTATACATTTTTGCCTTCGCTATCTGGTTGACTCTTCTCAGCTCCTTTCTAGAAGAACATTTTAAATGATGCATCAGTTTTCCAGATTTTTCTTCATAACCTTGTTTCTGGTGGGTATATGTATAAGCTGAACGTTGCCTGTGTAAATAGTTAATCCAAGACTTCGACCTGTATAATTGTGCTCAGCATGCTACCACTACTGATTTTCATTCTGCTTCATGAATAATACAGAGTGTGATTCTCAGAGTCACATTCAATCACTGCTCACACAAACGGTTAGCACCCGAGCCTCGGCGTGAATCTCCTCAGGCTTAAATAAGGTCTATTTCTAGCACTGTAGTGGAGCACTTTTACATGAGAAACCGGGTGTTCTACAGGACTGACATATAAAACTTTAACACGTATTAACTCAAGCCTGATTAGAAGACGCAATTGCAAGATAAAATTATCAGGGCCATCTAGAGGGCGTCCAGTAACGTCGCGATTTTCACGTACTTTGATTGGATGCTCTGAGCGCAATTTGCATCCGTAGCAAACTGCACAAGCTCAAATATATTAGTGTGGATTTAATAGCTTTTTTAAAAAAAACAACTGTTTTCTCTACACTTGTGCAAAGCTGTAAATCTGCGACCACGGTGCACCAGACAACCAACTCTCACGAAAATCATGTTCATTTCCACAGCAGAAGCATGAGCTCATGTTCAGTCAGAACCCTGTACTCATTGTGGACCATCATCCATTATAAGAGACAACATAAGGGATTCTGGCGCGTGCCAAATATTATAAAAAAAACAATTCGATGACACAAGAAGGAAATCAGAATCAGCTTATGGTCTCAGCGTACTTCATGCAGAGACCCCGGTTCGGCAAAACAAACAATATGATGTAATTGCGGAGCAAACGGACACCGTGTGGAGGCTTAGCTTGTTGTCATGCACATGGCAGCTGTGCCAACTCTGCGGATGAACACTATGCAATCTGGGCTTGCCTCATGCATGGGTATGCCTAGAAGGAGACCTGGAATGCTTATAATCTAACACATTATGAAAATTAATCTAAAGCTAAAGGGTGTACCTTGTTCACATAACTCAAATAATGAGTTTGGGAATTATTTTGCAGGCAATATTAACGAAGGAGGTGGTAGCTTAGTGGTTAAAGCATTGGACTTTGGATGTAAAGGTCATGAGTTCAAATGAAAAAAAAAATTCGGTCTAGGTAAGGGCGTCTTCCGAATGCCGTACATGTAATGGTGTTTTGCTAGCCGTCTGGCTGTGTCATGGTCAGAATTTTTTGAGCATTTGTACACAAACTGCACATTTATGCCTTACAACAGATTTCTGTAACATAATTTTCACTAGGTAGGGAAGAACAAAAACATTATGACTAGTAAATGTGGACAAATCTTCAGGCCTGAGAACAGTCAGTGAACGAGTTACATACGAATACGAGATACAGTATATGTTCAATATGATATTATATGAATTTTAGTTTGCCGGTTTAAATAGCTAGCTTCGTTCAATGATTTTCAACCTCAGGCCTTCAGTTCCAAAAAAAACGCCATCGGTTTTTGCAAAACTTTTTTAGACCCTAAAGGCATCATGGTGCTGAGAGTAATATTGAAGTTCTATCCTGGTGTACAACCAAGGTTCCCTGGTGGTCTAGTGGTTAGGATTCGGCGCTTTTGCCGCAGCCCCGGGTTTAATTCCCGGTCGGGGAACCGAACCCAGCCATTAAGGTTGCCCAAGCCAGTGCACTCTTAGTGCCGGTGTCCCAAGCCCAAGTAAAGGAGGAGGGTTGTGTTAGGGGGGGCATCCAGTGTAAAACATGTGCCAAATCACAAATTATCTGCTGTGGCGACCCCTAGAGGGAGAAGCCGAAAGAAAGTTTTTATCCTGGTGTACATTTATGTGATTAGAGGTGTGGTGCAAAATTCATATATATTACCCAATCTGTTGGTTGGATTCCTTTTAAAAAGGGCTCGCAGCAAGCTCTGCACCTCTGGGCTTAAGAATTGAGGCATGCCAAGCTTTGCTCTAAAAAAAACAAAACAAATGCCATATTAACCATACGTCTAACCATCTTGTAAAAACATTTACAATATACATTTCCAGAGCAGTCATGTTGGGTCATGTAAAATAAAAGATGACCCAATTGAAATATAAATGTGAAATGGTTCGAGTAAATATTGTGAACTTTCTGTTATTAAGGGACCCTTCCTTGAAGCCCTGATCCCTTCCCTTCATCACTTTCTGTCACAGCAATTGAAGAAAACTGTGGGTTAATTACTGTGAAATGAGGTCTATCAGCTGATAAGAGTAAATCACCCTGCCATGCTTAATTAAAAACTTTTAATAGTAAATCATACGCAGCGAAAAGAATCATGCAATTCATTCACCAGTTCATCCACAAGAAATTCATTCACTAGATGTTACTAAACACTGAAGTCAAACCTTACTTGAGAATAAGCGCCATGGTCTCCTTGCGGTCTTTGCCTTGAAATGGCAGCGATCCAGTCAACATTTCAAACTGGAGGACAGAAAAAAACGCCAGTTATCCTTTGGTAAAGAAAACAACATATACATACAGAGAATCGGCTCACCCAGGTAGCGCCTTCTGCCTGTATTCGAGGTTGCGTAACCAAACTTCCCTGAGATATTAGGACACGAGCCAGTGCTCAGTCTGCTGGAGATGTTGCTAAATTTATACATTTGCTAGTCGATGCCCACTACAAAAAGAAGGCCAACGAATAGCATAAGCTGAGATGTGCAGCATATTTGATATATAAAAAAAAGAAAAGTGTTATCTAATGAAAATGGGGTCTACAGGATCATAAAACTGACTGCATTTATTTTTTATTTAAACTGAAAAGCATAAAAAGGGTATTTGTTTAAAATCAAATCATCATCTGGAGGAGGGTCCAGGGCTGAGCACAGCACCAAATATCACGTAACTCACCTATGCATCATCAAGTTGTTTAACCTTGGGAAAATAAAAAAAGACTAAAGCAGAGTCTAAACTCTGAGGTCGAGTCAACCTGAGCGATGCTGCCTGCAAAGGCTGTCACCTTTATTTCATTGCATTTGTAGAGCTGCAAATAACTACAGCTATGATGATGTGCTGGTGTCTTAAAAATAAATCTGCTGACTCGTATGTTTGAATCTGCCCAGAGTGGAAACACTTTGTTTCTGCTAACAGGCGTCATGAAACGTCTCTGCTAAAAGTCTGTCATTAATAATGAATCGAGCATGCTAGCTTGTGAAAAATATTTTAAGCATTTCACTACTGTCATTTATCAGCTGACTTTTAGTGTAGGAATTGTGAGCATAATAAAAAAAATCCCTGTAAAAGATATTATTTTCCATGTTGTACCCAAATGGTTGTCAGTGGTTCCTTTCACTTCACCTACAGTTCTTGTGGCAGAATAGAACAAATAGCCCCTATGTTATTATACCTTTTTAATGCAAATCAATTTTAACAGCACATATTTGATCAATGCAGCGCGCATTTCTGTTTGACGATTTTAATAAAAATATAAATAAATAGAACATTTTAAAAGCGTCAACACATTAAACTTTTTATGTCTTTTCTTATCTCAGATATATATACATATAAAAATAATACACAAAAAAATTATTTTTAATCCTTAAACCGAAATCAGACCTAAACGCACACATCCGGCAATTAAAACCGTCCGTGTGGAAACATAACAATTTCGTTTAGTATCCTGATGATTTACTTAATTTAAAACAGCATTTCTTTAAAACATTCATAAGAATATTTTGTCTTCATGCTCTATGTTGAGTGTGTTTTTACACTAAGAATAAACATACATTTGTATAAAGCATTAATATTTGTCCATTCCCATGTTGATGAGTATTCAAAACTTAAAAAGTATTAATTTTAGGTAAATTTAGAAAAAAAAATATGTGCTATTAAGTTGCGATTAATCACGAGTTAATTTGACAATCCTGTGATTAATCTCGATTTAACATTTGCAGTGTTGCAATGTAACGGTATTATTATGTACTAAATAAACCGACAGACACAATAAGCAGCTCTCGGTTGCGAGAAAGTGCAGGGCTCAGGCATGTCTTGAGGAGGAATGTGTCCAGGTGAACATGCAGTGTGAGTTTTGTCCCTGAGCAATTGTGTAGTGTCTAGACTTTCTCAAAGCAACAGCACACAAGCGATTAAAGTTTGTATAGTGTGAGCAATCCTTTCACATTACAAATAGTGCCTCAGGAAGTCTACTTTTCTTTACTCTCCGCTATGGTTGTGTCATTCATAGGTAAGGAACGCTGTTTTCTATAGTTAATGGCTTCCTATAAAACAATATTAATCTTTTCTTCTGTTTACTGATGATAAAGACTTCCGTAATTTGACAGTCTGGCATCCAACTGGCTCATCCTTTAATACTTACCATCAGAACGCCAAACGACCACCAGTCTGCACTTTGTGTGTGTCCTCTTCTATTGACTACTTCTGGAGCCATATACTCGATGGTCCCACAGAACGAGTACGCTCTCTTGTCGTGATCTATTGCTTCCTTACTCAGACCAAAATCTGAAATGGAACAAGGCAGACGTCTCTCTTTAACTGATTCTGATAGATACTAAACTGCATTTGGTTGCTGTTTACCTGTACAATGCAATGACAATAAATTTCTATCTATCAACCAACCAACAAATAAAAATATCTCTTACCAGTGATCTTTATATGACCCTCCTCATCGAGAAGAATGCTGTAAAAAAACAAGTGTAAAAAACACATTTACTCCATTCTTCTAAACAAAGAAACCTGCGGATGAGCTCAGCAGAACAAGTGTTTCTTCTGAGGTGTGTGCAAGCGGATTGAAGATGTGTTTGCCCTCATGAATCAAAGTTCAATGTCCTACGGTTTGTCTCTAGCTACACGCCATTAATCATTTGCGCTGAGAACAGCATGCGCACGCTGCCGTTCTCCAAGGAACCCTATGTTCCATATACCTCCTCATACCCGTGTCCCCTTGAGGAAAAATGAACATGAGGAGTATTATTGCTCTGTTTATCCTCTATGGAGAACCGGTTCAGAGTACATAGTGTTCAAAACTCAGCAAACTGTGAAACTTGAAAGGAAAAAAAAGTGTTGCTGTTTGCACAAGCAGAACCCTGGTGTAGATTTCAGACGTCTATGAGGAGAAAAAAAAAGCTTCTACTTTGCCTCTAAATCTGGCCCAAACACAGCTTCTGTGTTAATCACACCTGAGCACCTGGGCGGATTTCTTTTTTTATCAAAGCAAGTGGTTATATCACCTCAGCTGAACTGCAGGATTGCCAGTGGAATGATGCTGAGGTTTTTATATGAGGGGCATTTAATCCAAACGATGCTTCTGCAGCCTATAACTGGTGTAAAAACTGTAAACCAGACAGACAGAATTATATATTAAAAGAATGTCTTTGTTATTCATTTGCTTAACACCATACTGTGATTAATAAAAAGAACCCTTATTAATTATTAGAATCTCTTTTAACACCTAATTAGATCTGAGGATACAAAGCAAGAAATCTGAGATCCACAGATCCACACTTTCTCCTCACAGGTTTTCAGTTGTGGTTAAACATCTTGATGTTGTGAAGCTCATGTCCAAAACTTGATTCTCTGCTCACAAACCATTTTAAGGTGGACTTGGATATAAGATTTTGTTTGTGTCTTGTCATGATATGAGTTCTAACTTCTTGGCAGGTCTAGTCAGATTTTTATTTCATTTCATTTTCATCTCCTGGTACTTGAGGGAGTCCATGATGTGACATATTCTAATAAGGTTCCCGAGAGCATTTACACAATACACAGAACATGATCCACCAGGTAACATAACAATGTGGATTAGGTTCTTTCCTGTATTCCCAAGAAGGTGGTAGCTCAGTGGGTATGATGTTGGGCTTCTGATCAGAAGGTCATGAGTTCAATCGCCACTGTTGGGCCCTTAAACACGGCCCTTAACTCTCAACTGCTCAGTTGTATGCATGAAATAATTGTATTTCTCTCTACATAAGGCCAAAGTCAATTTTTTATACCAAATCCACTTATTTTTTTTGACTGAAAAGTCTCATCTGAGCATCGAAATCCAAATGTTTAGTGAATTTCAGTTGCTTATGATACGAGAGAAAAATGCTTTCTTGTATATCTCCAAGTAATATGTTGGCATGGAGTCGCCGTCTAATTGTAGATTAAAAAAACTTGGTGATCTTAAACAAAAGATGCCACCGTCCACAAATCTCTATGGAGATGATTAGAATAAAATAGAAAACACGATATTTTCCCACTTTTCCAAACAGTTCAGTATGAGTTTAAGCTAATTAACCACCCAGACGTTGTTTTTGTTTGTATCCAAGAACAAAAATAATTGGATGTAGTAGGTGGGTCACATTCTAGCATTGCTGTGGGATATGCACTATGAGGTTTACATGTTTTTTTTCTTTTCGTGCTTACTTTTCCGGCTTGAGGTCACGGTAGATAATTCCCAGGCTGTGAAGATGGTCCAGTGCTAAAGCCAGCTCAGCCAGATAGAACTTTACATCCTCCTCTGTAAACATGACCTGGAGGAGAAAAGCAGAAGCAGATCGCAAAAGGTCGGTATTTAACATGCAGCACTAGAACAGGAGAAAAATGAATCCACTAACACACAAGAAACAAGCTCAGGTTGTGTTGTCTCTGTTTATTTACAGAGAAAATTTAACATTTCTGCGAAGCTTAATGGTAATTACTGAGAAGATTCATCTGGGTTCTGGACAGGATGTGTTGGGAGGAAGACATCGGCGTTCTAAGGAGAAGGAAATTGGCTCGTGTCGATTGTAATAAGTTCCAGGCAGGAGTGCGGCAGCTGCTGCTGGCAGATTCCAGCAATGGCGATAATTAATTCATATCTTTGTTTTTTTTCTCTCAAGCCTCTGCGCTGAGAATAGTGATTAAATCAAGCTTCACGCATGGCGTCACCTAGAGTGCTAAGACTCTGCCCGATCGCACAGTGCTTCTTTAAACAGAAACAGAGATATCGCTAAAAAGGAAAGTCTTGCGCTTCTGAGGTCTGCTGCTTCTTACGCCGAATACAAAATCATTTAATCATTCTGTTTTAGTTCAATACATGATCCATACAATAATCATAGACGGTAGAAGGACAAAAAGTACTGCACTTAATAATGTCAACCTCCATATGCTCAAGTGTTATTTGTTTGCATGGAGGCTGTCCAGGAAGACTGGATGCTTAGCAGAGGGAATGACTTTTATGAATCACAGTCTGTAGAACAGCCATGAAATACTTAACACTCTCAAACTCCAATGTTTTCTCTGGGGTCAGTTAAAACATTACAAATTTAGACCTAATATAGGGTCCATGACTTACGACGGAGATGCGCTCTGATGACTCCATCATAACTTAAATATCGTAAGCCGAGACATGGCCCAGCCTACAAAGAAATCTTAAATTATTAATAAATTACAGTGCATGACCCCATACCTATCACCATTCTTCAAGACATTACAATTAAGCAAAGCATTTTTTACTACTGTGATGTATAAACTATACAGTATATACACTATACGGATTAAATTATTGGGATATCTGATCTTCCCAGCCATATGTGCTTCTTTCCCAAAGCCAAAGGCACACAATGGTAAAGGATGTCACTTGAACTAGGAGATGAAACCTGTTCCAGCATGACAGTGCCAGTCTGCACAAAGTAAACTCTATAATGTTATGCTTTGCATGGGTTGGAGTGGAAGATCTCTTGCTATACAGCTGTGAACTCAACCCTGTTGAACACCTTTGGGATGAATATGAACGCTGACTGCACCCCAGGCCTGCTCACCTTAACTACATCAATACCTGACCTTGGATCACAAATCTCCACAAGCAAACTCCAAAATCTAGTGAAACATTTTAGAGTGGCAGGAATTATAAGAGATCAAATTGTGACTTGCAATGCTCTTAAAGCACATACCATACTTATGCCCAGGTGTACAAACTTTTGCCAATATAATTTATGTATGCGAGTGAGAGGAGGGCGGAGCATACGCTGCTAGGTTTTAAATATTTTTTTACCGTTTTCTCTTATCGCTATTGTCAGTTTAAGATCGAAAACATTTTGAAAACCATCGTAACATGGAGACCATCTGTATATCCAATGCATGTGCATGATGTTTTTACATTTCAATAATTAAGATTTGATTTCCTTTTTTTTAGTCACCAGGGACCCATTTTGATAGCACGATCCTTGTTCTTCTCATGCCACGTCGCCTTTGCAATGCCCCTTCATGTGAATGCAAATTCGCAGCAACTGGGTCACATGACACCCCATCACAGTCATAATGAGGCTTAATTAGAGCACTCTGTTTTACATTAAAACTCCATATCAATGAACCTCTGCAAACAAAGAACTGGTTCTGTGCTGTAAATAAAGAAGCTCTTGCCCTGTTTGCTGACCGCCTTCCTTTAAAAAATGTTTGAGTAAGCACAAAGCACAGGCCGGGTTCTGTATAAGAATAGGATTGTTGCTTTATAAGTTGTGCAACTCTTATTGTGTTAGAAAGTTCTTAACATTGTATAGATCCTAAAAAAATTACTTGTGGCATCTTCTGTCCTATCGCCAAGGCAACAAGTTATTCTTGGAAATCTCAATCTATGCACATAGATCAGATTTAGCATCCCAGGTAATCGTAAAGTATCACTGATCACAGGATTTGGACAATAGTTAGTGTTTACAGCTAAATGCACAAAGTGCAGCTATTTTAAACCAACTACACTGAGTACAAAGAGAAAACATTGATATAAAAGGCTTGTCAGTAATATCAGAACTGATCACAAGCCCCTGAGCATATAGTGATCTAAACAGCAACCACACAGAGATCAATAATCTGCATTATTTTAAACTGAGATTTGAAAGAAATTTCAAAAGGGTTTGTGTGATTTTTTTTTTCAGGGGATATAAGAGATGAGTAATGCAATCTGAAGAATCAAAGAGTCCATTAGGGAGAATTATAGCAAAGCACTGGTAATGCTAATTACACCATGGTGGACCAATTCATTGGAGAAAAGCTGGCAGACATGCCTCTCATTACCCAGCACTGACTGAATAAATCTCCATTAGGGAAGTATCTTTATTTAGCTACGGTGCTGATATGGCTACTAAAAAGTTCTGATCGAAGATCAAACTGAAATTTAAACATTTATACCATGGCGCTGTAGCGTTCATGAAGCAGACTAAATGTGTGGATTATTAGAACAGCACAATTTTAATGCTATGTGGCAAATTGCTGTAGTATAAAAGGAAAACAATCTGTGTATCATGTATCCCACCACTTCGGCATAAGCGAATTCAAAGACTGGGGTAAAATGAATGGCATCAAATCATGTTTTGTAAACAGACATATGGATGTATTGTATCGCAGTCATTCTTACAAGCGATCTTTGACCACTGGAACTTTTTTTTTTAAACATCAAATTAATAATTCAATAATCATGGTTGCATTTTAATTTAGATCCTCCAGCTACTAATGTTTTTTTAATTTTATTTTTTTATCCAGATAACATGTTTAGCAGCATTCTAAGAAATATTAACCCCAACCCCAAGTCTAATCTTAAATGTCCTCATTTCTTATACAAAAATGGCTTGACCAAAACCATTTAACCAACCAAACAACCAACCAAATAAACAAACAACGATCCAACCAACCAGCCATTCAACCAACCATCCAACCAACCAACCAACCAACCAACCGTCCATACAAACAAACAACCATCCAACCAACCAAACAACCAACCGTCCATACAAACAAACAACCATTCAACCATCCATCCAACCATCCAAAAAAACAACCAACCAACCAACCAACCAA
The DNA here is from genome assembly GCA_024362625.1 of Silurus asotus. Lineage (NCBI taxonomy): Eukaryota > Metazoa > Chordata > Actinopteri > Siluriformes > Siluridae > Silurus > Silurus asotus. The sequence continues at coordinate 2,032,445 of MU565024.1, read as the reverse complement.
CCAACCATCCAAACAAACAAACAAACAAACAAACAAACAACCATCCAACCAACCAACCAACCAACCAACCAACCATCCATCCAACCAACCAACCAACCAACCAACCAACCATCCAACCAACCAACCAAACAGACAACCATCCAACCAAACAACTATTCAATCAACATGTGTGGAAAATCTGTATATAATTATTGACTTTTAACAGAAACCAAATGATATTTTGAACAGTATGTATACTTTTACATTAAGTAAGTAAGTGATTTGTGAATCCGCAAGCGTGAAAAGGGAAAACAATGGTGAGACCTGCTCTGTTAAGAGACTGTGGCATTGACAAAAAGACAGAAGGCGACAGAGTTAAAGATGCTGCCATTTTCATTTGGAGGGATGAAGATGGACAGGATTAGAAATGAGTTTGTTAGAGGGAGCATGCAGGTAATATGTTTCGGAGACAATTTGAGAGAGGCTAGATTGAGACATTGAGGTCATGTTCAGAGGAGTGACATGGGATATATTGGTAGGAGAATGCTGAAGATGGAGACACCAGGAAGGAGGAAAAAAGGAAGACCAAGGAGGTTTATGGATGTGGTGAGGGAAGACATGCAGGTAGTTGAATGAAAAAGGCAGATGTAAAGGACAGGGTGGTTTGGAGAAGGAGTTCTTTCTCATATTTCACATAGACATGAGTAGATATAGAACTAACCTCTTTGGAGAGACGGGTGAAGAGATCGCCTCCTCTGAGGAAGTCCAGGATGAGATACAGTTTTCCCTCAGTCTGAAAGGCTGCAGGAAACCGCACATTACATTAGTACTGCACTCTTCCTGGCCACACAGTTGACTATACATATTTCATGCTGCACTGATAAACTATTCCAGACCAACACTCACACTGTCTCTAATGTCAATATAGCTACTATATTTTATCTCGATTATAATAATTAGTGTATCTGAGTTTTTAGCAGGGAAGCAGCGACGGCTCACCGTAGTGAAGTTTCACAATGAAGGGATGATTCACTTCAGCAAGAATGTCCCTCTCCATTTTGGATCGCACTCTGTCACGCACTTGATAGACAGCAGAAGAAGAAAAGGTCATTTGCAAAAAATAAAACATGCACTGCAAGCTAAATATTCTCCCAAATTCATTCTTTCCCAAGCCTCAGCCTTTTGACTGGGATACTTTACACTTGTGCATAAGAAATGCTGCTGTAATTATTATAGATTAACAGTATAATGTATATGATGACATGTGGTAAATAACTGCACACAATAAAAAGATGGATTTCCTTTTGATCGTGTCTGAATATCAGTGAAATGCATTATGGATTGCAATTTCACACACACTTCTAATGAGTTCTGTGAAAGCTGCTCCTATTTTGCAAAGAAAATTTGCCAACCAAATGACAGAACCCCCCCGTTCCATTCAAAGCCATCTAGCTTCAAGACCACTACCAAGTGAAGAGATGAGTAGAGAAATGTAGAAGAAACGGAGAGAAGAGAACATAAATGTCGATGAGTGAAAAGAAACAAAGAGAAAATAAATAAAGAGAAGAGAATTAAAAGAGAAAGAAACTATAGAAAGAGTAGAAAAATGAAGAGAAGAATGGTAGCAATGGGAAGAGAAAGAAGAGAAGGTATAAGGAACAGTAGATCTGCTTTGTGTAGATAAAGAAGAGTTGGTTGGTGCTGTGGAGTCGCTCATGGTGTTATTTTTTTTTTACCCTTAAGCACTTGAAGAACTCGAAGAAGCACAGACGACTTTGTAAAAGCTGTGAAAAAACTCCAATTTTTAAAATATAAATAAGAGTCCAGGAAGTAACCATGGTTACGCAAAAGGAGTTACGTGGGTTGTGCACACTTGGGAAAAGGATGCCTCTGAAAAAAGGGACACCAAGAACTACCATAATGATAAACTGATTATTGCAATTATGGTGCAACTTAAGAAAGGAATATAAAAGGGGAAAAAATGTCTTATTTTAGATGAAATTTTGTTCTTAACAGAGCAATAAGCAGTTATGTGGAAAAAACGGACGACACTAAGACGATTTTTTTTCCTTTAGTGTAAAAGGCAGTTTTCGTCAGTTCCGTTTTATGAAATAGAAAATCGTTCAACTGAATCCTGGACTGTCCTTCTTCTCCGAGTCTGTGATTCAAAATCTTGTTCTTGTCTAACAGAAGTGGAGCACAATGGGAAATTGAGCTGCTCTTTTTTGGATTTCGAGATGCTTCTTTGCTCCCCTTGGGTGTAAAGAGTGGTTATTCGAGTTACTGTGTCAATTTCCTGTCTGTTACCGGACCTTTTTTGTACCCATTCTGAGTAAACAATAGAAAGGTTGTGCATGAACTTCCCAGGAAGTCTCTGACAGCAACAAAATCACTGAGATCTTCACATCCTGTACCATTTACATTTCTGGAATTTGGCAGACACCCTTATCCAGAGCGACTTACATTTAGCTCATTCATTTATACAACTAAGCAGGTATGGGGTTAAGGGCCTTGCTCAGGGGCCAAAAGGTGGCAGATTTGGTGTGGCTGGGATTTGAACTCACAACCTTTGGGATCAAAGTCCGATGCCTTAACCACTAAGGTACCTCCTTCAAATGATTTGTGTATCATCATTGCACGCATTCGATTTGAGTTGCTGACGAATGATTACGAGCGCGCAGATGTGCAGATGTTCCAAAAAACCTGCTTGTTTTTTGAACAACTGGGAAGCAAATTACCAAATGCTCCTTTGCATCCGTTGGAAGCATCCTCCCCACATGATTTACATTGGGAAACTGTATCTCTTTCCATTCCCCCTGCCTCTCTGTAGAGTCGCTGGAGATTTGCCGAATAATGACAACTCTGCAGGATCGCGTAAGCACTTGAGCTGCCACTCCACGGTCCGAAATCAAAAGCGCCTTTAAAAAGCTTCCCCTGAACATTTTTAGCTCCTTCATCACATCATATAATTAGGAGTTACATGAAAACACACACTTCACTGAAAATTGCTGAAGGGTGATTTATTACAGGGAAGATTGGCTAACATTGTGTTCCCGTTTTTCCTCTTCGACACGCAAAATATTTGCTTTATTGGTAATATTTGTAAATGTTCTACTCGAAAAAAAGGCATTACCTTTCAGTGTGGCCTTTTTTAACACCTTCATGGCATAGAGTTGGCCTGTGTCTGAGCCTTTAATTTTTCTCACCAGAAATACCTGTAAATAAATAACAAAAGATACACGTTTCTTTTTACACATTCATAAATACATATTACATAGTCATAAAAACACTATGTATATATATTCAATATGGTCCAGATAGTTCACTTTTGTTTCTTTAATTCATCAAATTTCGTTTTATTAAAATTTGATCAAACCAGACGTTTTTTTTCTCTTGTGTGTCTGCAGGAAGACGCAGCTCTACCTCTGCCATGTTAATCTGTATTCTATGCGACTCTCAGGACACGCCTCGATCTCTGTAGCATTGTGATACGTCATATTCAGAGAACTCGCTCGAGGAACAGTTTATTAAAGAGAAATTAATCTGCATATAAAATATTGTTTACAAATCATTGGTCACTTTCTATATAATAAAAGTATAGCGCATCTACTCCTAATTATATATAAATAAATCGTTTTTTATCGATGCAAATGCGTTTAAAAGCCATGCATCGCGATACAAACGCCAACTTGTATCTGATGCACACTGATGCGTCACATTATATTACATTTATTTCAATTCGCCACACGTCTGTAATGCTGCCAGTTTTGGAGCAACCTTAAACATGCATCTGGGTGCACAGTGTATTTCAGGAACCATACAGATACAAATCAATGGTCATATCATCCACCCAGACCACCACAAAATGTCTAAAGTCTCAAAAAAACAAATCCACTACTGGCAACTATAGCAGCAGATGTTTGTTCACAGAAAAGTGAATTTGCATCGCGTTGACTAAGGGATGTGACGAGCTCACCTTGCCGTAGGAGCCCTGTCCCAACACTTTAAGCAGCTCGAACTGGGAGGGGTCAGCTTTCTCGAAGCCTTCTTTCACATGGTTGCTTATATCAATCTCTTTCAGGATGCTGTCGTCCTGCAAAGGAAGCAGATGGCACAGAGGGACACCATGTGACTAAAGGGAAACCAGCATTCTTGCCATTAACCTGCATGTGTATGAGGGAGAGGTTTCACCAGCCTTCTTTGCCACTAATAGAGCTGTTGTAAACATACTTTGTGTGAATCACAGCTGAATCATAGTTATAAAAACACCTCATGTAATGGGATAAATATTATCTCTATGTAGTAACGGTACAAGACAGACATCTTTTCTCCACAGCAAACAGTAAACAACCACATTTGTCATAGATAAGCTTTTATATTGAGATCCTACACTGAATCAATGATGAACGATGGAACTGCAAAATCTGTAAAACAAAACTGTGTAAGTGTACTAGTGAATAAAAGTGATCCATTTAAGGGTTTATAGTTACATTTAATCAGTGGTGATCCATGCATTTCATACCCAGACCTTCACTGGTGTCCTGCCTGAATCAATCCATCTCTTAATACTGCACCGCCCACATACAGCATCTCTAGCAGACGCATCGATATCAACCTCATAAAATGATCCAGGGGTTTCAGTGCATTTTTGTGCATGTTTTCCGAGCATTCGGGTTTTCCTGGGGATTTGAAATGAAGGCAAATTCTGTGTTTTTGTGCAAATATTACAGGAAAAAAAACGCAAAACTGTTTTGAACTGTTTTGGCTGACCTTAGCTCAATGTCCAGCTTTTTTTTAAATTTTTTTTTTATGAAAAGTCCGACTTATAAATGTCTTTGTAAGTTTATCTGTAACCATGTCAAGTCAGCCACTGAAAATAAAAAAATAAAAAAATAAAACGTGCAGTTTGCTACAGATGTGGTTTGCGAGCTCTGACCATCCAATTTCAGATTGGCCAATTCACAAGCAACAATCACAAAAAACACACATCCTGTTGGAGTACAAAAATTCATCTGTCCTGAAGATTTTATCATATAAAGAATGCTTTGTCTGTTTCTATTTCCGAAACAACATATTTCACAAAAATCTAATTATTAGCCTTAGATTATGTAACACCTTATAAAAGCCATTGTAATGATTTATTTATGACACATCAGTATATGTTCCCATATGTGTGTTATTTTAACACGATTTAGTCTTCATTCATTTATACATTCATACATGTTCAGTGCTTTTTCCTGGTTGGGGTCATGGTCACACCAGATGAAGAATTCTCTCTCTCCAACCACAGATCCCGAGTCTCCCTCAACGCAGTCCAGATGTTCCCAAGCCGACTGTGAGATAATGTGTCGTTTCACATTTGGAGTGAATACTGAAATGGCTCATTTCAGTCGCAGGTTTGCAAAATAGTATGCAATCCTTTTTTCTGTTTTTAGCTTGTTCGTTTAGTACCAACGTTCTTTACCTCTTGAATGTACATATATTTGTATATATATCTATCTTTCATGAATGCTACAAAACTTAGAAAAGGACATTTTTCCACACCACTATAGTACAGTGAAGGCTTTCTCACCTGATCTGGACCACAGCATTGTTTGGTGAAACTGTGCTCCTGACCCCTATCATGAACATGAGCAGGGATCAGTTCTCTGGAGGGTTCCTGGGGTTAAAAAAAACCCTGCTCATTTTACAAAACAGGCTTTCAGGGCAAACGACAGGTGTGACAATTAACACAGTGTATTTGGTCTGCCCCGGGGTCACCATCAAGTCACTGTGACTCTACCTCCAGGCTCTTTCAGACTGTCAGCTTATGCAAAGAAAAAAAAAAACATTAGCTGTTAAACTATGTTGTTTGGATACAGCCTGGCAGCCGAAAACCCAACACTCTGGTCGAGAAACTTGTGCTTGAACATTGATGTGCCCTGGGTTGCACCATCTGTTGTTCTTAAAAAGCACAAGTTCAGCTCCTCGTCTCTTTTCATTACGCTTTGGATTTTTGTCGGCACAAATCATACAAAAATCCTCCCACTTCTCAGATACGTTTCAGTGGTTTTTCTTTGACTGTCACTGACCTACACCATTAAACATTCAGTTTGTTTCATACCTGGGACAAAGACGCTGTAGCACAACAAGGAGACAAAGCTCAAATGCTGTAGTGTGCAATTCTGACGTGACCAACTGGCTTTTAGTAGCACACAATGTAGGATTTGAGCCAAATTAATGAGCAGAAGTGACCATCAGTCTTATTCTATTTATATTACAATTAAACTGAACAGTCGAGGTTTCCAAATGTGAAGATTCTAATCACACTTATTTTTTTCAATTTTTCCAGATACACCTTCAAAATCGCATCTGTTCACTTTGCACACGATACAGGCACATTTTGAATTCAATATTGGTTTGAATATTAGATATATCATTAGGTTAAAGCAGTGTTTTTACTGTCATCTGATTATAAATTCACACTATAATTCCCCCAACCTTATACATGCTTCACAAAACTTCATGCAACATCTGCAAAATCAAACATGATCGAATCCAAAAAACAGCTGCAAATAAATTGTCATTTTTAATTGCTCAAACATTGTGCTTTATGTACATGAAATGGCTGTTAATGAAGCTCTGTGATAAATAAAACTGAACTATGAGGAAGGAAGAGTTACCATTGATAAAAAAATTACTAGGAGGCAGTAGAAAAATTGAGAAATGCATCCATGCAAGACAGCCGTTTACTGTTGCTGTAGGAAAGTAAGTGCACAAATATTCCTAACTGAGTATATTATTTAAATCTATCTATCTATCTATCTATCTATCTATCTATCTATCTATCTATCTATCTATCTATCTATCTATCTATCTAAAACAAAGCTGTCATACATGCAGACAGAATTTTAGTTAATAACATAATGCTCTTATTCAAATCGTCATTAATAAGCAAATTGATTCTTTCCTTTTTTTTTTTTTATTATACACAAAACCCCTCTTTCAAAATCCTACATTGTTCTCTACTCCATAAATATTATCAGATCTTCACATATTAACCTGATTACATCATATCAGTTCTGCCTCGGTATGGAAAGAAGCAATACAGATGAGGGACAGTGCTGCATCGGAAGGACAGACTTGATCCAATTGTCCTCACAGCAAAACACATTATTCAAGTGCTCTGCATTTAATATCTGGGAGACTAATCGTGTAATCAGACAGTAAGTGTAATGTTTATATATGGGATTTTTCAAAACTTTTAAACAGTGTGAATCATCATGCATTTCCCAGTGTGTTATTTTTGACAAAATGATCATTCTGAATAGGAAAGAAAGCAAGAATAATTCTAATTAGAATCCAAGCACACATTTTGTGTTTGGTTTAATCTTTAGAAGGTTGTAAGTTTCAATCCCAGCACTCCCACCACCACTGTCGTGTCCTTAAACAAGGCCCTTAACCTCATCTCCTGTTGCACCAGATAAAAGCATCATGCAAATAAACACATGTAAAATAAAGGAGCCCACACGCTTCTACAAAAACAAGTAAGAAGGAAAGCATTTAGTTAAAGGGAAAACGTGCAACACCGGGACGTTTTAATTTCATTCCACAGTTTAGACAAATGAGCACGAGTTCATCCCACTCCAAATATTTTTCGCTCCACACTAGATATTTTAGTTTTCTTATTTTGCTGTGTAATATAAATGTCGCATTTTACGTCTCACCAAATAAATATATTAATCACCGGTACACAGACTCTTAAATGACTTAACGTCTAATACTACCAGGCAGCCTTGTCAAGGCTGATCATGTCCTAAAGCGTTTTTGCATGTTTGGGTTGGTGAGGGTGGAGGGGAGCTGGGATGGAGAAAAGCAGCTGAAAGCAGATCAAAGGAATTTCGCTTAAAAGAAAATTTGCATGGAATTCAATGGGACTGAATCCCAGTGCAAAAATTGTGTATATTTCTATATCTGGTGGTGATGTAGGTGAACATGCATGGGTTGCAGTCAGCATTTCAATTCATCGCAAAGCTGTTCAGTAGCGTTACAGCCATATAGCAGTCACTACATATGGCTGGAAATGTTAGGTGTCCCAAAACATATAGTGTTTATATTACAATACAATTATTATCGTTCCAACTGCTAATAACACTGTTGGTGACGATCTAAAACTGAGAGAACACTTTACCAGCGTAGCTACTACAGCATTCTGCAGTGACATGCTTTCTCATCTGCACCTTGTTTTCCATCAGGACAACGACCACAAATACAACTCTGGGTTATGTTAGTTATCTAAAAAGCTATCAGATGACCTGGCTATACAATCAGAAGGTCTAAATCTAGTCGTGATGGTTTGGGATGAGTTGAAAGGAGATTAAAGGAAAAGCTGCCAACATGCACTCAACAACTCTGGGAGCTCAACGCATTTTCGTTCAAAATCTTGAAGAATTCTGGGTTGTTTAATATATTTTTGTTTACTACATAAATCTGGTTCATCTTCTGTCAGTTTGGATGTCTCAAGAATTCATGTACAAAATAATACAAATAAAGGAAAAAACACTGAAGGAGAAGGTGTGTCTCAATGGTACCACTAGTACCAATAGTACAATTTTAAAGTTCTCCTTCTGTATTTTTTTATGGTTATTTAATTTTATTTATTTAAATTAAATGTAAATATTCATTAGTTGTATTTTATTTATTAAAACGCGTCATTATTATTAGTAGTGGGTTCTTGTAACTATTTAAAATACACACCTAAACTGGATTGGTTTTACACTGGATTGGAGTGGCCACAAAACCAACGTAACATTCAGTGATGATGAGGATGAGCTCAAATATTATTTTGATTAAAATATTCAAATGATCTTACTATAGTTATAAAACTGTTCTCGTGGTGCCTGGCTGTAGAGTTTTTGATGCAGGCTACAATACGTCTATATCCTTCTCTCTCATCCGGTTTACTGTCAACATCTTCAGGATACTCAATAATCATGCCTGTATTCTTATCTTTCGCTTTGCGTCCACTTCTCGAACAGGTTATGTTTATAACCTTCGGTGAAAAAGCATGAAGAAGATGCTCGACGATGCATTGACTTGTGGTAGATGGGTGTCATGATCAATGCTGTAACTATAATATTAATAATATACATGATACAGCTGTGTTTTATATAGAAGCATCTCCATGCATGCATCTTTCTTGATTTATTTCTGCATGCTGTCATAGTCACTTTGTATTCTGTAGTAGTAGAGATCAAAGCTGAGGAGGTTGGAGTTTGCTGTGTGCCAGTGTGGATAGAGGTGATGACCACTTTTGGCTCATTTTCAGGTTAAAGTACACGCAATGCGCTTGGGCAAGGCAGAGTCCACCCTGCCGACATCTGCGCCAGGACAACCTCCACATAGCAACAGAGCAAGAGAGAAGCCAGTGATTACAGCAAACTCATAAAGAGAGAGAGAGAGGGGGGGGGGGGGGGNGGGGGGGGGGGGGGGTGGATTGTGATGGAGTGAGAGAGAGATAAATATTGAAGACAAGCTCACCTCGAGTTTGCACAAACTGGAGCTTTTAGAGCGCGACTTCTTGCGCAGGTAAATCGAGAACCACCTCCGGACTGTGAATTTGCGCATGTTCGCATCCATAGCAGGTGCAATTGAAGCCTTTATCCTGCGCTCTAAATCCGGATCACACACCGTGAGGATTTGCGCTGCCTTCTTCCTCCTTCCTTCTTCCCGACCTGCTTTCTGTCTAATCCATATCACAGAGGACAGTGAGAGAAAAACACTGAACCGTATCCGTGCGTCGGTTTTACTGCATGGCGATGTGACCCGGCTCCGTGCCTTTCAGCATCCTTTTCCTCTCCTGCGTGGCGTCAGCGCGACCTGTTCAGCTCTACCTTCAGCTCCCTTCTTACAGCCAATCCCGGCGCGCTGCCTCCTGGCGGTCCCGGGCCGCTTAACTACTGTGCAAGGCGGCATTAGTTCGACCGACAAAACCCGCCTCCGCGGAGCGTTTACGCGCAGCCGCCGGTGCGTAATTGGCTTACTATTCCCCTTTAGATGAACTACTGACCAATCAGAGAGCAGGACGCACTGGAAAGCTGGGTTGGAGGAACCTGCGTCTCACCTTGCGATGGAAACAGCTGCTAGTGGATGAGGAGAGCTACGGGTGGTGCATGAGAGATGGAGGGAAAATATATATTTGTATTATGAAATGCATGCATTACTCTAAAGTTCAGAGAGTGGAGCCAAATCTAAACTAGATCTTCAAGAAGACAAGGTGGTATTTGTTTTCCTCCTACCTGAGATTTGAACCTTAAGGTCAAGGTGGTGGAGTCAGATCTACTTCAGCTCCTCCTACCTGGAAGTTGATCCTAAAGGCCAGGAGGGTGGAGTCAGATGGATTTGCACTTCTCCGAGACTTGAACCTAAAAGCCGTTGGATCTGTATAAACTTTATTGATAAACTGATGTTACTACTATTTGTATTATGAAATGAACTGCATGGATTTTTCCAAAGTTTAGATGGTGGAGCCAGATCTGATCCAGATATTCTCACCTTGTTGGACTTGAACCAAAAGTCAAGGGATGGAGTCAGATCTATTTGACCTGAGCAGACTCAAACCAAATGTCTTAACATGTAAGAACCTAAGTTACTTATAATATAATTATTTGACACAAATCATTTGTATTATATCATCAAAAAGACCTAATAGAATGAATCAATCAGAACAAAAAATGTTTTAATGTTGTGATATGTACACATACAGTATATACAAACATCAGCACCAGCCATCACTGAAAAGTGACGTAGGGATCACTTCTGGTTTTATCCACTTACCCCACAATGAACAATTATACTGATTGATGCCTCAGGCTTAGAGACTGGACTCATCTATCTATTGATCTGATTCGTCAATCAGATGTGTACTCAGTACGCATGACAAATTATAGCCTTCTAAAAATAACAACGAGAACAGAGATCACCGTGGCATTAAATAATGGTGTAATCTTTGGGATTATCCAGTGACCAGATCATATGACTAGTGACATCGAGAGCATCTGATTTAATGCAACATCGGGACCATTGGGAGAAACAACCTCAGAGGAATTACATACTTTTTGTGTGAGTTTCTTTATCAAATAATGATGAGCTGATTAAAAAAATCAGGAAATTACAATATATATTCACATACGCTTTTTAATGGTTTGCAATGACATTGCCAAAAAAGCATTCAGGGCAATTATGATTAAATCTCTCCAATGGAATCTGTAATATTAATGTAAAAATCTGTTACATTATAGAAGATTATATTGGGATGAAGCGTCAAACCTGTGCAGCATCCACAGAGTCAAACTTCACCAGCTATAAGAGAAATATGATATTGCCTGGTATAATGGATTCACGGGCCGAAAGTGGTCCAGAGGTCTGGAGTTCGACGTGTCAATTCTAGAACATTCTCTGAATCTGCCTTTTAATAAATGCCCCCCAACCATACATTTGCTTATAATTTCTTCAATAAGACTGTTTGTTGTGTCCCATAATAATGTTAGGAAGTATGGGGTAGCAGATGTTTGAGAACTGACATCATCTTCACTGCTAATCTTCTCTTCAGTCTGATACATTTCAGTATTAGGTCTATTTAAAAGCAATTCATATCACACATGCAGGAAATATTGCATGAGCTTCATCAGACACATTATGAAAATGTACAGTGAAATAATTGCAAATTGAAAGCAGCTAAACAGTAGGGAATTGCATATTTAGCAAATGTTGACACATTGTTATTCCTAGTAATAGATCTAGGAGGAAATTGTGCAGAAAAAATGCATTTGTGTAAATTGTGTAGCTAAAGGAGCCTCATCAGACCGGAAAATAGCTACAGGGCTTGAAATAAAGTCTCAGAAATGTTTTTGAAAATATTGAAAACACAATGGACAAGGAAATCGGTTTTTATCCTGCTGGATTCAAAAACTCATTATAATTGTATATTATTTTTTCACAATCAAAAATGGTTCTGTTACACAACAACACTGCTGTTATTTAACATCAAATTTATATGTTTATTCCCACAGACTAGTCACTGAAAGCTCAAATAAATTTCAAGGTTAAATCAAAGGTAATTGTCGTCACCATTAACCACTGGTCAATGTTTTTATACATTTTTTGACCGTTAGTAGACGCACTTAAATCCTTGGTGCTGGATTTGCTTCCTGTCACATTCGGGTGAGCTGAGATTACTGATTAACTATCGCGGGAAGGTTTTGTATACTCTCTAGTAATTTGCATGGATTGACCTTGATTGTAGAAACTACACATCTAGAGCTACTACTTTTATCCAGGTCTTACACTCTGTTTAATAAATAAATAAATAAAACACACGAAAAGCATGTAATAATAATTCATTACAGTTTATCCCAATAATGACAACACTTAAACTCCAGGTGTTTTGCATGAATGTTTTACTGCTTACATAGAAACTTTTACTATTAAGAATTATTTCATGCTATTTATGAACTATTCTTTGACACAGTTTTATTAGTTGTAGACATTTCAGACAACTTCTATAGCTCTGGAGAACTTCTGAATTAAGTAGAAGATAGAAAAATGTCATGTTGGCATTTAAAAACGAAGGAAACTGCTTACTTCTGTTTTCTAAGAATCATGACATTTGTTAAAGAGCTTTAAGGAGAATGAAACACACCACACAACCATGTGACAGTGTACAAAATGTGACTGAAAAGCAACACTGATTCTGATGACAAAGTGTGACCAGCAGGTGTGAGGTCATGACTGGTACGCGCTTCGCTTTTAACTGCAAGGAGAGCAGGAAAACTGATAATGAAGTGCCGTGTGAAGCTCGACAACTTCTTCCGACGTGTCAATGGGAGTTATTATAAGAGTAATAATCAACATTTATGTTTATGTGTATGGATAAACGTTGAAATAATAACTACTGATAGCTGTACAATGCATTTTTAGTTTTCTTTAAAGCACTGAAAAAACCTGAATATGAGTGATGAATTGAGATGGGAATACTCATCTGGCTTTTGGACGCTTATGTAGATGCATTTACTTGTCATGTACAAGCAGCACAGTGAAAGTCTTTACATATACCAGCAATGTTAGGAAGCTGAGGCCAGAGCATTGTGTCAGCTATGATACAGTGCCCCAGGAATACAGAGTGCTAAAAGCCTTGCTCCAGGGCCCAAAAGTTTTATCTTGGCGATACCTTTATTTGCAGGGCTCACACACATTGGAGCTGCCATTCCAAACTGCGATGGAGTTGGATAGGATGCTTTCAATGATGCAGCTGTAAAAGCTCTTTAAAATCCCAGGGGACAAAATAACTTTTATTTAAAAGATGCTGTTGTGCCTTTCTAACCAGAGTTCTGGGTTCAGGGAAGGTCTTCAATGATGTGGACTTCTAGGCACTTAAAAGCTGGAGACCTGCAATATTTACAATCCATCGATGTAGACAGGGGCGTGTCTCCTGCTGTAAGATTTTCCAAAAGTCCGCAATGAGCTCTTTAGACGTAGAGTGAGGATGTCGTGGTACACAACATTGACAAGCTTTGGATCTCCTCCCTGTAGGCTGGTTCATCACAAACCTCTGAAAATGACATGCTATTGAAAGTCGAATGCATGTTTAATACTTTCTCTGTACCATGCACATACACACTACTGTTAACTAAGTGCAAACTTAACTCCTGAGCACCTCCCAGGGTCTCTTCATGGTCGTTATCTCCCTCACTGAGATCTTTTCGCAGCCTGAAGGCGGTAGGCAGGAATGCAGCCGAGCACGACCCTCTTCAGTCATGGATCACATGCTGGTTTTAAGAATTGGATGGTGAAATTTTCGATTAAAAGCAATGAAAGTAAAGCGTGTTAAAATGGGTTTTGTGAGATTATTACACCGTGTGACTAACAGTGGACTAAATCACTTCTATAATTATAAAAAAGTGTGATAACTGCCACAATGACATACTTGAAGTGTCAGTAAAGTAAGAGCTTGTGAACGGAGCTTCTGCACTATTTCATGCAAAATGTATCTATGAAACTATTTTCTGTGCAGGTTTTTGAAGGCCATTTGGTCACTTTCTTCTTCCACAGTACCACTTATCAAGATTCAGCGATCAATGATCATATTTGTGCCCTGAATATAAATACATTACATTTGCTTATACATTAGGGGTGATAAGATTCAGGGATTATGATGTGATGCATCGATTTAAAAGTGTACAAGTTGGCATTTTGAAACATATTTGCATTGGTAAACAAATATTTATTTATATATAATTATTAGTATATGTGCTATTCTTTAATTATTTAGAAAATGAGCAATAATTTGTGAATTATATTTGATATGTAGATTGATTTCTCCTCACTAAACAGTTCAGCGAGTACGTTCTCTCAGCACCGCTGCTGCTACGTGACTATGATGTAACACAACACTACAGAGATCGATGCGTGTCCTGAGAGTCACATAGAATACAGTTTAACATGGCAGAGGTAGAGCTGCAACTTTCTGGAGGAAAGGAAAAGAACGTCTAGTCTGTCTGACTGTCTGTCTGGGAAAGTAATGTGATACTAGTGAACTATCAGTACCATATTGAATTGCATAGAATCAAATTGTATCATTGTATTGCATCACATTAAATTATTAGCTGTTCAACATTCGGCTCAATATTTAACTTCTTGTCCTTTCAAAGATGCTTTTCTGCTCAACATGGTCATTAACCAGTCGTGTTCACAGCAGCCTTATTTTATAGCCTGGCCTAACACATTTTAAACAAAGGTACAGTTTCGCAAAATTATTAATATTAATAATAATAATCCACCAAAAATGAACAAATTCATCTTTTTATTCCCAGTCAAACACATGTGACCAAAATGTGCACAGACATATGTATGTATATTAAAAAACATATTTTAAACCATATTTTTTAATTTTAAAAAAATCTGAAAAAGATTACATACATTACAGCAGCTGATACACTGTATGATCAAAAGTTTATGGACACCTGATCATTCCACGTTGCTATGTTCCACTAGATTTTGGAGTGTGGTTGTGGAGGATTGTCTGAGATTCATTCAATCACAAAGGTGTTAGTAAAGTCAGGTAGGTGAGGTGAGGAGGCCTAGGGCACAGTCAGAGTGAAAAATTAATCCCATATGTGCTTAACAGGGTTGAGGTCAGAGCTCTATAGCAGGAGATCTTCCACTTCAAACCATTGAAATCATATCTCATTGCCATGCTGGAGGTTTTGAGTCTCCTAGTTACATAAAGTCAGGGGTCACAATACTTTAGCATTCTGTGATTTCTGGCTACTTGTACCTCAGATTCAGGTTTTTGTCCATATAGTGTGAGCTTGAATACCAAATACGTACATCTTAAGAACGTGATCATTATTTGTCATCGTCAATTTTCCGCCTGTTTGAGTTATTCGCAATGCAAGTGGCGACCTCTAGTGGTCAAAATGTGAATGTACATAATTATTTTCCTGGTGCAGAGATGCCCAAATTAGGGCTTTTGTTGATGACCCTTTGATTTGGCCCATTATACCATATATAAGAAGAGAAAAAAAAGGGGAAGAAATGCCATTTGAAAAAACTTTAGAAGAAAAAAAAAAAGAACTAGCTTCCTGTTTCTTATTGTTGGTCAATAAATAGCTGAATCAGACTTTGACCTCTATTGTACAATAAATTGTGTTCCCCTTGTACTACAAGATTCAGTGAACTAGATCTTTGGGGGGAAAACTTCATTAGCTAAGCAGATTACAGAGTCATGTTTTTTATTCATTTAATTATTGAATATTATAAAATCATAAATGAGAGGAACCATTGAATACTTTCATTTGAATATAATCTTAAAATACAATGCAAATTATTTTTGGCTCAAGGTTGATTTTTGGCCCTAAAAAGACTTTGTAGGCACCTCTGGAATATACCTACGAGATCAGTTTCTTGTCCAAACGGTTTCAGTTCAGACGTCCTGTTCTCTGGACAAGCATGGATTATTGGTTCATCATATCTGATTGCTTGAAGTTTTAAAACCTTAAAGAAGCAGTTTATGGAAAGCGCAGTGTCTGCAGTGGAGGGTAGTAAACTGGCAATGAGGCGTCACACACGTGAAATCCTGATCCGGCATTGAAGGCGAATTGCAGAATATCGTTGTCGCTCTTCTGAATCTCCTCCGCGCTGTTTTCACAGTCGACAAGCTGAAACTGCTTGTCGAAACAGATCTCGATCTGGCCCAAGATCTGGAACTCGCTCATCTGAAAGAAATCGGACCGTACAGCCGTATAAGGATCAATCCAGTATATACAGTTAATCTGATTTACGAATGTGTGTCGTTGCGATTTCTACCTTATCGTGCGAAACACACTGAATTTTTGGATCCACTCCATAAGAACCGCTGATGCTTCCTACCACGTCGGTTAGCTAAGAGAAAGATCAGCAGTGATCTCGCATGACGCCTTAAAACA
This sequence comes from Silurus asotus, assembly GCA_024362625.1. Taxonomy (NCBI): domain Eukaryota; kingdom Metazoa; phylum Chordata; class Actinopteri; order Siluriformes; family Siluridae; genus Silurus; species Silurus asotus. The sequence goes on along the minus strand of MU565024.1, from coordinate 2,016,003 downwards.
GCTGAGTGTTTAAAAAAAAACCACGATCGTCTGACCAACAAGAACGAGGTCAGTTCCCTTACACTTTCAATCAAAAGAGAAAATGCTGATCGTGCAAAAAAACAAATACCCGGATGTGAAACCGAATAAACACAAATCCTGCGTAAATCTCACTGTGAGCTCGATTATTAAACAATAAACTGAAATTTAGTTTACTATGCAAACACCTTACTAGTACATCAAACACTGCAACGTACCTTGTAGTAGTTTTCAGAGGGAACGATATTGTTCTTCTTCAAAACTCTAAAAAACATAAATGAAAGAATTACGGAATCATATGAGCACCGAATGACTTTTCCCTCTGTTTACGTCTGGATCGTGGGTAAAAACGATGCAAACAGGAACCGCAGAGAGCCGACAGCGAAAACAGGATCCATCCGTAAAATGTTATAAAATAATATAAATGTCTGCTTGCTGGAAAAAACCTGATCATAAATCCCTGTGTATAAATACAAACCCTCACCCACCCATTGAGATCCAGCTTGTGGTAAAGTTCCAGGGTTTTTCCGAAGTATTTGTGCTGAGAGTCCAACGTCTCCGCTTTAGCAGCGCATGTCCCGTGCTTTGTCCATTCATGCTTCCTAAAAATCACACAGAGAATCTCCATTAGAGTTTATAAAGTTTTAAAACAGCAGATATAAAAAAAGGGGTTCAGATCCTACCAGAATTCTGTAGATGAAGGTTTCAGAAGGTTTGGCCAAAATTCTTTCATTTCTGGAAGCAGGTCCTGCAAAGCAAAGCAAGTTAAGGGACACGGTGATCTGCGTCATGGTGAAATATTAGACGGTTTCTAGATGTATTAATCGTGGCACAAATATCAGTGAAATAAGTGCAAAGGAAACCCTGTACCCAAACCCTGGCACACACTCGTACACATACATACCTCGATCAAACTCGCATTGAAATGCCAGGACATGTTACACTCAGCACCGCTGTTAGGCCTGGGCACAAACACATTTTATTACTTTTAAAGTTCAGAGATTAAAACTAACGAACAAACAAATCAAGTAAGTACGTACCATAATCCATGCAGGGTCCAGTAACTAAAATTTGCAGTGCATTTTTCCATCTATGAACACAATGTTAGAGAAGTGTATAATCCAGTGCAGTTCATTACAATCACAATAGAGGGCGCTAATTTGCTTTGCAGAATTTCTACATTATAAAAAGTATACAAATACACAAAGCAGGGCATGTCACAACAGGACACACAAGAACAGGTTTATTCACATGACACAACCTGGTCAGACTTTAATTATTATTATTATCTCAGTGAAACTACAGAATTATGAATAATATAGAGGAATTAATAAGTATCTATATATATATATATATATATATATAAAGCGTTCGGTTTCTTACACTGCAAAACGTTTGTGGCCAGTGATGAGTCAGGATCAGTTTGGTCCATTCTTTCCTTCCATAAACAAAACAAAACACTAATCAGTACAGAGTCACTGACTTTCACATCATGTCGAGTAATAAAAAAATGACACAACTTAATATTTAATAAGGAAATATAATGTAATCTTACTTAGAAACGATAAGGGTGGACGTCAGGAGGACATATCCGAGACACAGGATGAGGACGTGTGACTTCATTCTTCATCAACTGGTTGGTCTGAGACTTAAGACACAGGGAACTGGTGATTAATGTTAAACAAACAAACAAAAAGAATAAGAAATCTAATCTGTTCAAAATGGTTTTTTTTCCGGATATTTTGAAACATTTTATAGGGAGTGGATGTGGGTCTAAGAAACAGCCTTCACATGATCGGATGCACCAAATGATCTCGGACTCATGAGAAAAAAAACCCCATAAATATATAAATAAATAAAACACAAAAATGAAAGATGTTTTTTTTAGGGCAGTTGGAAGGCATAATCAGAGTCTGGTGTAGGAGCAGTGTTGCTATCCGTTTCCTTCTTTTCTATTTAACTCCAGTGTTGCTGAATTCTCAAATTTAATCGGTCTTAACATCGATTTTTTTTAGTATAACTGCTCGACTTTTTACAGCTTTCTGGTTAAAGATTCATATTAATGATATTCATAAAAAATTCTTCTGAAAATGAAATTAATATTTCAGGATCAGAAGAATGTTTGCAGGTTCACACATTAAATACTAAAAGCTTAATGATTATGAATTTGCTATACAATTTTTTTATTATATTGGTTGAAAACGTATTATAGTAGACCTGCATGCTTTTGACGGCTTTCCGGTTAGAGGTTTATACTAATGCACTCATTTGCAATATACGATCACTTCTAAAGCAGCAGCAAAAGCACAGAAACAGAATGAAAGCTTTTTTTTATTTTTTATTATATTTATACATATAATTTAATACAGAGATGCTTCACTATGGAGTTTTAATGTAATCAAAAGAAAGGAGTCTCCAGTTCAAGAGTTGCTCTTTAACAAAAACGTCGAAAGATAGTAACCCAATGCATTTCTTTTATATTAAATTAAAGAGGATGTGATGGAGGAATAAAAGGAAGGATTGGGTGCATTTAATTATGATATGATCATTTATAATAACTGATAATAATAAAAATACAATTTGTAGGTATAGGAAGGTGCTGGAAAAAGGACCTTCTGCTCACTCCAGGTTGTTGATTCACTGTAAATGATCATGGAGGGAATATTAAACTGGAATATGCCTAGAATAATGAAGATTATAGTAAATGAAGATCTAAAAGAAGACAGATGAAAGACAAACCCACCTGATTCTCCCTGTAGAGCTGATTACACTGGTGTGTGTGTGTGTCCGGTGCTGTGTACAAGCACTTCCTCAACTCTGAGCCGGAGTTTAAGATTAAGCCTAAACAACCGGAAAACCACAAATAATCCAAGCGGAAGAGGAAATAAACACCGAGTAAGCACTATTTAACTTCTCCAAACGCGCTCATGTGATCTTAAGATCACAGTGTCCGATTTCAGGATTGTTTACGTTGAGTGAGGTGTGCTACAGGTTGCCAGATGCATCAATAACAACCAGCTTTTAACTTCCGAGTTGATTAAAACCGTGCTATATTCATGTCACATGATTTTTTTAAAACACGTGGCGAAATTATATTCAAAATCTGCATATAATATGAGTAGGAATGTGATATTTATAACAGCGTATGGTAATGCAGCACGAATTTTCTTAAAAATGGTTGATTTATGTGCAAACTGGCAACATTTCTTTGTTTTTTCCGGTCACGTGACCTCAGCGACCGGCGCCGGAACTAAAGCTCGTCAATACCGCCGCCATATTAGCGGGGGTAAGAGTATTAAACAAATATATTATTTTAAATTTTTTGTTGCTTATATATAAAAAGAAAACATGTATCACATGTAATGGTTCTCCCAGACATATTTTATATCTAACTGTACTTTGTAACTTAAGTTCCCCCCCTCTAGTGAAACGCGAGCCTCATTGGTGACGTCATGTTTCACTAGGGTATAAATAGAAGGTAACACAACACAAAAGCAGACGTTAATTACCGGAAGTTTGGTTAATTGTTGTGACTTTGTATGCTGTTCATCAAAATGAAGTAATCTTCTTTTTGTCATTTAGTTTATTATGTTTCTCTGAGCAATAATAAAATAAAATGTTAAATATTTAATAAGTAGATTCCCAAAACGTCTACATACACAAACTTTGATTATAATTCCAATAATGAAAATATGATGACAATGCAGCTGAGGACACATGATAATAAACAAAATAAGTAGCTTCACCTCTCATATCTATCTATCTATCTATCTATCTATCTATCTATCTATCTATCTATCTATCGTGTAGAGTATATCAGAGTCATGTAATAAACGACTCAGAGTCAAAGACTCATAAGATGAACCGCTCGGTTCTGTTTCCTGTACACTTTGCGATGGTTTGCTCATGCAAGTCCAGTAGAAAATGAACAAATCACTCTTTGAGACTAATTGTTCATGAACAAGCCATCACTGAAAAATCACCCAAACATGGCAAATAAATATAAGGCAGAAAAAATCTATCTATGGTTTTAATGATATTTTCCCCTTCTAATCTTCATCTGTCCAGTGCGTGTCCATGATCAGCTCATGTTCATGTTTTTGACTGACCTAAATGTAACCTGTGTGGTTTCCAGTCTGTGCATGCTGAGATGCTTTTCAGCTCATCATGGTTGTAAAGAGTTTCTATATCAATCCTAGTAGCTGTATATTTAATATTTTGTATTTAATATGTAAACATTTCATGTTTAATATTTCAGGCTCAGAGTCATGCTTATGAATATATATATATATATATATATATATATATATATATACATATTTCTTATACTTTTATAAGCAGGCCATATTGAATATGGTGTAAAAATAATAAACTTCTTTTCTTTATACTATCTTTATCTATTTGATATAGATTAAAATTATCATTATTTAGTGCTTGTCACATTATAGTGACATTTTATATGCTGACAGGCATCTAAAGATTATAAGTCTGATACCTAGGATATCATATTGGCATATGCTGAGATGCTTTTCTGCTCAGCATGGTTGTTAAAGATTATCTATACCCTTCCTGGCAGCTCGAACCAACCTGGCCAGAGAATGTGAAAAATCCCGGGAGATCAGCAGGTTCTGAAATACTCAACCCAACCTTTAGGCCACTAATATCAATGCCAAGGCAAGTGTATACTATCATGGCTATGTGGGTGTTTCTGGGAGCGTTTGACTTTAGGGCTGTCTTCCTCACTGTAAACTGTCATCTTGACTGTAAACTTAATCCGGAGTTAAAAATAGAGCTCTGCAGTATTACAGTCTTTACAAGGCTGTCTCGAAAAGGCCTCGGAAACCAGTGGGAGAATGCACGTGCACCCGTGTGTCAAGGAATTGATAAAAAATTAAGCAGGATGTAAAAAGAAGCAGTTAAAAGCATAAGAAATATCAAACAAGTTTTATAGCTTGCCGTATTCTTTAGTGCAAATCTTAAATCTATCAGAGCGAGCGTTACTGATCGCTAAGCAGCAACTTGCTGGAGTCAGACACATCCATCTTTTAATCATGAAACACTTGTCTGAGCCATTACAATGCAGTGTGCTTTAAGACATAAGCCTGTCTCTGTAAGAAGTGATGGCGGGACAAGAGTATAAATGCTATATATATAATCTTGTGCGTGTCCATAAATGGTGCACAGGGAGGTGGCGAGCTCCGTGAGGGGGCAAGAAGAGTTTTGTTTTCATCAGCCACGGACTCCCAGGCGAGTTGAGTCAGATGTGTGTGTGTGTATGTGTGTAAAGCACTGCTCTCTACTCCGCCTGGGTAAGTGCGTAACATGTGCCCTTCGTTTTATTAGTCTACACCGAATGCCTTGAATTTACACTGGATTTCTGCACAAGGCTGTGTTCTGCATCTTGGCAATGAGTTCTGTGCTTAGATGCCTAAATGAATGTTAATGGCAATGATGATCGTTGTGATAATGATGATTATTATCATGATGATGATGGAATATGATAGCTCGATTGGACCTATTAAGCTATTATGTATTTTTGGCGATGCTGCTGAGGGATTATGCCTTTTATTAGTTACACTTGGCATGCAAAAGTGAAATTAGTGCATGGAGTGCAGGAAGTTAAATATTAATAGGAAACTGCAGAATTGTATATTTTTTTGTGTAGATCTCTTTGTGTATTATGGGCAGCCTTTGTTAACAATTTAGTTCCTGGAGTGGGTTAGTATCCAAAGTGTGAAGGATCTGACATTTTGGGTGTCCCAAGTCAAGCAATGCTTTGCTGTTGCATATTTTGTAAGATATTCTGCAAAATTAAAGCATATTTAATATCTTATGTTTAGATGTTTTATAATTTCGCACTCAGGCTTGATAATTAATACAACTGGTACAACACTAGTGCTAGGAATATTGGGTATATAATAGAATTTCACATCTATTGCAAATTTCCACTCTTGTACATCTATTTAAGACCAAAATCTCACCGTAGTCATTTAGTGAGGGCCAAATTGTTTAATTAATTTCATCCTCTGACAGGCATCTAAATCTCATTCGATCCTCATACCCAAGATGTCATCTGTACAAAATGGTGGAAGCGGTTCGGCAGATACTTGATACTGTGAAACATTAGCACGAATAACACCATGAGCAATTAAATAACCTCTGTTAATCATGTAAAATTCGAACGGATCACTGGATTTGTTGAACACATCAAACTTAATTATGTGTATTCCTCCGTCGTACCACGCAGCAGTTGTGCCTGTGGCCTGACGCACTAATAACGGTGGCTGTAATAAAGTCCTTAATGAACAGGACTACATTCCAACTACATCCCATAATTTAGTTCCTTCTGTTGTGGCCAAACATACAAACGCTTTAGAGCATGCTGTAAGATCTCACCTACAATAAATCACATTAAACATCTTGGAATAGGCTAACAATTAGCTCACGGTTGTATTTCAGTAGAATTGACCCAATGTGTTGTATTTGTGTAGTAGTGTAAGGCTTTATCGCTTTTTTCGCTTTTTCGCAGGCTCTTTTCCGGTACTCAAACATGGCTGCAGCTGTTGCCAAACACAAGCACTTCACTCACGACTATCATATCAAGCAGTCGAGATACGCGGTTAAGGAATACTCCAGGTAAGAGACTGTGCACTGTGGATTTGTGTATTTTCCACAAATGATCATGAACCCTCTTTTCAGACGGATGTGTGATTTTGGAGTCATTTTTACTGTGAACAGTTTAATTTTCAGGTTTTCCTTTTATGATTATTTTATCCAAGTGAACAACCAGTTCATGGCGAAAAAAACAACCCTGAGCTATTAGATACGAGATTAGATAAGAGTTTTACTGATTATTTTTTCTTTCCGTATTCATCACATGGTGGATGCAAACGTTTGCATTCTGATGTACACGTTGTGTAAGCGTCCGGTCCTCTGTATCATATGTAAATGATGTAAATGGCTGTGTTTTTAGCTCTGCAGTCGAAGAAGTGAGATATGAATACCGAACAGAGAAGAACATCCGGAATGTGGTAAGGTTCCTTTACATATCTGACTGCACAGAAAATGTATTTAAAACTCTTAAAATCGTCTCTTATTCCCCGTTCGTAGTAACCCGAATAATCATATGCTTTCAGCTGAGAGTTAAAGGGTTTAACTCTGGTGCTGAAATAAATACAGGTCTTATTTGGGTTTAATCATATACTTTGTGTTGCGTAATTACAGACTTCAAATTGTGTGTGTGTGTGTGTGTATACTGTATACTGTATATCCCCACACTGAGCTCATCGCAAGGTCATTCCTTTCTCTTTCTGACAGGTGCAAAAGAAGATTCCAGAAAAGTACATCCGTGAATCATCTATGATTAGAGGCCCCAGGTTCCTGGTGAGGCTCAGGTCACATACGGTGTTTGAAAACACTTCTGTGAAGCTGTGCTGCACCGTGGAAGGCTACCCGAGCCCACAAGTCAAATGGTTAGTCCCTGTTCAGGATACAAAAGGACACGATTCGTTATTGTGTGTCCCGGTGACCCACGCCATCTCGTTTTATTTAGAATCCTCAGCTATTAGTAGGGAAAATCATATTCCTGTAAATAACGCACACAACACCCCTTCACATTCCTGTCAAAATTAAGTACCGCATTTTAGGTATGTGTGCGCAGGTGGGAGTGAATCCATGGTAGTCACCTCGTTTGGTGCAAAAAAACCTGCCCGGATTCTTCTTGCTTTTGGGGGGTTTAGTTGATTACTTGCAATAATAATAATTTTAAAGAAATAAGTAATCTTTATATTATGCCATCATCTGTCAAGTCTCGGTCAGTGTGCAATTTATTCCTGAGTACTCAAAACACAAGAAGTTCACCTGACATGGTGATTCATACTCACGGTGCACATTAGGACCCTAGAATGACCAAATGTTTAAGAAAAAGCGTATCGAAATTAAATGCGGAAATTCAGTCCACACCTTCGAGTCAGCCTGATGGGCAGAGCACGAGGCAGTGTGGGCTGAAATTTGCATGAAGGTGTCTAGAACCACCTTATTAACAGGCATTAATCATCTCTTTTTTTTATCAGGTTCAAGGATGACGTCCTGATTGATATTTCTTCTGGAAAATACTTTGTGGAGAGCAAGGCTGGGATCCACTGCCTGAACATCATCAAGTAATTACAGCATTAGTATGGACGCAATCATAAATCATCGTGAAATTTGTCGTAACGTGTCTATTGATACCGTATAATAACCCGCATTAAATAGAATTCTGTAACTCATTATAATTCCTTAATTAGAGTCTCACAGATCAGGGGATAGCACTTATCCTATCGCTTAGAAAGCAAAGGGATCATTTCTCATTGGTTCTTATCTGTAGATTTTACATTTGAGCATGACTCACGTTCCTCACACACTACACCCATTTCTTTTCTACAGTGGATCATAATCCTGTAATTAAATGTATGTTGATTATGATTAGCTTCAGCTCGAGATCAGATCCTTACCGAGTTCTTTAGCAGCAGACGAAGCCGTCGACGTAGATATTTTAGACGAATTTTTAGTGAATATGAGGCGTTTTGTTTGCACACTGGTTCTTACTTGTCCCCAAAAGGATGTGTGTGTGTCTGTGTTTGTGTGTGTGTGTGTGTGTGTGTGTGTCTGGGCGAGCTTTTATCCCAATTTAGTCCAAGCCCTAACATGTCTTGAGCACCCCTCAGCTGTTCATACCCAAGTGCTGAGCTCAGCGTCATGCGACCTTCCAGCGTCTTAAAGTGTCCAGGATCACGTTGTCCGTCCCTACAACGTTCTCACTATAATGTCCTCAGAAATCCTGACACGGATCCAAAATTTGATGGATTTATACATTTAAAGCTTTTTTTTATTTCTGCAAATGGTCCGCTTTGATATGTGAAATCACAATAAACATTCAGGACAAGGTGGACGCAGCCTGACTCTTACACAGGTGGACATATGAGAAATATTTTGTAAAGACGATACCGGCAGTGCATGCTAAACCGAATGCTAATCCGAATGCTAATCCAAACATTTTTCGGCTTTCCAGCAAAACCAAGCGAAGCTTAGTGCAGCGAGGGAGATGAGAACGCTTTAAAATAGCAGCGTTTGAGGTGAAGGTCACGTTACAGCGACTCTTTCCTGGCACCTCGGTCCCTATTTCCATTCACACCTCGCTGCTGACCGCCGGCCGCGGCGTTCAGATAATTAGCTTATTTTGTTTTTTTGTCACAACTGATCGTATCTAGGAAACTTCAGGGACACAAGCAGTGTGTGAAAAAATGTTATCTGTTCCCAATCTGGCTTAGTTTAACACACTCACTTCCATCACAGCTCTAGATCAAAGCCGGCTTATGTATTTTACGCTAGAATTTCTGCGCTCTGTCCAGTTGTCAATTAGGAAATTAGCGCGCTGTATATCCGATCCAAGCAGACATTGTGCAACGCTGGCAGCTTTATCATTTGATTAACAAGTCGAACGAGATTGAAGTCGTTATTGATTCTGTATATTGATCCGAGTTTGGGGTGATTCCCGGGAGAAGATGGACAGAATTCAACTATGTGTGTGTGTGTGTGTGTGTGTGTGTGTGTGTGTGTGTGTGTGTGTGTGTGTGTGTGTGTGTGTGAATTGCTTGTGCAGGTGTGGGATTGATGACACTGCTCAGTATACGGCCGTTGCCGTTAATACTCACGGCCAGGCCTCCTCTCAGGCTGCAGTGATTGTCAAGAGTGAGTATTGCATTAAGCATAAATAATTTTCTTTTCTTTTATATATTTCTTTCTTTGCAGAAAAACATACATTAGCATAAAACTGTCACATCAGCACTTCTGCTTTTACCTCACCACAAAAAATTTGAGGGGTTTTGAGCTTCTAGGTAGTTTAAGAAGATAAAAAATTAAGAAGAATGAAACTTGGGATTTGGTTGAGGGGGACCTCTGCTGGTGGGGATGTGTAGTGTCCTATCAGATTTTTTAGCGCAAGTATTGATTAAATTTTGAAGTTTAATAGCATTCGAAATACTTAATAATGAATCAGTGAATGTTCCTTAAACAGAATGATTTAGTAAAAATCATTCCTCAAAAACCTGCAAGAAATTGAAAATACACCAAATGTTTTTTTTTTTGGATGGTGCCCTCTAGTGGTCTGGAGTGGGAAGCGTGGGCAGAGGGACGCAAATGAACTAATTAATTAATAAAAAAAAATAAATAAAAGTCATTAAAATAATAAAACCAAATAGTTCAGTGTAAATAGAAAATTTCTTGGTAGGCAATTTAGACTAATGGACTCTACATATCCTCTTCATAAGGCGTTTATTTTTAATCATTTCTACATATATAGTTACACACTATTTTAGTAATTGGAAAAACTTGCTGTGTTTCTTGTTTAGGGGCCAAAGATGAAGAGAAAGTCATCCCCTTTTCTTGGATGCCTTATGAATGTAAGTCTTACAAACACTTCCTTAATATACACCATAAGCATTTATTGTTTACGTGCATTTAATTTCACTTTGTATATTTTCACCACAGCCCCTCAAATTTAGATTAATCCTTAACTACAGCACACACAGCGCTGAAGTTCTGGCTGTAGCATACATTTAAATATAAGGTTTATATTCGAGTTTTTTGTTAAAGGTCAGTAAGATTTCTCCCGTGCCACTTTTTTGTGGACTGAGCATTTTTCTCTTGCAACAATGCTGACAAACTGCGTTTTTTTTTTTGGTGTGTTATTAACTTTTAGAGGATGGAAGAAGACTGTTTAGAGCTGTAATAAAACTCATAACAGGACCTAACTTGCCTTAGGGATGTTCCCAAATATTTAAATGTAACTGGAACTACAACTTGTCATTTATTAATATGCAAACGTTTGACAAATTGCTGTGGTATACGAGGAATATTGTTCTGGCTTGGTTTAATTTCCTATCACAGTATCCTGTGCTTTATTTGATTAGTTTTGAGCCGTAATATTGTGTGTGTATATTGTATTCGGAAATATTGCCAATATCTTTATTAATATCTTAAATAGAACATTTTTTATTTTTGCATTTTTTTCAGACTCAATTTTGCCAGAGATTAAATATACAAAGATCAACATCACTTTTCTGGAGACGTTCGATGTGGTATTCGGTAAAGAGGAGGAGTGTGTGACTCTCTCCTGTAAGATGACTATCAGCCCCAATCTTGCCAATCTGCAGCCCGAAGCCCGTTGGTACAGAGACGGTACGAAGCAGGCTACACACTTTACCTACATTTAAAATAGATCCTGAAATGCATTCTATTTACGTAGATGAGCGAATGATTATTCCTATGATGTAAATGGTTTTATAACCTGTATTGTACATTCAGACTCTTAAAACCTTGTATTTTTCGTGACACATTCGTGATCTCTCTATTCTCTGACTCACAGTATCACCTCCTCACCTGCTGTTCTCCAAATCATGATTCAGTTACACCTCAGATGCACATCTCAGGCATATTCTAAAGGAAGCCTTGTTTCTCATTTACACTGGGGGCATAAAACAGGAGAAAAAAAAAAAACGAGATGCCATGCCGAGTTACGTCTTTTAAATCTTATAGAGCACCTTTTGAAGGAGTCGAAGTGGGTGAAAATGGAGTCTGGTGGAGGTGTCGCTAAGCTCACACTGACTCACCTCGCCAAGGATGATGAGGGCCTTTATACCCTGCGCATGGTGACCAAAGGAGGAGATGCAGTGCACAAGGCTTACGTCTATGTGGAAGGTAAACATCTCTGAGCTTAACCAAGGAGGACAACGAATTCCTTTGAATTAAGAGGAAACCAAACGTATTTAACTTGAACGCTGAAAGTTCTTCGCTATGGTTCTCATGGATAATACTTTGTAATGGTTTTAGTCGACATGAAATTCTTTGAAGTCAACAGGGCTTTTAAAACGAAGGAAAAAAGGAACTTAGCGTTTCTTTGTTTCAGAGTAATCACTTTCTCTGAAAGGAAGCGTAATGAAATATTTCTGAGTATTGAAGTGATTCTGATGAACAGTAAACAGTAAAAACAAAATTACAGTCAATCCAGAATTTGCCTCCGGGTTTAAAACTCTGTATTTAATCTCAGAGGCTGTCGGATTGCTACATACTGTATTGTACAAACTGTACTTTCGTTTGCTTTCTACCTTCTGTAGACATCGTGCATTTTTAGAATAGTAATCTGTAACGTCCAGTTATGTTTTTAAAAATATTTTAATGGTTTCCAGGAAAACTATTACATAAAATAGTACACAGAAATTTCTACTTTTCTTGTGCATTTAAAAATGGCATCTTAGCCATTAAGCAAATATATTCGGCTTATTATTTGGTGCTCCTATTTTTTATCTTGCAAGAAAAAATATATACATATGTAATAAAATCTCTGGCTATATTTACTTGATTGAAATCAGCTCGCTCTATCGGCAGATCTGGAATATTTTTCTGGAAATGATTTGCCAATAGAATATGGAAAATCCCGCAGCACGGAACGAGTAAAAGCTAAAATGTTGCAGCATCTTTGATTTGATTTATAATAACTTTGCGATAAAAAAATATTTAACAGTCACTTGAATTATATATACGTTTTTGCAGACGACCTTGATACGAGGTTCTTATTTTATTTTTAACACGGCTTGGTTTTTTTATACGATTATTTGAGGTTTGTCTTAAATAATTAAGTCAATTTGCTCAATATATTAATGTTAACAAAACCCCTGATTTTATTACAGATGGTCCCCCTCCAGTTCCTTTGGCCCCTGGTGCCCCCATGGACATTAAGATCCATGATGCCAACAGGGATTATGTCATTATTTCCTGGAAGCCACCCAACACGACCACCGAGGGCCCCATCATTGGATACTTTGTTGATAGGTGACTGAGAAGAATGACATGTCTGATTACTCCAAAAACCGCATTAAAAAGATTCCTTCATTCACACACACATAATTAAATCGGATGATAGGGGATTCCTAATGTTTAGCCATGTGAATTATTCAATAATTAAAGAATTATGATTGAAATTCCTTTATGGCATCACAGTTTAGCAGTAAAAAAATATTTTTGTTCTATCAGTAGATTTTTAAGGCTCAGGTTGGTATAGAAAGCAGGCCTGGTCTTCAAATAAGACCTTCTGAGCAGTCATATGAGAGTTCAGTCAGTCCCTGCACCAATCATATGTCATTCAGGAACAGCGTTTGTTTGAGTCATCAACTTTTTCAAAAGTCATTAGACCTAACAAACAGACGTAGAGCTCTGAAGACTTCTCCAAAAGTTCTGTTTGTCTAGAAATGTTGTAAAAACGTCCTGTTTTTTTTTTTTTGTTCAAGACATTAAAAAAGAACGCATTCAGGTCCATTATGAATAAGCACGATTTGTCTTAGAGTAAAATAATCGCCTGTAATTTTCGCTGTCTTTTTAATTGTATGGAAAGATAATTGATGCTTTTAGACAAATCATTTCATGTCCGTTTTTATCGTCTCTCTGCTCGAACCCCGTGACAGATGCGAGGTCGGAACCGAAGACTGGGTACAGTGTAATGAGTCTCCCATTAAGATCTGTAAATACCCCGTGTCCGGCCTGTTCGAGAGTCACTCCTATTATTTCCGCGTGCGTGCTGTTAACGCTCGTGGCATCAGCAGACCTTCCAGAATGTCTGAACCTGTCGCTGCTGTGGATCCTACTGAGTTCGCCAGACTTCAGGGTAAAAACATCGGCAAATTCCTAAATTACTGGTAACGTTATTCGGCTTTGTGTCTCAGATTTTAAGTTGATTCTTGTTTTTTGGTTTTAACAGCTACAAGACTTGGGGGAAAACTTGAAGTTGTTACGTATCATGATGAACTTGAAGGTAGTCTGGATTTTAACATTCTTTAATATACAGTATTTCTCTACACTCAATGACCTCTTTATTAGGAACACCTGTACGCTGGTTCTGAAATGATCCAATCAGAGGCTTCAGCATTACACATAGAAACATGCAGATACAAGTGGAGACCTCCAGTTAGGAGAAATGGTTCTCTCTAGGTTACGAGTGTAACCCTAGTTCCCATAGGGAACGAGACGCAGTGCCGTAACGCTTTGGAAAGCTCGAGTTCCCGAAGGGGAACCTGGTATATTTACACAACATTTTCTAGAGTTTATAGAGAATCCTGCAGGAAAAACGAATCACCTTGTGGGTAAGAGAGATCAGGGGAGAATAGCAGGTTTGAGCTAATAGGTAGGATTCGTTCCTCAAACAACCAAACTTTGCAAACCAGAGAAACATCTCAGAATGATGGGTTCCTTAGAGCAGATGGGCTACAACAGGAGAAGATGGCATTGGCATGGCACCCACTCCTGTAAGCCAAGAACAGGACTCAACTTTTTTTTTTATCCAATCTTGCTTGAATGAGCAGCCGTACAGGTGTTCTTAATAAAGTGATTTTCACACATCTGTTTGATTTAGATAAGATAATAACGTTTTAGTAGTAATTAAGTCAGTTAATTGAGTTATTACCTGATTAGTAGTTGGTAATTACAGTTAATTTAGTGGTAAATTATTAATTCTAATAAAAACTATTTAGAGTAAAAATCATTTCTAATATTATTTTGACACGGGTTTTAGTAGTAGATGAAGTAATAATAATAAAAGAATTAATATGTTCTACATTTAAATGTTTAGACCTAAAAATCAGTCAGGAAAAACATATTGATCTTCTGATCAGCTCTTAATTTTTTGTATTTCTGATATTTCTTTTACGTTCAAATAAACTGTGGTGCCCTTTCTGTGTCATTTCCCTCTTCCTTTCATGATCTCATCTTTTCTGTTATTGCAAAAAAGAAAGAAAACAATAATTATACAGGCCATAATTAGCTCGCATTCTGGAGGTGCTGATTACTTTTTGATGAGAATTCCATCAGGAAAGGAGCGTCTGACCATCTGTGGTGCTTTTTTTCAAACTGGAATTAAAACATCAGCTGGTGTCAGGAGCGTGTGCGTTCGCCGTGGCGTTTACACCAAAACTGCAGATTTCAATGGTGCTGTCATTTGAGGTGTCTTTGAGATGTTTCTCCAAGGCGTGTTTGTGCGTTCGTCTTCGTGTGTGAGAAGAGCATTGAACGTGAAACACGCTGTATGGTGCATGTGGTAATTGTGTTTAATGTGATTTGGCTGTAGCTGAGGGAACAGCTCCTGGAGCTCCATCCAAAGTCTGCGCTTCTGAGACTGATCGAACATATGTTGTGCTCAGCTGGAAGGCCCCGGTGTACCACGATAGAGCCCCCATGTGGTACTACATCGAGAAGGTTGGTACGATGTCAAAAGGGCGACCTATTAAATCCCAAATCAAGTCCATATCACTTTTTCCATCATGTCTTTTTTTTTACTCAAATGTATGAAGAGGTCCAGGTTAGTGTTAGCATGCTACTCCACCGCTAGCTGGCATTGCTGTGGAACGTAATGGAGTTGTTTTTTGATGGATTGGTTTAATCTCTGAATGGATGCCGATGCTGGCAAAGAATGATAAAAAACACAGGCACAGGCTTAATCTCACTCTCGACTCACTACAAACTCCCCCATCCAATCACTTTCACTGCTGATGTTAACGCTTTATGGACAGTTTGTAATTAAGCATCCGTTTAAATCTGTGAATCGAGAGACAGGAATTACTGTAAGAGTTTCTTGATTGTCAGCTGACACGCCTGGGTGAAGTAATGGAGTATTTTTTATTGTCTTAGACTCTGGTTGGCAGTAACTCCTGGCAGAGGGTGAACACTCAAGTGCCAGTGCGTTCGCCGCGCTACGCCGTCTTCAACCTGGCCGAAGGGAAGGAGTACCTGTTCCGCGTGCTCTCGGCCAACATGTACGGCATCAGTAAGCCTTCCGAGCCCACGGGACCCATCAAGACTCAAGAGCTGCGTGGTGAGACCAAATGATTCAAAGCATTTTATTTATTCACCGATATCAATGTAGTTTTCCTCTTGACGTATGTTTTGGAGGAAAACATACGTCAAGCTTTACCCCCCCCAGCTTTACCACTGCCTGAAGTGTGAGCCAAAATCGGAGGTTGATTCAAGGCTAGATCAGGAAAGCAGTAATTAAATTGCCGTTGGTGCTCCAAGCCGTAACAAATGTACCGCTCTGAAAGTCATCTGGAAGTTTAATTAGCAGAGGATGATCGTCGTAATGAGGTTTTCTCTTTCTCCAGGTGTTCCTTCGGCTCCTGGTCAGGTTGTGGCCACAAGAGAAACCGATACATCTGTTCTGATCCAGTGGGCCCCTCCAAAGGAGCCTAATAACCTCATCGGCTATTATATTGACTTGTGTGTTAAAGGATCAAAGAACTGGGTCTCTGCCAACCACAAGCCGCACAGCAAGACAGAGTATGTCCTCTATTTTGAGCACTGGAGTCCATGTTTTT
The DNA here is from genome assembly GCA_024362625.1 of Silurus asotus. Taxonomy (NCBI): domain Eukaryota; kingdom Metazoa; phylum Chordata; class Actinopteri; order Siluriformes; family Siluridae; genus Silurus; species Silurus asotus. The sequence goes on along the minus strand of MU565024.1, from coordinate 1,999,591 downwards.
GTGTGTGTGTGTGTGTGTGTGTGTGTGTGTGTGTGTGTGAGAGTGCGATTATACTTTCTGTACAGTGTATAAGATATATGGTTAAAATATAGAAAAATACAATTAAACACCTCCTAAAAGATAAAACTTTTCACTCAGATTAAAGAAAAAAGTGTACAATCCTAAATTTATTCAAAAAATAAAGTGAAATTTAAAGAAGAGGAAAAATTCACAAAAAATACACCCCTAGAAAAATGTCTGCTCCTCGAGTTTCCTCACTGGTATTAGGTATTGATTTGCTGTTGCTGTTAATCTGAAATATTATTTCCTCATTTTACAATTTATTGATTGAAATTACAAATAAAAACTTAACACATTTTAAGTGTACTGTAAAAAAAAAAAGTGCTTTGGATGTAAAACTAAACAGCACTGCTTGTGTTTCAGGTTTGTCGTTCACGGCCTTAAAACCGGTGAGTCGTACGTGTTCCGCGTGCAGGCCATTAACGAGCTGGGTCTCAGCGAGGAGTCTCAGGAATCGGCGCCGCTGACTGTCAAAGCCGCTCTCAGTACGTATACAACACGTTCATACAAAGCAAATGACTGAGCCCGATACTTAATATAGAGCTGGAACACAAAGTGCATTCGCCTTCGAGTTTCTTAGGAGACTCTCCTTCTTTGCCAGTACAAAAACAAAAACGAGGTTAAAATACTGCTCTGACTTTACGTATACATCAGCCTGTCAAACTACTAATAACAGAGTGCAGCAGAGGTGAGTCCATGCAGAATTAATGAAAAAAGGGTCGAATTAATGCACCCACTTTACAATTCTACTGACACAAAGACAGAAAGGGACGACAAAGCATTGTGGCAAGCACCTGAAAATAAATACCCCCCGAGTCAAAGGGCTATATTCAGGGTTGAGTAAAGCGTGTAAACGCTGAAATCATAGTCAACTGTTTTTCCACCAATATGATCTTAAAACAGTAACATTTCCATGTTGATAACCATCTACTGAATGCTGAAAAAAAAGGAGTAGTTTTATCTCAATGGGTAAGATGTTGGACTTCTGTATAGAAGGTTGTAAGATCAAATCACAGGAACCATTAAGCTGCCACTGCTGGGCTTTTGAGGACGGACCTCAACCCGTAACTGCTCAGTGGTATGAACTGATCTGATCAGTGGCTCAGGACCACAGATTGGATGAACAGTTTTGCATTTTAAAACACTAAACACTAAATTACTGAACAGCTCATCAATGATGGGACTGTAATGAATGGACACTAGTTGTTGAGGATGAGGACAGGTTCCTCTCAAGGTTTCTTCCTTATGCCATCTCAGCGAGTTTTTCCTCACTACTGGTGCCACTGGCTTGCTAATTAGTGATAAACCTTCACTTATAAGAAACAAATTTATATGTATTATACATTCTATTATACAACTTTATAAGCGCTTTATCTCTGCTTTGAGACAATGTCTGCTCTTAAAAGCGCTCTACACATAAACCTTTATTTGATTGAAATGAATTGAATTATAATTTCAGTCATGATTTCTGGAGCTGCCGTGTTTAAAAGATAGCACCCTGACAGCATATATCCATTCAATAAAAGTTCAAGAGAATTCAAAGCTGGTGCTTATCTAATCTCACACATAATCAACACTGTGGAACACTGTGACCTGATCTGAGTTCTAGTCCTAAACTAATGTGAAGCTTTCGAATACAAATTTTAAAAACAAAACAATCGGGACAGAGTGAGAAAATGAGCGAGACAGTGAATATACGTTATATACTTACAGTGTTCTTATAAATTACTTTCATTTCAGACCAAATATACTGAACATCGTGTATTTTTCTTGGCCACATTCATATACGCTGCATCCAGCCTAATGTTGAAAATAAAATTGCTTCATAAATCAGTGTGTGGTTTTTAATACTGCAGGAGTTTTCTGACAGCAGGCTGCTTTGTGTCACAGCATAGAAAACTTTCTGTATGTTGATTTAAACAACCACTTTCAGGTCAGACTCATATTCATAATTCGCAACAAACACCAGTCGTAATGCATCGCATCCGCCATAAATCATTCCCGCGTTATAAGTCACGTCAGACAATAAATGGCAACGAATTGACTTTATTAAAAGCCAGAAATAGCCAGAGTGGAGCATGCTGCCGTGAACATTGAGTAATAGGCACGTAACGCACGAGTCATCCATCTTGTGCGCAGAGCTTCCCTCGATTCCCTACGACATCGCGCTCCTCCACTGCGATGGCCAGTCCATGGTACTCAACTGGAAGCGTCCTGTCCGCTGCGGGGGTGCCGAGGTCAGCTCCTATTACATCGACAAATGCAATGTAGCCAAGAAAGTGTGGCATGAGGTCAACGTCCCACCCATTAAGGAGAGACTGTACAAGGTTTCTACAATTGTACCTTCTACACCCAGTTACAGTTTGACATAAGAAGACTTTGGACTGATGTGTGGTTTTCTGAATGTCTGCAGGTTCCAAACTTGACTTCTGGTGAAGTTTATCAGTTTAGAGTTTATGGTGCTAATGTAGTTGGCTTGGGTGATGCATCTGCTCCATCTGCTCCATTCAAATGTGAGGCGTGGAACATGCCTGAGCCAGGTAAAAAAACCACACACACACACACACACACACACACACACACACACACACACACACACACACACACACCGAGTATATTAAAATAATTTGTTACCTGAAGCCTTAGATAAATGCATGTGTAGCTTAGAGGTTCGGATATTGGACTTTGGATCCGAAGGTCATGAGCTCAAATCCCAGCCACACCAAGCTGCTATTCCTGGGCCCCTAAGCAAAGCCCTCAACCCCATAACTGCTCAGTTGTATGAATAAGATAAATGTAAGTTGCTCTTGATAAGGGAATCTATCAAAACACTGTAAATATTAATGCAAGAAAAAACACTTTTACATTAAGTTTTTCGCCCCATAAATTGACATTAAAGTAATAGTTTGGTCAAAAATCTTTAAAATCTGTACATGTTCTTATCCAACATAATTCCAACATAATTCGTTTTTAGTGTTCAATATTTGCTTTTTTTTACTGAATAATACAATTATACATGGAGTTATATATAATAAGTTAAATTATAAAACCAGAAAACTTTGACTTGATGCTGATTATAAGAAAGCAAAGGCTTTTGTTCTTTATATAACACACTCATGAAAAAAAAATCATATTGAGAATTCATATTTCTACAGCCTCACATACAGTGTCATATATTAATGACCCATAGTTCCATAGTTCTTCTATTAGTTTATTTTTTAACTATAATATTTGACAAAGGTAAATGTCAAACACCAATATAAGATGAAAAGGCACTAAATGTACTAAGTATTAATGATTAGCACTAATTGGAATCAGTTTCAAATTAAACTTTAATTCCATGCAAATATAAGTTATTAATTAATGCTGTAATGTGGACACTGTAATACAGTAACAACTGGAGAGCATTGTATTTAATTGGAGACCCTTTTGTGTCTGGTTACGCTTAAGGTTTCTTCTCATGCCTTTTCAGGGAGTTTTTCTGGCTGGTTTTTCTGTCCATTGTTAAAAGCGCTATACATATAAAAATTTATTGAAATTGAATTGCAACATATTTATATTTTTTTATATTTAAGCTCCAATCTAACTTCCATATTGAATTTAGATTTTTTTTATTTAATTATTTTATTAAATAAGGACTCCAGGAAACGATATAAAACACTGAAAAAGACTGGGATGTGATATGGATTTGACTGCAGGTATCAGAAGTACATACTGTATAACACTTTTTGACAATATAGTAGAGTGGATCACTTCTCAAAATATCCATTATATCCCTCATAATATATTGGAAATGTAGATTTATTCAGCTATTAATCTGCAGTAAGCGTTTTTTTTTTTATCCTGAGCCGGATTGTAACAGATCTAGGGTCTATCGCAGGATTAGTGGACTCAGATTAGAGGAAACTTTCTGCGCAGGTCCAGTCTATGACCTGAGTATCACTGAGATCAGAGATGATTCTCTGGTCGTGGAGTGGAAGCCTCCTGTTTACAGCGGTGCCAGCGCCATCACTGGGTACTATGTGGACAAATGCAAGGCAGGTACTGACACCTGGACGACTACTAACGCCAGCGCTGTGAACCACTGCTACCTAAAGGTAATATCTCCGGTGATTTAAAAGTAAATGTATTTTTATCAGACGTATAAAAAAAAACAAGAACGTATATACTGCAGAAAATACACGATATATATTTAATAATAAAAAAAAGCCTAATGTGTGATGCTTAGGTGAATGACTTGGAGATGGGATCAACGTACGTTTTCCGTGTGCGTGCTGAGAACGCCCAGGGCATTGGAAAAGCTTCAGTGTCCTCTGACCCAGTGTGTGCCAAGGCACTTCCAGGTAACACACACACACACACGCACACACACACACATGAACACACAGATATAAACATCCCACACACCCAGTACTACCAATGGACTGCCAACCATCTTAGCGGTATCACGAGGCATCAGGCTGAAGAAGCGGGAACAAGGTAAACAGCTTGCAGTGTGAGAGGTCATGTTAAAGAAAAGGAGAGAAATAGAAAAGAGAGGGGGAAGCGGAGCGGGAGGCAGATGTCTGCCCGGCTGCAGATAAGAAAAAAATAAATAAAGCAGACGAGATGATTCATCTTGAATTGGTTTAAAACATTCATAGACGAGCAAAGAAAAGGCATGAGCTTCCACCAGCAGAGTGCACTGTGGATACACTGTGTGTGTGTGTGTGTGTGTGTGTGTGTGTGTGTGTGTGTGTGTGTGTGTGTGTGTGTGTGTGTGTGTGTGGATAGAACACCTCAATACAATACAGGACAGATGAGTTGGAGGCTAGTGTGCCCCATAATCCCACTGTATCCATGCCATAAATCGAACACGTCTACCCTCGTCTTCCTCACCCGGTCCTATGTGTGTACACTGGATCTCATATGTGTTCTCTTAAAGGTGCTCAGGAAATCAAGTGCGGAGTGAACAAGGAGACTGGGGATATTTATCTGTCTTTCGAGAGCTGTCAAATCTCAGAGAAATCCCAGTTTGTGTGGAAGAAGTCCTACGAAGAAATCACCGATTTCTCCCAAGGAATTGCAGTTAAAACCACAGACAGTTGGTAAGCAGACGCATACGTCTACGTATCAAAGCACAGAGTAGTATTAAAACAGTTTGTATATGTTTAAGCCTCATTGGTATGCTGACCCAGTGTGTCGTTCGCTTCTCTGTGCTTGTCAAAGCTCGACTCTGTTGTTCAAGAACCCAGACAAAGAAGACGTGGGCGTTTACTCCGTTTCTGTCACCCACACCGATGGAGCTTCAGCCAGTTATAAAATCTCATCAGAAGGTGGGAGATACTAATAATGAAGGAAGTATAATGCATTATGCATGTTTTTTTATTATTATTATTATTATTATTCAGATCTCCTGCATTATGACTTTAATATAATATTATCTCCGAAACCATGTTAAGAAGCAATCAGAATGATATGTGGTTACTGATATTCTTAACACGTCTCAATGTTTCGATATTCAGCCACAAATTATCACATCAGTGGCCAAAGATCTTGCCAACCGCAGTCATTTCATTTCCTGGTGCTCTAGTTATGTGATTTGCGTTATTGGGGAGTTATTGGGGATTTCTTACAACATAAATGTGCCAAGAGGCAAAAGATTATTCAGCTTAATTCAGAAGAGAATAAACTGTTCTTCAACAATGCTTATAAAACTGAAATCTTTGATAGGATCATATTGACGTCTTCTCGTTCATGGAATTTTCGTTTGGCAGCATCAAAATGCTTACAATCATGTCGATATGGATCAAAAGTTTTTGTTCACATCAAAAACCCGAATAAGAAAAATGGGATCTCGCTGAATTTGACCGTGTGGTTTGAGTAGTTCTGAAACTGCTGATCTCCTGAAATTCACACACGAGTCTCTGGAGTTTAGTCAGAATGCTGTGAAATAACAAAAGTTCAGCAAGCAGTTGTTCTGCAGACAGAAACACTTTGCTGATGAGAGGTCAGAGGAGAATGACCACAGAGCTTTAAACTACCAGGAAGTCAAAGAACTGCAGAAGACCACATAGAGTTTCACTTCTGCCAGCCATGACCAGGAATTTAAGGCTACACCGGACACTAGCAGATTGCAGAAATGTTGTCCTTTTCCAATCTTTAATTGCTTCGTTTCAGCAAGTCTGTGGGTGGATCCGGTGTACTGCTGCTCGTTGAAGATGTATTGCACACACTCGTGTGTATTAGGGAAGTCGATTCTCAGTATAAATGAAAATGAATCTTCATGATGAAACACTGGCAGTAACCCCGATGCAGCCGATCTCTTATTCCCTTCTCGAAATAACAGCGTTTATGCCGATGACGTGACGTGAAATGCACCAAAAAAAAAACATATTTTTGGATTAAAGACCTTTTCCATCGTTCACTTTTCCACTGGACCCGAATCATGTCTCAAAATCGCTTTCGTTCTCAGGTTGTCAAAAGCCTCTGCACCATGGGGCACCATATGCATCATTTCATATGAGGATTTTTCTTGCCCAGTGCTCAAAGTTATTTGATCGGTATTTGATGTATTTCTTGTTTTTATTTCAGAGCTCACGAAAATGCTGGCGCTCAGCCACGAGATCCGCCATCCGAGTAAGTAAACCCGAGTAACTATTTCTGTCTTGCTATTTTTATGCTGACTCATTCCATGACCGTCTGAGAAGCTGAGTTAGGAGACGCTGAGAATAATTTCATGAGCGTTAACAAATGTTTTCTTAACCAAAGTTTTTCCCACCAGAGCCTCCGAGGGTTTGTGTATCTGTACCATTTTCAAGGTCATATTTACGAAGCATGAGAGTGCGTAAAATTCAACACCGCAACCACTTTTGTGTTTTCGCCTCAGTTATTCCTCTGAAGACCGAGCTGGCATACAAAATTTTGGAGAGGGGTCGTGTGCGCTTATGGCTGCAAGCTGAGAACATCTCCTCTGCTGTGACCTACAAATTTTTCGCCAATAACAAGGAGCTCGTCAACTGCGAGGTAAGCAGAGTGCGTCACGCAAAGAGACACGGACAGCTCGTGACATTGGTGTAAATCTCCGAGCGCTTGGTGAGAACTGCTTCAGGTTTAATATTAAGTTGACCCCAGTTTGCACTATGTGCAGTCTCATCCTGAACGCCTTCAAGAAAACATAATAATAGATCTGATCAAATTTCCAATAAAAAGCGAGCCGAAGCACCAATGAGGACAATTTACTTCATTCTTTGTTCCTTTTCATTCTTGTTTTTGCTCCAGCAAACTAAAATGAAACACGACGTAGCCACGGGCATTATTGAGATGGTGCTCGATCACTTCACCCAGGACAATGAGGGGACGTTCACCGTGCAGATTCAGGATGGAAAAGGAAAAGGCCAGTCGAGAGTGAGGGCCCCCACACTTTTGTGTTCTCTCTCTCTCTATATATATATATATATATATATATATATATATATATATACCCATTATGATTTGGCTTTGCAGACCCTTAACCCCAGCTTCATTTTTCACTCCAGCTTTCAAGGCAGCTCTGGCTGAGGCGGAATATCAGAGGAGGGAGTACATCCGTGTGAAAGAGGGTATAAATCACAGAGAAGCACTATAAAAATTATTGTGTGGTTTATTAATACACAATCATTTATTTTTTATGTACCAAACCTATAACCTATACCTATAAAGGGGTGGGTGTGATGACACTACAAAATATACTCTTGTATCGGTTTAGTGTTCCAGCAAAACATCTCTATCAATATTCACTCCTGCTCGTGGTTCTCTATATGAACAAAAGTACAGAGACACCGGAGCCATACGTGGTTCTTTCTCCAAATGTTACCACAATGATGGAGGCACGCAATTGTATAGGACGTCTAGGAGTATAGGAACTAGGAGACCCAAACTTGTGCATGAAGATACTTTACATAGGTTGGAGTGGAAGATCTCCTTCTATAGAGCTATCGAACCCTACTGGGATGAATGTAGGGTCCACAAACCTCCACAAGTGCACTCTAAAATCTAGTGGCACATCTTCCCAGAAGAGTGGAGCTTAATTATAAGAGGAAGTGGACTAAATCTAGAACGGAGTGTTCAAAAAGCACGTACCAATTTCACGCTCACAAACATTCGGCCATTTATTGTATTTTCGAACAGATTTATCAGGTTCGGTTTCCAAGTATATAAGATTTCACCCAAGTATCTGAATTTTGTATGTATTTCAAACGCAAGTCTGTTCATTTCGAATAACGGGGAAGGAGAAGCTCATAAATAGTAACGAAAATTTGGTGCAAATAGAAAGAAAAAAATATTATGTCGATTTTTATATGAATTAGAGTTTTTATAGTTATAGTTCTCAATTACAGGATGTTTTATAGTCATGGGTTGAGGGAGTTATTCCACTCATATAAATGTAATACAGCTCAAAATGCAAATTTTTGAAAAGCCTGGTGGATGAATTGATCATCCTTCCAATTTAAATCTGCTCATTTTTTTTTATTTTTTCTGTGATTGCTGCCAATAATTTCCCTTTTTCTTTTGCTAGGACCTCATTTCAGCCAGTTCCTGTCTGTTCAGGTTGCCGAGGATGCCAGTGTCAGCATCATCTGTAAGGCAAGTAAAGCCATATTTGTGACTCAACTCACATCGAACAAACACCCTGCGATTTTGTCAGTGCCACTCTGAATGACTAATGTCAATGTCAGGCTTTATTTGGCTCGGTCATAAAGATATCATTGCAGTGGCTCGGTGTACACAGGCGCACCGAACGGCCATATTTCAGGCTGCCTCGTTCGCGGCTCCACACCGGCTTGATGTGTGTTCTCGTCTTTCTTCAGGTGGCTAATCTAAAGAAGGAGTCTGCATTCCACTGGTTTAAGAACGACGTGGAGGTGATACCTGACGTGCCCGCTGACCTGAGCTCTGGAGCCTGTAAACTCCCCCTGTCTCTGGTGAGATCTTCAGACAAAATAGAAATGCAGTGACTGAACTTAGGCAATAAAACCTATTTGAGGGACGGCTACAATAACAGAGCAGTAACAGGTGTCGGTAAAGTGCACAACACGGTGTACATTGTGATCTGGATAGAATAATTGCATGATTCATTTAATGCTGTTGAATTGATAAGGCTTTTAGGGTCTTTCATAAGTTTTATGCTCCCATTGTTTGCAGACGCTAATCACATTTTTTTTTTTGCTTTTATAATAACGGACACGTCGATTTATGTTTCTCAGCAGATCGCGTTCAGAGCTCTGATGTCGGCTAATGGGAATGACGTTACAGACGCTCATAGTAATAACTAAGACGCTCTGTGTAATTGAATGATTAAAAGTTTTTGTTACTCTCAGGAGGAAATAAGAAGAACAGGAGAAAATAAATTGAACATGAAAACAAGATTGTTGAGGCAAGCAAATTAGAATTAATATTCAGTTAAGACATGCTTCTGTTTCTCTTTAATGCTTCAAATACTGATTACTGTATTCCAGTGGTGGTCGACTGGGCCAGCAAGGCCTTCAGAATCACTGACTTATGTTTCAATTCTTCCCAATACTCTATTCTCTTCATTTCATAAAGTTTCTTATGGGTGCACTGCTAAAAGAAGTGTCTGTTTACGTTGCAGTTTTTATCAATCAGATTTCAGCCGTCACATCACATGTTGCCGGGGTCAAAAACCGAGGACTTGCAGTGTTGAGGTTCATGCTGCTTGAAACTGTTGCTTTAACCAATCAAATTTCGAGTTTGGTGACACCAATGCCATCCAGCAGGCATACAGTCACGTTTGCATTTTTACGTCCTGTGATTGGATGGTCAGAGAGCGCACTAGTCACCACATCTGTAGCAAACTTCACAAGCTCAAAGCTACAAAAGCTGTTGCATGTGAATTGAATGTTCATTTCTCTACCATAAGCCAAAGGCGTTTCAAAGATTTTGGCAGAACATCCAACCGTCCTCACAACCGCAGCCCACGTGTAACCACACCAGCGCAGGACCTCCACATCCAGCATCTTCACCTCCAAGATATCACATTTAGAAAATTACTTGCTTGACTCCAGCAACTAGGATAATGTATACACCAACTTGGACAGACAGACATCAAGGATCAAGGAGTCCTTACTATATATAATGTTGTAAAATACAGCAAAATGCAAAGTGAGCAAGTTAACGAGTAGTCAAACAGAAATGTCCTTATTGGGATGCACAGGAGATTGTAGATGCTGTGGTCAATTACATAATTATATAACTTCAAGAAGAAGGACACAGTTCCAGAGTTAATTAGAATTGTTTCCTTTCCAAAAAGAAATTGGACATTGAAATCAGGCTTGTGCTTTAGCAGTAATCAGAGCACTTTGGTATTTCACAGCAGTGGGTGTGTTGAATCCTCGCTCTCCCAACCAGCTTCATTCTGAAGTCTCAGTACAGGGAAATGACCATATAACACTACAAAAGCGAAGTGTTTCGGTTGAGCAGCTCAAAGAAAACATACTCGAGTGGCCAGTTTTAGCAAACATTGTGTTGTGAATTTCTTTTCCACAGTTCTCCAAGAAGGATGTGGGTGTGTACAAAGCAACGATCAGTGATGACCGAGGAAAAGATGAGTCTCATGTTGATATTTCTGGGAAAGGTAAAACATACAACATATTTAAAAGCAAATATTTATTCAACGGAAAAAAATACCCCATAAAGATTAATTTGACTTGTTTTTTCTCACCTGCAGTCTTTGACAACATCATTAGCGAGCTCTCGCGTATCGCTGGTACGTATATCACGTTCGCATTTCAGAACGTCTGCGTTAGTCAGCATTCAGGATGTGTTTGAACGTCAGATTTATTAAGTAGATACAAAAACTGGTGTTATTTAAACACAAGCGCTACATTTTGAGCTTTTTTATCATTTCACATCTTTAGTTTGGATTCAGGACGGATGCTTGCTCATGACGAACAGCATAAAAGTGCATAGAATTTAAATCGAAACTTTTGCAGCTTTTCTGGTTCAACTAAATGTCAACCCTCTTAACAGGAGGACGTCTATAAAAGAAGATTCATTCAGTCTGTACGCAATGGCTGGAATTGAAAGCATACCTAATTGACACTTTTTGACACTATTTTTTTTTTTGGTCGAAAATGAAAGGGTAAAATATTATTTAGTTTGAGGAGGAAAAAAAAAACATTTCAATGTTCCTGGGTTTTCGTGAGTCATTCTCATTGTCCTGTGATAGTAATTGACACTCAAACATTTTGTCAATGGTCTCGGGTCAGAATTAGACGAAAATGCGTACGAATGCATTATGTTCTGGCTCGGATGCATCAAATGCCTGCATGGCTTGATGTCAAGTACAAAAAAGGAATAAAGAAAATCAATCTGGGGAGAGAAAAAGTGGTTCACAACTCATATAAGGGCAAAAAGGTGAACAGGTATTAACTTGTCAATTTTGGCACACATCTATGTAAGAAATATATCGTCAGATGTTTTTAGCTTCCCCTCGCACTGTGACAGTGCATTAGTGTCTTCCATATTTTCCATATTTTTTGTATTGCAGTCTGGGTGTGTGCGTCATGTGCGGTATTTTAACTAGGTAGTTAGCAGGCTAGCATTTTGGCCGACTCACCATGAGCCACTCATTAGGCGTATTTCAGCCTAGTGAGAGTTATGCATGTCTTCCAACATCTAAAAACTAATCCCCTTTTCCCAAACCAATCACCAATTCCTTTCCCCCCTAAAACCCCATGGAGCACCTCATCTCAGAGCTCATGTATTCTGTAATAGATAGAAAAAAAAAAACACGGTATGAGTTGAGTTTGAGGTCATGTGTCTGCTTTCTTTTTGACTCGAACAGGGTCCAGCGCGTCCGAGTTGGTGATCCAGTCAACTGCCGAGGGCATCATGCTGCAGTGCCATATGAAATATTACACAGAAGAAATGAAGATCAACTGGTTGCACAAGTACGCTCGTTCTTCCCTCCCTTCCCTCGCACAAAAAATAAGTTCCTGGAGATGCCCGATCACACGTAAACACGGTTTGGAGATTTTTGTGTTGCAAGTCAAATTGTTCAGATTTACAGTTGCCCAATGTTTCGTTGCAAACTGTGCACATGCCAGAACGAGGTGAAGCTTCTTCCATTGCACATCTAGTAAACTCAGCCATTGTATCATTATAAACAATTATGTGCGATTCTTCTGAAACTACGATGACTGTTCCTTATTATTTCGACCTGAGAGGCTACTGAGGGCATTTCTTACAGTTACCTAATGATTTTCCTTCCTATAGAATATATGAGATAAAAATATAAGTCAGGAAATGATTGGAAAAAGCAATACTCTCCTCTGTGTATAATGTACTGTATTATGACTATCTACGAAGGTAATCGTAAAAGTAGCAGCAGAAATGCATCGCATCGCTTCTTATATTTGTGAGTTTTTTTTATTTATACTGTATATTTAACAGGGAGAAGAAAATCACTTCATCTGAAAGGATGCGTGTTGGTGGTATGCCAGCTATGGCTAATCTGGAAATAGTCGAACCTACTGAAAAGGATAAAGGAGTATATTCCTTTGTGATGACAGACACAGAGAAGACGTACACTCGCACCCTTGAACTGTCTGGGCAAGGTAGGAAAAGCTGCCATCTGATTGCCTTTTCTTTAATCCTTATAATTAAAGATTTTGTTTGATTTTTATATAGACTATAAATAAACGTTTTGAGTAGGATTCCAGACACAACATTGATGGGATAACGTTGTGTCTGGAATCCTACTCAATATGTTTATTTATAGTTGAAATATGGGGGCAGTTAAACAAGTTTGCTTTCAAATGACAACGTTGCCTTTAAGAGCATGACAAATGGTCCAGCTCTGAGCTCCAAGCTCCTCGTGGTGTAGTTTTTGGGAGTATTGTTGCCATAGGATCTGGCAGGTCTTCAAATCCCAGGAACCATTTTTGAAAAAAAATCTTTGCCTTGGGATCAATTTCGTCTCCCCAAAATGTCATTAATAAAAGTTGCTCCTTAGAGCAGTACAGGTTTTCAGTTAAAAGTAAAGACCAGTACTGTAGCCCTAAACACCAGTTTTCTAATTGGGTAACTCCAGCAGTGAGAAACTGGTTTTAATATATCAAAGTTGCAGATCCTGGCTTTGGCAGCACTTAGTCCTCAGTCTGTCGCATGTGCTGCCCGGGAGCACCTGCACTCAGTAGAGCAAAGACAGTAATTAATTAAAGAAAAAAAAAAAAAAGCAGTGCTACATCACAATGCAGCAAAACATAGCTATTAAAATAATGAGCTATTTTTTTTCTTTCTCTTCGCTGTCCCTTTGAGGTTTCAGATGTTAAATAGTTTTTCTCTTTTCCGTGTCTCATTTGGCCCGTGCTTAAAATCTGTCTCCTTTCCGCCTTTTATCCTCCCCTCCAGTCTACGACAATGCCTACGCAGAGTTCCAGAGACTCAAGTAAGATAATCATCTGCTCGCCCCTCTTGTCTTCCTTTTTCGAAAATTTTTAGAAATGCAGAGCGTGTGTGGCGCATGTCAGTGTGCGGATAAAATATTAGCGTGTGCACTAATGAGCCTACTAACAATGTCATTCTTCTGTTGCCTTTCAGAGCGGAAGCATATGCTGAAAAGAGTGAGTACGCTCATTCAAGTCCTCGGCCCGCTTGTCACAGCTTCTTTTATTGATATAATTACAACCTTCAGACTGACTGGGGTGCGACGTTTCTGTTTTCAGATCGCGGCAAAGTCATTGGCGGGCTTCCTGATGTTGCAACCATCATGGAAAAGAAGGTTTGGCATCGTCTTAGTTTTGGTCTAACGTAACCTAAACTCTAACGACACTGGCGGCTCATAAGCATAGGTTTTTGTAGGGGGCAGGACTTTATTAATAATAACGTAGCCTCAAATAGAGGCTAAGTTGAGGCTATCACACATTCTGCTCTTTAATGAAATTGAATAGGCGGTTGAGAGTTAAAAAACTGTCCAGCAGGTGTAAAAATGGCTCATCATCATTGTCAGCACAAACGCACTAACCAGGGTCATTAACCAGGGGCGCCACTTTAGAGCGAAAATCTAAAAAAAGAAATAGAGGGACATATTTTGCTTCATTTTCTTCAACCTTGTGGTGAAAACAAGGTCACCACGATGTATTTCTGATGCATAGAACACACTGCACGCTGGATATTCCCTCTGTTTTTAACAGAAATTGTTCTGTAAAGCTTTAAAACAGTCCCGGAAATAAATCACATTTATTTATTTATTTATTTATTCATTCTACACAATCCAGTTGGATCCAGAATATTTAAAAGCCGGCTCTAATAGATATAATATAAATATAACTCATTTTTTCTGTCCTTGTACATGAGGTAGTGGGATTCCTTTAGGCATATTTTCCATTCTGACCACTGTAAAATATCTCCAAATAGCACAGTCAGAGCAGTTCCTCATCAATATGCAATATCTAGAGAGACCAGGAATTCAGCAAAAAGTTACACTTCTGTTGGCCACTTTAAAGATGTTAAATATTTTGCCCTGATTTTTTTACTTGTGAACTTTATAAAGATGAATGCTATCGGCTCTGAATCTCCAAAGTGGTGTCAAAACGGCGACATTTGAGCTGGAACTTCATCTTCTGGAAGAGGGAGAGGTTAAAATCTGGCGAGTAGGGTGGGTGCCGAAGTGAGATCATGTGGTGTGAGATCAGGTCTTCTGAGCTCTGGTCGTTTTCCAGTGACTCTTGAAACACGTGTGTCGCTTAAAACACCTCGCACGACTCGTTGCAGTGTCGCCGTTTGTCACGCGTACCCCATGTGAAACGTCTCTGGAGTAGATTTACACAGATTCGCCCAGAATTTCAGGTTTGTTCTAACTTGCTGTCCCAGATGAAATCGCAGATGTGGTAGCGCACGTGGTCAGAACACCACCAGTTGGTACTATTGCTCTCAAAACCTTTTGATACCCCCTCGTGTACGTGGTGGATTGGGAGGTGGTAGCTAAGTGGTGAAACCATTGGACTTTGGAAGGTCACAAGTTAAAATCCCAGCACCACCAAAGCTGCCACTGCTGCTTAACCCTCAGCTGCTCAGTTGTAAGTCCCTCTGAAAAAGGGGCTCTGGAAATGAAATAAATGTAAACGTATAAATGGCGCCCCACCTGCGCGTCCTCGTTTGGGGCATTTTAGATTCGGAGGAGAAATCAGCAGTGTGAGAATCGGCACAGCTTGTACTGAGTAGCTTGTGAATTTTGTTCTGCATTTTTGCAGACCATTAATTTGGCCCCTGAGAGAATGATGCGATTGCATTAGTGATCCCAGACACCACGGGGCAGTTTTGTAGTGATCCCGAATGGTGTGTAGTGGTGTGTGAACGAGCCAGAGGATCATCTCCTCTCTTCATTACGGACAGTGTGTGCTTGGGGGAGGTGGTGGATGATTCGCCTTCATTGTCTGAGGCCTTGTAATCCACTGTCGAGGAAGCTGCGAGAAATGTTGTCTATTCGGTAGATCTGTCTGAATAGACAACAGTGGAAATGTCAAGTCTGTTTGTCTGTCTGTCTGTCTGTCTGTCTGTCTGTCTGTCTGTCTGCCTGTCTGTCTGTTGCAGAAAGTCCATAGCTGCTAGGTCTGTCTGTCTGTCTGTCTGTCTGTCTGTCTGTCTGTCTGTCTGTCTATCTCTTGCAAAAAGTCCATAGCTGCTAGGTCTGTCCGTATTTCTGTCTGTCTGTCTATCTTTCTATCTATCTATCTATCTATCTATCTATCTATCTATCTATCTATCTATCTATCTATCTGTCTGTCTGTCTGTCTGTCTGTCTGTCTGTCTGTCTGTCTGCCTGCCTGCCTGCCTGCCTGCCTGCCTGTCTGTCTGTCTGTCTGTCTGTCCTTCCTGTCTGTCTATCAGTCTATCAGTCTGTCTATCTATCTCTTGCAGAAAGTCCATAGCTGCTAGGTCTGTCTGTTTGTCTATCTGTCTGTCTGTCTGTCTAGCTATCTAGCTATCTAGCTATCTAGCTATCTATCTCTTGCAGAAAGTCCATAGCTGCTAGGTCCCATTAAAAGGCAAACAGCTACCACGTGGGACATTAGCAGGGCTCTTACTATGGACAGTGCTCTAATGAGAGCTCCCTTAAAGCTAGTGGGTGGGTAAGATGGTCATTGTTAAAGAGATTGCAAGGTTTTGCTGGTGCAGGTACATTATTGTAGCCTCAAGAGCATTATGAGTCCAAATGAGCATCCCTGTTTATACCTGCGAGAGAGCAGAAGTTGCAGCAGAATGTTTGCTAGAACTTTCTTATGGAAAATATTCTGAAAGTACCATAAACAGTGTAAACGTGCTGTTTTTGCCTGATGATGGTTGTTATTAATACAGTATACTGTATACACAAAACACACAGTATTAAAAATACACAGAATGGCATCTACTAGTCAAGACTGTAGATTCAAGCAGCTTCCCAGTTCCTGATTACACAGATTACTACTAGTTTTTATTTTTAATGTACATCGGGTCTAATATATTTCTGCAAATCTTCTCATTATTTCAAGATGAATGGTGCAATAAGCGCAGTTCAAATGGAATATTTGGAATATCGACGCTTTCCGAACAAAATGTTGCGTCTAATGGTTTCTATCTTTGGACATTTGAGAAGTAGGATAGACATGTTGCAGCAAGACTCAAAGCGGATATTAAATGGAGATTATTATTGGAAAAAGCCATTAGCCATGGACTATGGCAATGTGTTGCTGGCTGGCTGCCCTGCTGGTTCTTTAATCAAATTGTAGCTACTTCAGAATGCAGACTGTAACCTTACCTATAATAGAGAGATTATCCCAGGATTATTTAAGCAAGTTCTACATTTCTGATTTAGGATGAGTAAAATGTTAAATAATGTAAATTCTGCATTTGCTGATCTCTTGAAGCTGTATGGATTGGGCAGAAAAATAATTTTAATTATATTTTTTTTTTTACAAATAAAATGAAACACTATAAAGACAGTGTGTAAAGTGTGGAAAATTGTAAAGTTAAAAAAAAATTAATTATTAGTGAACTATGTGCATTTATCCCTGATGAGCAGCCTGGGGTGAATGTGACAAGAAAAAACTTCCTTAAATGGTATGAAGAAGAAACCTTGTGAGGAACCTCATCCTGATTTGGATGATAAAATTAGACATAGATGGTTTAAAATGTTCCTATTTGGGATGTTAAGTTCCCCTGACTACCTCGGACCCCCTTAGAAAATGCTTTTCCATGCACGCTACATGATTTCATATTAAAACTTTTGTTGTATAACTATTATTTATTACATCCTTCTACGTCTGGTTCTCTGCAGACCCTGAGCCTGACCTGCACAGTGTGTGGTGAACCGAAACCACAGATCACCTGGTTCAAGAATGACCAGGAGGTGGAACCAGGCGACCAATACTCGATCTCGCTGGACTCGGGCAAGTTCGCCAGTCTCACTATCAAGGGCGTGAGTTTAGACGACTCAGGCAAGTTTACCATGTGCGTGCAGAACAGATACGGTGGCGAGTCAGTGGATGTCATTGTCAGTGTCTACAAGCACGGCGACAGGATGCCTGACATCAAGCCTTCACCTGCACCTAAGAAAATATTACCCCCAACTCTGCCGATTGTTCTCCCTACCCCCAAGGCGACTAGCCCCACCCCTGCACCTGCCCCCGCCAAGACCACATCCTTAGGTGCCAAATCAGCTGGCATGAAGTCCCCAGCTCCTTCCAGGAGGAAGTAAACTGTCCTATTCGGGACAAAAAGAAGCAGCAGGAAACAGAATACTGGTACATTGAAAGTTACATTAAAAAAAGATGCCATTTTTCATCATTGAAGTTGTTTGGATTTATAGGATCTAAAGAGTAAAGTTAAATAAATAAAAGTGAAAATTTAGAAGATGGGGGACAGGGTATATTAAATTCCTTTCCCACTGCCCACAAAATGAAGTGCTCAACCGTTTGGCATCTGGCTTACTTAAGCTGTGTGGGTTTCTAATGGATTTGGCCGTCTCTGCCTGGAGGTCCTTTGGTGAAAAATGGCCAGTGTTTTGATGTTTATTCTAGTTATCTCTATTTTTTTTCAAAAGTTTGCACTTTCAGTCAGGTGGTGGAATCTCGAGGCATCTGGATGGATGGCCCACAGAGTGCTGGGTTTCTGCTACAGCACTTCAGATAATCCTCTTCTCCTCCTATGTTCTCTCCTTTCCTCACCTTCATGACCTTCTGCCTGCATTTGTGTTATTAAAAAAGGTGTAGTAATCATTTTCATTGAGTTGTGCTTGTGTTGCTTATATGACATGCACACACACACACACACACATACACACACACACACACACACACAGAGAAAAGCGCAAACACACACTCTACGAATGCACTAAAGCGATAACAGCAGTCAGGCCTTTTTGCGAATTGCATCAGCATCTTTCTCACGCCTGTGTAGCCACTCACAAGAAGCTCCTTGCACTTCACGTGTATGAAACGTGTGGACCGGAGCCTCGTTCCAGGTTCAGTTCGTGAAGTTAGGATCGTAGAATGCGTCAAGTCGGTTCTTACTGTCAAACATCTCTTTAGCAGGAAGCACATTCATTTTCAAATGTATTTTGCTTTTCATTCTTCTTCTTCTTTTTCTTCTCTGCCTTCCCGAGATGAATAACCATTTCAGATCTAATATGAGTTCCAACCTTCTCATTTTGTTGATGAAACTGCTCTAGCAGTCATTGCACTTCAATGGGAATTTGATTAAAATAATTAAAATGTACTGAAAATGGAGGTTGTTTAGATTTCAAATTCGACTTTTAATTAAATCGTGCATATTTAATCACTGGAAATGATTTGCTTAGAAGTCATGTTTCTATGGAAACCCAGGCAATCCATAAATCCTCCACTCTCTCACCCTCCCACCTCACTCAACCCCCCCCACTTTCCCAGCATGTTTACAAGATGTCACCTCATGATGTATCATTTCACCCTATGGAAAAATATTGATTGTGTTTGCACACTTACTTGGGCGAGATCCCGCGGTCTGTAACAGATTGCGGCACTCAAAACTATTGTTGCTCATAGGACAGTGTGGAACAGAGTAGAATTCTGTAGAAATGACAACCACATGGTGGCACTGGTGCATCGATGGGAATCACGCTTCGATGATGGGAGAAACCACTCTGACATCAAATTATGGGGCTCGATTTTTACACATTGATTTGCTGTGGGATGGTGAATCAAAGAACTGGGAGATGCAGGAAAAATACCACACCAAATACACCAAGTCACTGGATGACTCCAAAAAACGCCTCATAGAAACCATGGTCTGTCCGCTGTGGCAAAGCATGACAGCATGAAATATAATTCACACAGCCTCAGCGCTAAAATGTGCCACAAAATTGTGTAGACGGAAGGGGCTTCGACACCGAATGGGAAGTTTTTTGTGTTTGTGAGTGGGACAAAAAGATTTTTTTGCTACCTTTTCACACAAATGTCTTAGTACCAGTCTTAAACTTTAGAGACACTCAATCAAGTATAACCAGGATAAAAAAAGTTTTATAATGATAACAAAACAATATATATATATAGTACAGAACAAAAGTTTGGACACACCTTCTCACCTTCTCACACTGAAGGCATCAAAACTATGAATAAACACATGTGGAATTATATATGGAATTATATACATAACAAAAAAGTGTGAAACAACTGAAAAATCTCATATTCTAGGTTCTTCAAAGTCGACACCTTTTGCTTTGATTACTGCTTTGCACACTCTTGGCGTTCTCTTGATGAGCTTCAAAAGGTAGTCACCTGAAATGGTCCTCCAACAGTCTTGAAGGAGTTCCCCGAGAGATGCTTGGCACTTGTTGGCCCTTTTGCCTTCACTCTGCGGTCCAGCTCACCCCTAAACCATCTCGATTGGGTTCAGGTCCGGTGACTGTGGAGGCCAGGTCATCTGGTGCAGCACCCCATCACTCTCCTTCTTGGTCAAATAGCCCTTGATGCCTTCAGTTTGAATCTACAATTTTTAGAGTCATGAAAATAAAGAAAACTCTTTGAATGAGAAGGTGTGTCCAAACTTTTGGTCTGTACTGTGTATATATATACATGCACTTTTTTTTTTTTGCTTTCCACTTGTAATTCCATCATTCATTCTTTTTCCCTAACAGCTTTCTCCTGGTTGAAAAAGTGGTTGTTCTGTAGTCTATTCTGAGAACAAATTTGTGTGATGAAATAAGCACCATGTACACACACTAATTCTATTTATGACTGCCTACTGGTGTTGTTCTACTTAGAAACCCAAGAAGACCTGTTGAGAACAAAAAGAAATTTTTCACAGACAGTAACAAGAATTCATGGTCAAATGAGGGACATTCATTAGAGCGTTAGAGCAGACCTGAAAGAAAGAACAGAGTGATTGGTTGGCATTCGATGGGTTGGGCTGAATTGTCCGCTAATGGTCCCAATGCTGAGTGCACCAGACATTTACACTCACAGCTAATCCTTCAATGGATTTAAGTGCTTTGAGGATCTGCCAGTTTTCACCACAAAGAACAGAAGAGAAACATTCAGATGCACAAAAATGAATTACGGTACTTGTGTGTACTGTAGTCAAGAGCAGTTTAACAATCATCCCTTGTCCTGTCTTCTTGTTCAGACAGCCTGGGCAAGGTGTCCCTCAGAAACCATGTTGGGTTTGAATGAACCATGCAGATTTAACTTATGCCAATGTATTGCCTGATGTCTTCTAAAAACTTTGATTTATTATCTTATGTTTGAGTTACAAATATTTTCAGGAGAACATTTTTTTTAGATTTTTTTTCATAACATATTTTTTAAAAAAGTAATAAAAAAAAAAACGTTCGCATTATTTTCATCAACAATGGTTGAATTCTCCAATCAGAAGGTTTCGTTTTCTATAATGCGCACATTCGAATATATTATTGTTTCTATAGTAACAGTTCGTGCACAAGGGATTTAGTGATAGATATCCTACATAATAAGACTAATGAAAAATAAAGCATGCTATTAATAAAGAAGAATATATAATGTGATTACAGTGAGAGTCACTGTCAGAAGAACATTTACAGAAGGAGTCTACTGTCTAAGTATTTTATGGCAATCCTTTAGAACTTTTTTTTTGCCTTCAGGAACCAACCTGTGGACGTTTCTTAACATTTAATGTAACTGTAATGTTCAGTAATAAACGCTGTAGTATAAGTGAAATCAAATTTTCCAGTTCCAGTTCTTTACCATTCCCGTCTCGTATATATTGCATAGAAAATAGAAATTTTTAATGCACATAAATAAAACAATAAAAAAAAAAAAACCTTTGGTCAGCATTGTGTCAAGTTCATATCACTTTTTGCTCATTTTTAAACGCTTTTTGGTTTTTTTTTTTTTGGTTTTTTTACGATTTGAGCCCAAGGACTTGGCATCTGCGAGATAATTCATCAGTGTGTATTCTGTAATGAGCTTGCATGAGTTGAGATCCTCTCAATGGGGTGAAAACTGGCAGGGTTTTTTTCTTTCATTTTTTTCTTTTTTTTTCAACCTACCCCTGAGAAAAGAGTTTAAGGTAAGCAGGCCTCATAACTTTTTCATTGATGGGAAGGGAACATTTTATTTCTGAAACATCACAGTTTTGTTTTTTAGTCTCTACAGGCACAGATTTCAAATGGCAAACTTTATTAAATCACTCCATCAGCAGTGAGTTCTTCATGTACGCAGATGTTAAAAAGAATCATTGAATCAACTGTTCAACCAGATGTGTGAGTTACACAACAAAGACTTGCAGAAAGTGATTCATCATGGTCTGGGGGGTTTTGTGGAGCCTATAGGGGAAACACTGGGAACAAAGAAAGAGAATGTACCCTGAACTGGATGGTAGGGTGAGGGGGATACATTAGCATAGCCGATCTGCCTACCTATCTTTTTTTTTGTGATGTAAACAGAAACCAAGGATCCAGGAGCAACGAGGCTGGAACGTTACCTGCTGCACTAAAACTCCATGGTGCTATTTTTCACAACACCCAATATTTGGCAAAATGATCTAATTGCGCTGAAATTATCTCGCCACTGCGGGTTTACTTCCCCAAATCTACAAAGAGCTCTAGAACTTTGAAAGTGCATCAAGATCTTTCGTGTCAGTGCCGGATAGAGAGCTGCAATACAGCCATCATCAAAGTTAGTGAGTCTGAGAAGCTGTAAGATGAAAACCCTTCACACATCAAGGAGAAAATATTTGGTCATAGTGAGGCTCTTGCGAAGCACTCACTCGTTTTTTTTTTTTTTTTTTTTTTTTTTGTACGGCTTAAGTTTAGAAAATTGGAATGTTAGATAAAACCAAAACAAGCACAAACATGCAATCAATGGCAACATGGTGTAATGCTTAAAATCCACACGAGACACCTGTGCGCTAAACATCTGTGCGCTATACACCTGTGCGCTATACACCTGTGCGCTATACACCTGTGCGCTAAACACCTGTGCGTTATACACCTGTGCGCTAAACACCTGTGCGCTATACACCTGTGCGCTATACACCTGTGCGCTAAACACCTGTGCGCTAAACACCTGTGCGCTATACACCTGTGCGTTATACACCTGTGCGCTAAACACCTGTGCGTTATACACCTGTGCGCTATACACCTGTGCGATAAAAACACCTGTGCGTTATACACCTGTGCGTTATACACCTGTGCGCTAAACACCTGTGCGCTATACCCCTGTGCGCTAAACACCTGTGCGTTATGGATACAGAATGATATATAGCTGTATGAACCAATGCACCAATCAGATTCCAGAATTTATCATTAAAACCATATGATCCAGGATAAACATGCTACAGTCACATCATTCATTCTGACTCTAACAATATGCTTATTGTTGTGAATTCTGTCTCGAATCCCCCGAATTACAGGCCGTCTCTTCTGAACTGTGTAAAGAGGAGCGCTCTCAAAAGCCAACCTTGCTCCAAGCTATTTCTGCCATTGAAGAAAATTAGGAAATGAGGAGAACATGATTGGAATATAGAAGCGTGGATAATGTAGAAATATTTTCATCAATACAATTTGGCAGACTGAAAGTACTCTGGCCCTATGGGTATGTTAAACTCATCTACAGACTTCATAGACAATTAGAATATAGAGACTGGCAAACTCGGAGTGTTGCGAAGAAGTGTTGTGGATCGCACAATCCGAAACGTCGACGACGTCAGATGAAAAATAACACTAAGCTTTACGTTGCCGAAAGTGCAGAGAAATATCATTACATTTCCCATTTGCTTCTCCGAAATTCACCTAAAATAATGCTATCTTGAGTAGACTCTGTTTTTTTAACTTCAAATCTCCTACACCAGGGGTGTAAAATAACACACGACTGATATTCTCATTACAGTAACTGAGTACATTTTACTTTAATGGCACTTTTTCCATTTTCAAGTTCATTCCCCTAGCTATACTGTATGAACAAACATTTCTGACTATAGGATGTGTATATGCTTTCTGAACATCCCATTCCACATCGAATCCTCATTCGCTGTTATAATAACCTCCTCTGTTCTGGGAAGGTGTTCCACTAGATGTTTTTGGGAGATTTGTGCTCATTTACTCATTTAGTCCGATACTGATGTAGGTGAGAAGGTGAGGACGCCTGGGGTGCAGCCAGCGTTCACAATCATCCCAAAGTTGTTTAATAGGGTTGGAGCTCACTTTAGCAGGAGATCTTCCACTCCAAATCATGTAAAGCATATCTTCATTAAGCTCAGTTTGTGCACAGGGGCATTGTCCATTCATCCAATCAAAAAGGTCCAATTCTTCTATCCATTTAGTGTCAATTACTTTTATAAACCAAAATAATAATGCATTTAACTCTGGAGAAATATTGCAAGCTAATTACAGAGGTTCCATTATAAATCATTCTGAACCTGACCAAGATCTATGCTTCAGGTGTCAAAGAATTAGCTGTGATGTCTAAGGCAGTGGAGGCCTCGCTATCTTCTGGTTTACAGGGTTCAAAAGAAGAAGCAGCTCTGCAAATGATGCACATAGAAAAGTCAGCACAGCCTAATACCCATCCTGCTGAAACATGTACAGGTGAGGCATTAGCTAGCTGAGTGAGTGAGACTAGCTAGCCAAATCCTTTGCTATTTTACAGGATGAAAGCTTTGTGTTGCTATTGTGTAGCTTGTTTGGTAAATCGCTGCTCTAATTACCGCTCAGAAAATCTGAAAGGTAGCTCACGTTCAAGTTCAACACAGCTCGGTTAGATAAGTTGAGAAAGACGGAGAAAACAGCATTTTTGAAAAGTGAAAACAGTAAAGAGGTGTAACTCTTGATCATTTGCACTAATTAACAGCATGCTCTGCACTGACATGGCGTCACAACTCCTGTGCAATAGCCTCTCCGGGGGCCACGGTAGAGTCTCTTCCATTTAACACGTTTTCTGTGCACAGTTTAAGGCATGCCTATGAATTTATTTTGTGCTGCAGCCCAAGTAGTTTGCAAACCAATTGAAATGAATTTTGAACCAATTTATATAAATCAACAGTGGCCAAGTGACACCACACACACACACACACACACACACACACACACACACACACACACACACACACACACACACACACACACACACACACACACACACACACACACACACACACACAAACACACACACACACACACTTCTGATGCATTCCAACAGATTTCATCCCTAAATGGAACTGAAAATATGCCAGAACTCAAGTGCCAGTGGCGCGGCTTTGACCGTCCTGAAAGCTATGGCACAAATTGAATTGCTATTTCAGAGAACGTTTTCAGCTGGAATAACAATGGATGGACATCATGGTAACACACACCAGTCATGAGATACCGTTTTCTTTCCCACCTTCTGATATTTTATTGTGTTCAACCTGCAGTTGTCTGATATATTATGTCAGCTGCACTACAGACTGAAGGTATATACCCTTGTCCAGACAAGATAGAAACTGTATAACTGTATGTGAGGCTTTTTGCACACACACACACACACACACACACACACACACACACACACACACACACACACACACACACACGCACATTTCTGACGCATGGCCCCGCCCAGGGTTTAGAAATGAGAAATTGATAAATAATAAAAGTGTAGCTCATCTACTAGTAATTTTCTTTTATAAATAGATCAGTTTTTAACGCAAATATGGTAAAATATTGTTGCATCGTGATACAAATGCACACTTGAGTCCGATACACACTTTTTTTACATCGATGCATGACATCGTTAACTTTTATGGCGATGCACCGGCGGTTGCATAAAGGTTGCATTATATATAAAGCTAATTTATGAAGAAAAAAAAAAGGAAATCAATCATGATTCATTAGTGATTTTATTAAAGATGAAACATGGAATGTTCAGAACATGATTAAAATAAGCACAGCAAGCCTGCTGCGAGAGAACGAATATAAGATTCATCATTTTATTTATTGGAAATGTAAAATTGTGTTTCAGGTTCAGTGCGTTTTAGATTCAGAGCCCTGTTCACAGTTACATATTTCATTTTGTCTTGGGTAATTGGCAATTTGCTTAAAATAATAGTAAAAAAAACAAACACTATAAACAAAAGCATTTTCAATCGCTAAATGCCAACATGGAGGTTTTAAATAAGTAAGAAAACCATAAACTGCCTTCCTTCATGTGTCTGTGGCGGAAATGTATTTTTAACGAGGTAGCAATTGACCTTGTGTACATGCGAATCCTAATACGTCTTCAATTATTAAATAGATATTTATGTATACAGGATATGATGCTGCTATGCATAAAACATGACCGTAAAACCATTCCGTGCTTTAAGTGGTAAAGTTGCTACTCCTTCGGATTCGTGACGCACTCGGAATAAAAGACGCCACGGTTTTGAATGAAGCCGTAACCTCACGCTTCATACATAAAACACGCATCTCTTCATGAAAACAGATGCGTTTCCTCATTTCGGTGACATGCTGGTTAACACTTAAGCTTGGGAACATTTCAGAGCCCTGCAGCTACACAGTGTCTGTTGAGGAGTTCAACATTACAGCATTGTGTGCACTATATTCATTCTTTCTGCTCTGTTGTAGTGTAGCGTTCTGTTCTTTTAATCTTGGCTCTGTCACAAAATCTGATGCCTAATTGTTTTTTTAATGGCCTCCATCTCTTCATATGTATTTCTATTTCTATAGAACTTTGTAGGTGTGGATTTATTTCCTATGACAGCAGCAATGACAGTAGTTGCTGCTGTAAATTAGATAATAAAATCATATCAATGATCTTGTTGAAGTATATTCTTTATAATAACAACTCTTTCCAGGGTATGTGAACAGCAGATGCTACACGTAATCACAGTCGAATAAAAAGGTGTAGCTGATTTAAGATGATTTCGCCACAGCGTCAGTGATACGCATTTCATTGGCTCTGTACATGCACCTTGCGCAATGACAATAAAGTTGAATCTAATCTAATCTAATCTATGCAAAATGAATATATCTATGTATTATTTTTTGCATGGATGAAGCTTCAGGACAGACTCACTTTCTGGCTCAGGGGTTGATGATGTGCCTTTTTTTTTGGCCGTAATAACATTTGAAAGCACCTAATGACTGTTTATAGCTGCTATAATGTAAATGAAATCACAAACTAACCTCGTCTTGTTGGCAACATGCTGTGTTCTAAGAGCACTAATTATAGGATGCGCTGCATTTCAGGGTGTACTGTTATAGGAAATGAATCCAATTTGAGCGGATTATTGGGCCTTGAATCGGCCCGTGTCACACGACGTGTCGTGGATGAGAGAACAGCACAAAATGTTTTATTCCTGTTAATCCACAACACATTTTTGTAGATTTGAATTCTTTAATCTTTTTTATTTAATGAATTACGTTTCATGCTTTTTTTTTTTTTACTATTTAAAGAATATGCTAATGCTTCACAAGTGATGAAAATTCTTGTTTTATATATATATTAAAATAACAACAGCATTAAAGATAAGAGATATAGATAAAGAAAAAAACAAAATTACAACAAAATTAGTTTGGACCAGCAGCAATAAAGGAAATACAAAATTTAAAAAATGAATTAAAAAATCACACAAAGAATAAATTAAAGATAAATGCGGTGAAACGTGAATATAACAATATATACAGCAGAATATTTGTGCAGTGAAAATCTTAAGTGCATAATATAAGGTATAATTGAAAATGGGTATTGCACAGATAATAATAATAATAATAATAATAATAATAATAATAATAATAATAATAATAATAATAATAAAATCAATCATTGTAGCGAGAAGCTACACTACACTACCAGCTAACATTGGATACTGTATTTATGTATTAACTCTAATGTTAACTCTGATTAATCTTTTAATAACAAATCATTTGTTATATTGGCCGGTGTTATGAATAGTGTCAAAAACGTTGTCTCTTTAAGATGCTCTAAAACTTCTATAGAGTAGGAAAAAAGAGTAGAAAAAGCAGCTACATTGATTTATTAATCTGTAAATGGAGCATTAGTTATTTAAAAAATGTCTCTCACAAATTTCCCAAACTCTCCAAAAGTTGTTTTTTAATGGATGTAGTCAAAGAATTATGAGGTGTAACTTCGCCTTTAATGCAGCATTAACGCACTGCATGAATCCTGGCACAACGGCCATCTTTAAAACTGACTGATAAGCATCTTTTACTCTTCACTAGTTCAACAGACCAAACCAAACGAAGCCTCACAGAGCCACCATTATTCCTTGACGGCAAACAATGCAAAGTCTGCAGAACCACAATTGATTGCAGCAGGAGAAAAGTGAATGGGTTTTAATCCATGTTTATCACTGTGCTTCTGTTGATTTGGCTGCCGGGTGCTGGGGTGAATAAAATTGTCCACAACAAGGAACAAACAAATCAGTGATGCCTTTAGGGGCGCTTCAGTCTTTTCTGGCACTGTAGCATGCTCTTAATTTACTGCCAAAAAGTCGAGAACGCAGTTTAATCTGTGAGCAGGAACTCCTTCTTCTTGAACACGAGAATGCTCTCAAACACAAAAATGCACTCAGATCCATTCTATTTGTGCAGGAAATCGACTGAATACGCCATTTCATCATATTTTGTTTATAAATGTATCATGTGTAAAGGGTTTCGTCCTGGTCTGGAGTAAAGTTGAGAATGCTACCGGATGAGCTGTGCTGCTCTGCCTGTATTTTCATCCAACTAAAGAATGCAGGTGTAAATTACTTTCCACATGATAGCTCTATTATAAACAAAGTGACTGCAGATCTGATGCCGTTAGCATTACGCTCCATTATTTACTCTAACACCTTCAACAAACCTTACATTACTGTTTAATCTCTGGTTTAAACTGTTGATTATCATCGAAAAATACATACATTAGCACAACAGGTCTGTGTACTAGCATGAAGTTAACTATTGTACAATAGTGTGATATCCTGGCCTGCTATTCCCATCTCCAATCATATGTTGCAGATAATGGATTGTCTGTTTGGAGAAGTGGTCTCTCAGTGGTTAAGTCTGAAGATTTCTGATAAGAAGGTCATGAGTTCAAATCTCAGCACCATCACGCTGCCTTGAGCAAGGCTCCTAACGCTTAACTGTTCATCTTACAAATGAGGTAAAAGTAAGTTGCTCTGGATAAGGGAGTGTACACGTTCGTCTGTTAATATCGGAAAGTCTGTAAGATGCTTATTGAACTTATTAGACTACAGTTTAATGTCGCAATCAATCTAAAGTTATTGTAGAAAGGTAAAAAACATCCCTGAGGTTTTAAATACAGTATGACTCGCTGTAGCGTCAGGAACCTGAAGTTAAATAATACAGCTAACAGTCTTGTCTTGCGCAAGCCGTTCAGTCAGACTGTGGCGATACACAGGATTTTGATCCGCCTCAGACAATTTCTCTGAGCTTCATCTGAATCTGAATGTTTAGTCTGGCATCAGCCTGAGCTGCTGGTGAAAAAAAAACATTTTGTCTGAAGTTAATCATTGATTTCTGCCTGTCAAGCCGACTGACACGCCTGCAGCCGACAAGCTCCTGTTTCAGAAACAGTAGCTCACAGGGTCTGCGGTGAACAAAAGTAAAATCTTGTCTGGCAGACAAACTGTGTCATGGTGTCACTGTGGTGATGCAGTTGTTTGCGTTCAGCAGTTTGATAGCTTTTGCTTGGAATAGTGAACCCGCAGAGTTATATTTTTATGTAGCAGCAGAATTCAGAAGGATGACCAACAGAAATGTAGTGCAGTTTAAAACATTTATATGAATTAGGGATGCAACAAATATACAAAAACACCGCACAGAATGAACAGATCATGTGTTCTAAACAGATGCAAACACTTAAATAAAGTGGCAGGCCATGCATTTCACCCCTTGAGGTCTTCAGTGGTGTTCTATCTGAATTATTCCACCTATTGATATCATCATTATGACACCATGGTTTTAGTTACTCATCAATATGACAGAGAAACGCAGTATAACAGAGCAGTGCATCACAGACAGTGAGAATGAATGGCATTACTAAAGCAAGAAATGCAATAAACACAATTCAACACGTCTCCTTTCATTGTAGCCGCAGCTACAGCACCCGCATACATCGTCTCTAGCAGAAGCCTCGGTATTAACCTCGGGTTTTCTGTGCATTCATGTGCGGTTTTTAGGGCAAATTGTATGGGAAAAAATGCAAAAGTATAAACGATTATTAAAACAGATTAACAACAGTTTTGAACTGTTTTGGCCAACCTTTCCACTTTTCTTGAAAAACCCATCTTTTGAATGTTCTTGCAAGTTCTATCTGTGACCAAATAATCTCCTTTGTCAGCTGTTGTGGAATATGAAAATACATTTGTATAGTATTTGAGCTTGTTGAGTTTGCTACAGATGTGGGTTGCGAGCTCTGACTAGTGGGCTCTCTGATCATCCAATCACAGGAAGCGAGAATGCCGACTCTCTTTCAGTCTTTCTCCTTTTTTTTTACATCTACTACCGACTGCATAATCAACTTTAAATTAAACACTAGTAGACCCTAGGATTAGTAGGTTGAACAATGTCGTTCTGTGTCTGTATACTTAGTCTAATTCTTCAAGCTAAATTTCTTATGGGAATTTAGATTCCCACCTCCGGCTTATTGACGGATCTGGATCCCAGGAGTAGGCGGAGGTTAAATAGTATCCTTGAAAGCACATTATTGGAAGACAGCGCTGAAAGTTATTGATTTGCACTGAGGATCACGAGCAGCAGGCTTTCAGGTAACAAGCCACGTCTATTTAAACCGCCATTCATGGAAGACCTCATTAATTTGCTCTCTTTCTAAGGCTCTTTGCAGCCAAAATGCTGAAAAAAGAAGAACTTAATGGTAGCTAAACTGCATGTGCACAACTTTACACTACCAATTTTTATTGGTTTATGACTTTTACTAGTGTTGTAATGAAGAGAACAAAATCTGACAGTAGAACCGAAACTCCTGCATTTGTTTGAAGAGCTAAAAAAAGTCATTTACTTGCAATTGGAAAAATGTATATAAGTACAAACCGGTAAATTTAAAGGCTATAAAAACCCTTTTTAATGATATATAAGTGTGTGAGTAATTCATCAGCCAGCACTTAATCTATCCACTTCAGTTCATAGCCACAGGATTAAGAAATATTAAGAAAACCAAGATGCACTAATATCGTTATGAATCAAAGATGTCAATTTCAGTAATTAACCCTGTATAGTTTAAAAACAAGTCATTGCTTCTAAAACCAATTAACATTCCGCTCTCTCCGAATGTTAAAAATGTATTAACAGATTTGTGCACAAATTCGTCCCCTGTTATTTCATGCGCATTGAGGAACGACCACTGGCTCGTTTTAAAAAGGTTCAGCATTTATTTTCTTCAAAAGCTTTGTGGGGTTTTGTGCGTTTTCTCGTGAGCAAATGTCTTGTAAAAGCAAACGCATCTAAATGACAAAAACAAATGGTCAACACCAGGGGCCATAAAACTGCTAAAACTACCCAGGATTAAAGAGGAACTTAAAGCAGGAATAAACAACGTGTTAATGCAGGTTTTTTCCCGGGATACTTGATTACATATTGTTTTTCAGTAAAAAAAATTAGAACAGCGGCACATCATATAGTACAACACCAAGCTAGCTACATGTAATATGTAACAAGTATATGTAATAAGTAATATGTACATATTACTACACCTTCTGTATGACCTCATACCCTTATTTATTACACTGCCACTCTGTACATGTACCATGCACAATGACAATAAGGTTGAATCTAATCTAATCTAATCTAATCTATATGTTACAGTAGTGATATATAGTAATTCATAATTACTAATATCTATACAAATAACTAATACACATAGTTATGTACTAATATAATATACTAATATACGAATATCTATTCAAATATCTATACCTGCCATGTAGAGATAAAATAATGCACATGATAATTTAAAAAATTGGCCGTCATCGTGCAAAGTTTTGTACATTCAAGGAAATATTCTTGTTCGTCTCCAAAAACCATGAATTAAATATCTAGAGATTGTAGGAACAGAAGTTGCCAAATGCACTCCGAAGTTCATATCTAGGACAGTTTGTTTGTGCAAAATGGAGCATAAATATGCATACGAACAAACACAAGCTACTTTGTACATCTGACCCTCCAAGTCTGGCCAACTCTGGTGCTCCTGAAGTGCTTTTCCCGTCATTTGTATTCCGACGCCAAACTTTCCTCCATACTTCAAAGACAGAAATGCACGACACGGAGGACGCAATCTGCTTTCTGTTTGTTTATTCAGAATCATGTGCATTTGCAGCCAAGGTGAAACTGACTGTTGACAACTGTTGACTTTAAACTACTTTCTTAAACACATCCACCGCCCGTCCCCTCCTCCCTCCCCTCTCTTGTCCCCGCATGTCCTCATTAATAAGATATATTCCAGGCATGGCAGATAGTCCGTATTTAATTGAAAACAACAAGGGGGCGAATGTTTTAGATCAGTGCAACATGCCTTGTGAGAGTGGGATGTCTACACTGTAATTTCTGTTGAGCTGTTATGACTGAACATAATCTCCCTCTCCGTTGAGACGTCCCGGCTGGATCGTGACAGCGAGGTGAAAACAAAAACAACGGCAGCGTCGAAACCGAATTAACCTCTGGAGCGCGTGGTTTTGCGTTACCGAGCAGACGCTTGTCTGTACCCTAGCGTCTAACATGTGTTTTTCTTGTTCTCCCTGAGAGAGATCCATCAGAGCACCACTCCTTTAGTATGTAAAAGCAGAGGCGTACTTATGGAAAGAGTTGGACAATTTTCCAGAGTCGGTATTGTTAATATTCGTCAATGTCGGCAGGTTAATAACGGCATTATCCACTCGTGCAACCCCGGAGCCTTACGGCTGGCAGGTTCACTACGTTTATTGCTGGCTGTTTTATGGTTTACTGGTTAAAAAAAAAATCAGGTGTCATTCAATGCTCCCACTAGAGCACTGAGACATGTAGATTCACAGAATTTAGCCGATACATTTATTAATGGCCATTCTTTATAAAATAATTGTTATGTATGTTCAATGCGAGTTCAGGAAGGAAGAAAACAACCGAGCTGAAATCGAGACAAATTAATACAGCGTGAAAAAACCCAGCACAAGCAAATTCATTTTGAATTTAATGAATGCTAATTCGAGTGCTTGGTGAAAAGGTGGTTCTTCGGTCTTTGTTTAACGGCAGCATGTGACTCAGCTGCTCAGACAGCCAGGGGAAGTTTATCACACCAAGACAGAGAGGAATCTTGATGCATTCTTCCCATGTACCCGGAAAGATGTTGTGGTCCAGGTTTGTTTTGGTTTTTGGAAACAAGCATCAGCATTTCTCATGTACCTTTTCTGTGCTTCAGCTTAATACATTTGGTTATTTTACAGTAGAAGAATTTGTTGTATAGTAAAAAAATAACTAGTATAGCTTAATAAAGCTACATATCAATCCCATCATTAAAATGTGGTACTGATATTCCTCATTTTGATTTTTTTTCGACAAATCGATGGCGTTATAAAAGTGTTTTTGTGCTATTTAAAGGAGGTGAAGCAACCGGTGAAAACATTATCAGTATTTCTACTACAAGAAGCAGCTTGTGAGACATGTCATAATATGCTCATTAACTAAACAGTATGGCAAATTGTCATTGGGTGCAATCGTGGTTCTAGTACACAGCAATGCTGGGGTTTATACTCAAATCATTTTCCTGCCAGAAATCTGAAATCTTGTTGGAATGTAGATGCTATTGCAATTTTATACAGAAAATCCGATTTTCATTCTTACTCACAAGTTCTCCGTGACAACATCTGAACATCAGACACAATATCCATCTACATTTGCTACATTAGTGATGAATGTCACAGTATTTTGGAAATTGCCTGGTTTTAGGGCGTACGCGTGAGCGTGAGTGTGAGTGCCGCAGTCACAGTCAGACAGCTACAGGTTATTTTTGGGTGCTGGATGCTATCGTTCGTTTGAGTGGTTTAAAGTGTAGAGTGGGTACAGAAGTGCTCAATGGCAAAAAAGTGCTACAAATAGAGGTGATATAGTAAAAACTTTCTGCATAAGATTTACAGCGTGTTATATAATAGCAGTTTTTTATCATTATCTGTATGCATGTTGTAGTGTATGCGGTTTGTACAGTAAGTGTGTAAATGAAGAGGTTTAAGTCATTAAGTCAGTGACAGTGTCTGCAGCATCGCCAGGGTGTGACAGTCACAGTGCAGTGAGCAGTTTTTTAAGAGTCTTAGTGGCAGAAGCTGTCTCCGAACCTGGCTGTGTGTGAGCTGACACCTAAGCCGCTTACCAAATGAGAAGAAGAAGCAAAATGTGTGTGTGTGTGTGTGTGGGTTGACTAAAGTCCTGCATGACGTGGCCTGGTTTTGTAAGGCAGTGTGTGGTGTAAATGTCTTGTGCAGCTGTAGGCTTTACGTGCCCATGATCCTCCCAGATGTTTTTACCATACTGTGCTGTTCTTTTAATCTTCTGTTGTTTATGCCAGGATGCCTCCTAATTGTTAGTTTCACCACACACCTTTGAAGATCTTCAGGACTGTGGTTGACATGCAGTTGTAATTGTGTTTTTTGGCCACTTGAAGTTGTTGGCGATGTGACTTTAATCTGCAGAGGAAGTCCAATGGGGAATGCATTATTAAAAAATAAGAAGAACAACAAGAAAATACTTTATTTGTCACATGTAGATTACAGCAAAGTGACAATCGTTCTTTGCATATCATAAAATATATGTTAGGAAGCTGCGTAAGGGCCTTACTCAAGGGCCCATGAGTGGCAGCCATAACAGGTAGGTAGACAAACTGATGGAGCTTCAGCTCAGTCAAAATGCTGTTCTTAATTTATGATTGGCTGTATATAGGAGACTCTTCCACCCTTTCACCTTAAGTCAACTGCAGCCATTTCTGGTTTAAAAATATTGACAGAATAAACTAAAAAGACAATTTTTTTTAGCACACAAGAAAAAGAATGTGTGCAACAGCAAATGGGTGTATTTTTATAACCCAAGATGGGAGAATCTTCCAGCCATTAAAAGCATTGCATTTGCATTTTGTAGCAAAAGCAAAAGTAAATATCCTGGATATTGGTTTAAATGCCTTATATATGCCTATATATATATATAAATATATTGCAAATACATTTCTGAATTTGCATTTTCTAAATAGAATTTGGATTTTAATGAACTGTGGAAAAAATGCTCCCAGAAATCTCAAAAACGTCAGACAAAAACATCAGTTTTACACACCAGGCACACAACATGGAGCCAATCAGCTGTAATAGCTGCGCTGTTCATAAAATGAGACAGTGGGACAGTAAATAAAGAGCATATTTATATATGAAAAAAGCCTGCTTATATTTATTATAATTACACATGCCAACATAATCAGTATAATTGTCATATACATATGCTGGTTTGTAATATGGGTTATAATCGTACGCCTCGCGTAGTCGGCGTGGCATCAAACATGAATGGGAGTAAATAGGCCTTAAAAAAAAACAGTGGATATGTAAGTAGTCATCACAGTGAAAACAGCTGCAGCAACTTGCAGGCCTTAGCTTGTTATTTGAAGAAGAATTTTAATGTCCTAAGGATGAATTGCTTCAACAGCTTTTTTCCCACCTAGCCTGGCAAAGGCAGTTGTTATGGCAACTCATTACAGTCTTTCTGTCATCTTGGTCACCATGAAAGCTGAATCACAGAAGAAATCTAAAAGTAAATCAGATTAGTGAAAGACCTTTCATGGCACTGTCCTATCAATTTTCCCTGCATGAGGGGCTGGTCCCAAGTGATGCCTCAAAAATTAGCCAACAAATAAAGGTGGCCAAAAGTGCTGGGTAGAAGGAGGTGCCATTTCATTGTACTTCTAATGCCAGACGTCTGTCTGTCTGTCTGTCAAATGTACCAATTTTCAGTCTTTCATAAAATACTCTCAAACATCCAAATCTGAAGGTGCTCACTGCTGTGGTGTAAATCCTGAGACTGCATTTTTACGCTGTACCTCAAGTTTAAACAGGCAGTCATTACTGTCCATCATATGCTTGTTGATCAATCAATCAATTAATCAATCAATCAATCAATCAATCAATCAATCAATCAATCAATCAATCAATCAGTCTCTGCATCATGGCACCTGTTAGTGGGTGATATTTATTAGGCAGCAAGTAACCATTTTGTCCTCAAAAATGCATGTTAGAAGCAGACATAAATGGGCTGTTTTTGATGTCTAGACGTCTGGGTCAGAGAATCTACAAAACTGCAGCTCTTGTGGGACATTCCTGGTCTGCAGTGGTTAGTGTCTATTAAAAGTGCTCCAAGGAGGGAACAGTGGTGAACCGGTGACGGGGTCGTGGACGGCTGAGGCTCATTGATGCACTTTGGGAGCAAAGGCTGGTCCGTGTAGTTCGGATCCAACAGACGAGCTCCTGTAGCTCACATGGGTCACGACTGTTTTAGCAGCTAAAGGGGACCATCACAATATTAGGCAGGTGGTCATAATATTATGCCTGAATGGTGTATGTTCTCTCCTATCGAACGTGTATTAGTCAAAAGTCCTGTAGCAGCATTTTGACCCAACTGTAACCTGTTTAGGGATGATTGTGGGAGACCAAGTTACAATCGCAATTAGCGACATGCTAATTGCGATTGTATGCTAATGAATGACATGTAAGTGATGAGTAAATCTTTCTAATCGCCAATGAATCAGCAACAAGCCACTTTGTTCTCTCACCATTTTTGTATTTATGTTGTTTTGCTCTATTTTTTAATAAATGGTCAGTTAATTCTTTCTCATGCAGAGATAAAGAAGAAGGAGAAAAAAAAACGATGAGCAGTGGAGCCACTGCATTTTGAATAAACAGTCCAAAATTTAGGCACCACTATCATTACCAATTTCAAGGCTGTTTAATCACTCAGCGGTTGGGAAAGAGGGCTGTGGAGCTGCATTGACTCTCTTGTAGCTCCCCCATAGTAGCGCTGACGTTCTTGCTAGCATCGGTAATGGCTTTCTCGTGTGGGCAGAGGGGCTTTAACCGAAACAGAACTGGTGTGCAGGGAGGATCGTTTGAGCTTGAATGTCCTGATCAGCCAGCCGGAAAACCTGGTATCGTGATCTGAGTGACATCTGCCTATTGTAATGACTTCCTGCAGTTCATTTTCCCATGGAGGAGCTAAGGTGCCATGATGGGGGATGACCTCAGCCTGTGCTGTTTTGGGTCATTGATTCAGATAGCTTTTCCAGCAAAGCACCACTGTCTTTGATGCATGAGCTAACAAGGTAAGCCCCCCCAGGTTATAGTGTTAGTACTAGCCCATTTGGCTTATTCAGTTATCCTGGACTTCATTCAATTAGCCTGGCCCACCAACCTACTTCTCTCCTTGTAAATGTGCTAGATCACAGATGTGAAACATAAAGCCCGTGAGCCAAATATAGTCTGCTGCTTATTTCAGCTCAGACGATTTTCACACTGGAGCAGTAGTACCTGCCTAGTTCTCACTTTGGACACATTGTGAAGGTCTGCCCATGCCATGATCATTACAGCATGCTTGATTTTTTTTTTTGGAAGGATGCTCACAGGAAGGAAGCTGCCTCTGAAACACGAGGTATAACTAAGTGTTGGACTGGCTTTAGTTACACTTTAGTTCCCGTAACAGAAGACAATACAACAGAGAACAAGCTGCATATTTACGTTGATGTCGATTGTCCTACTTATCGTTATCATGCGAACACTTTGCAGCTATGCGCAATCACGGCTTCATTATTTACAGCTGAGCCTGGACCCTGAACTCTGGAGCCCTGTTTAAAACAATGACTTGAATAAATTGGTTTTTCAAAGTGTAATGAAAAATTGTTGACTGATAACGTGGTGGTGTTTTCTAACGCAACAGCAATGGGCTGTTCAAGAGTGAGCAGAAAAACAAGAAAGACACCAGTCCCTAAAGGTGAGGCCATTCTAAACAAAGACTCATAATAGATGGAGTTTTATTGTTGTGTGATTTGTTTTAGGATGAGGAGGTTTTTTCATTAATAAAAAGTAAAGACCAGACAAGTGAGAGCCTGGACTCGTGTTTTTAGCCCATGTTATAAACCCATATTTCTTCATATTTATTGCTTCGGTAAACAAAAATAAGTATTGCGAACTGACTCATTACCATACGTATTTAATATAATGATCATAAGTATATACTCACTATAAAAAGAATAATAGTTTTAGGTTTTACAGCTTTAAGCTTCCACAAAAATTATACAATAGCCCTGGTTGAAATTGCGCTTGATCCCCCTGAGCTAGTTGAAAGATCACCCCGGGTCAGGAAGAATCTCTGACAGCACCTTTTAGCTGATGTCTGTTACAGCTGACTTTCACCAGCCAACCCTTGTTATTTTAGCTTTCTCCTATTTGTGTTTTGGTTTCCATTGTGTTTATCCCTTCCACTGGATCAGTTTTATACAGCAGTTCATTTCAGTCCTTTGGTAGAGTATAACTGCAATGTAGGAAGCCAAGACATTGCTCGCCATTAACCTAGACCTGGAACGAGTTTCAGCACTAAGTGAAGGGAGCGGGCAAATCCTTCTGGTTTTAAGTGATAACTTCAAAACTTGAACCTTACTCAGTGCTTTGGAACTCTGCCGCTTTCTTTTCTGAAGATACTTCTTTCCCTTTTGTGCTTTTTAAAATTTTTTGTCCAGGATTGTATGGAAAGGCCATATACAAATGACGTGCTCATGCCAGACCGATGCCCTGGAAAAACAGACATAAACTTTGCTGAAGATAAACAGAAAGGATTTAAGACAGCAAAGTTGAGATACTTGTTTCAGGAAGTGTTCTGTTTCACTGTAAGTCTAGGGGCTTGAACAAGAAATATGACATATGAGTGGGATAGAAACGACATTACCAGATGCTGTGTTTTAAGCTACAAATCATTACCCTAGCTTTGTGAAAAATAATGAAATAAGTTATTGAATGCATCAGTCTGGAAGAAGCACCTAAAGTTTCCCTATTGCTCACAATCAATAACTGATTATCAAATCCCTTCATTCCATGCAAAAAATTTGGCTCCTCCAATACAGCAGTATGCAGTAACATCAAGTGGAAAACTGGGAAAATGTTGGTCAGTAAAACCCCTGATTTCACATTCATTCCTCAGCGTGGCGGCCTGCTGCTCATTTCACAATGGGATCATTCTGCAGCCCTTAGGTTTCACTGTATTTGACAGCGACTGGCGCTGTAAATATCGCCTAAGTGACAAATTAATTTCACAATTTGTCCGAATCCCTCTCAGCTAGTTATTTCCGCTAGGATTAAATGACTGGCTGCTCATGAAGGACTGTCTCCATCAAAGGTTTCCAAACAGCAATTTCAGAATACTAATCATTTCCAGGCCACGCCGGTGTCACCTGGACTTCGATATATTATTTTCGACAGTGAGCATCGCGTCTCTTAATAGCTTTGAAGGATTTCATAGTGTTGCTGCATGAAGCGACGCGTTTTCCCTTTGGCTATCACACATAGTTTTAGTGCTTGATGAGTGGTTTTGTGGGAATAATGATTTTTGTTAGTGCTGTTAAGGTTCAATACGGATGGCAATTACCTTTACATAATCAGGAAAGCGGTAATTATCTCTTTCACACCGTTGTTGATATGTTGTGAGGAGATCGAGTGTCTGCCATAATGTTAGTATGAGGTCAATTATGGTTTTTCTCCAGATTGTAAATATTAGAATGTAATATTTTTCATTAGAAATGGTTGGAAAGCATCAAATAACATGGTCCTGTCAGCTGTACTCATCATTTAGATAAATCTTATTCCCACTGAAACATGCTGCTCCACCCTCCGGTGTTTGATAGACAGGACGTTATTGTTGGCAGTGAAAATGCAAATGGGTCTGCATAGTTGTTTAACTTTGCCCCGAGGTGAAAAGTGCTGAAGAGAAAGTGCAAACTAAAGCAAACGGAGTGATTGCAATTCCTTTTTTTTTTTTTTTTTAAATGGCAGAATAATACAAGTGAAAGACATTGAAAATGAAACATCGAATCAACTTTGCATTTGCGTCTGGGTTTTGGCAGCTTTTTGTACTCTGTCTTGCACGGAAATGCTAATGCAAATACTTGTTTTGCCAGCGATTTGGACTTATGTTTCGAATTATGTGCACTCAAAGTGGAAATGGAAGTTTAAATACATTCGAATGCGCATTTAATAATCAGCATCTGAGACAGAAAACGGAGCTGAGAATAAAAATCAGTCAACAAGAGGCGAAGCGTAGAACCGAGCGTCCCCATTATACTCGCACTAATAAGCTGAGAGTGCAAACAAAACAAAACGAGACAATTAGATTGTGGAGCTGGGGGTTACTCTGGGCTGCACATCACCAGAGGTGGCGAAAGTACACGCATCCTTCACTTAAGTAGAGGTACAGATACTCATGTTTTAAAATACTCGCGTAAAAGTTGAAGTACTGACTATACTTTTTTACTCAAGTTAAAGAAGTTGGGGGTCTGACATACTTACGTGAAGAGTAGCTATTACTACTACCTGCTTTAGTATTACGCTAGTAACTTGGACGCCAGATCATATTAATATTAGGGATTGTCAATCGATATATTTTTTTTAAATCGTGATTAATCGCCCGATTGCCACAAGTTAACACACGATTAATCGCAACTTGGTCGCAGAAGTTTTGGGCTCTGACATACTTACGTGAAGAGTAGACATTACTACTACCTGCTTAAGTGTCACGCTAGTAATTAGGATGCCACGTCATATTAATATCAAGGATTGTCAATTGTTAAATTTTTTAAGTCGCGATTAATCGCACGATTGCCACAAGTTAACTCACGATTAATCGCAACTTAATCGCACATTTTTATTTGTTATAAATGGAATAATTTACAATTTTTGAATACTTTAATCAACATGGGCATTAATGTTATAATATATGTTTATTTGTGAAAGCAAACTCAACATAGAGCATGAAGGTATTTAAGAACATGCACTTTGTTATGGTACTGAAGTCATTTTTTTGGTTAC
The DNA here is from genome assembly GCA_024362625.1 of Silurus asotus. Lineage (NCBI taxonomy): Eukaryota > Metazoa > Chordata > Actinopteri > Siluriformes > Siluridae > Silurus > Silurus asotus. The sequence continues at coordinate 1,958,977 of MU565024.1, read as the reverse complement.
TTTCTAGTTTCATTGAGTATTAAAGATATGATCTTTAACTCTCTACTTAACTACATTTATCACTTTAGTATATGTACTTTTTACTTCATTATATTTTAATTGACATTGAATTTAAGAATTATATTTATATAATCATATTTATTTATGGCAGCTTTAATCTGCAGTCTCGTATCAATTCTCCATCGGCATTTTATTCATCCGTTAAATACTAATATTTCTTCTACCTTGTGACGTGATACTGTAATTTTATTTGTGAATTGAAGATCCCATTTTGAAAGATTGCTTTACTACTGTCTTTTTTGTTGTTGTTGTTGTTGTTGTGTATTTGACTGACTTTTTTGTTTCATTCTGGCGTGTTGATGAGGCTGTTGTGTTGATAGGTAATGCAGTGTTGAGGTGTACAATACTTTAGGAAATAAAACCTCACAAATCAACTGTTTTTGGCTTTTCGCTAACACATGTCTCGGTAGTGCAACTTTGAACCAATGTTCATTACGAGCCAAATACTCCAGTACTGTTCAAATCAGACAATTTATGACTTTTACTCAAGTCTTTTTGGAATTCGTGACTTTTACCTTGTAATGGCGTAGGATTTACAGTAACTTTTCTACACTTTTACTTAAGTTTCAGGTATTTTTTTTTACACCTCTGGTTACTAGTCAAAGTTAAGTTCTGTTTATTAACGCTTAGAAAAGAACTCAATTATTCCGATTGCCATAAAAATGAACTATGGTTTCTTTGATCTTTCATGTTGCGTAATTATTTCAAAAGTAATTAAAAAAGATGTGGTTAAATTGTTAATATAATTTACTGCAGATTTCTATTTTACTGGAGAATATGTATAAAATATAGAAATCGTCTGTATCCCACTCAGTATAATATGCACAAAAGTCAAGGACACACTAATGAATGGCTGCGTTAAGCCTTTGACTGGGAATGTGCAGGTTTTTCTGATCATTTTCAAAAGAAATGGAATCGGTGTCAGTTTTCCGTTCTGACCCTCTTGCCTTCATTTCTGTAAAGGCTGATAACTAACACACTTAACATACTGAACTGACGTGAAAGTCTTTAACAACGTTCATGCTGAGATTATGTTCAAATTCCACTTCCTGTTTACTCGGTATTCATTCCTCAACACGCCATCAAGGGGGTTAAAAGGTCGAATATTTGTTCTACATTCCAAAATATTGTGAAAGTGCGATTTCTCTACAGTTTATCGCCTGAAAAATTTGAGAAAAAAACGTTAAAAAGAATCGCGGCCTATTAAGAAGCATCTTTTATTAAAGCTGACGGTAAATGAGGTAAGTTGACAGATAAAAGTCTTGAATTATATATATGACTTCAGCGGGAAGGAATGCAGGATTAATGAATCTACCCTCAGCTTTGATAAATCTTCCGCTGAACTGTTGTTTGAAGAGATCTGGAGGTAATATGGAAAAGTCAGCGCCAGTGCCACCCAAGGGCAAGAAACTGGCATACTCCATTTATTCTAGGAGTGTGCATCTCCCAGAGGCTTGTTACCCCTGCTAAACACATTGCTAAACTGGATATTTCTTTTTCCTTTCCACGATGATCTACCGTTTCTGCACATGATCAAAAACAATGAAGGGCAGTGGGGCTGAGTGAGTGATAGCATTTGGCTTTCCGATAGCTGGAGGTTATGTACACCACTGCAGGTGTGCCGGATAAGGCCAGGCGCCCTAGTGGCAGATGACAGTAGTCACTAACACAAACGAGCCTGACCTTGGCCTACACAAAATAAACCCAAAAAATGTATCCGAAAAAACAATTTTACATTTTATCCTCATCGCACGCGATTCTACATTAATCTCGTTGTGTTTGTTAAACGATCTAACAATGTTAATGATTTTTTAAATAATAACACACCATGCCGATTAGAATTAAAACGGGGGCCACTGTGAACGGGATAACCTAACATGTTCATTTACATCCATTAATTCAGAATTTAATATTCGGTACTTAGGATAAATAGCGCTATAAAAGCCGACAGATGGACACAAGTGCAGGCTTTTTTAAAAACCACTCAAGCAAACAAACCAGAAGGGCCAGGCAAGACTCGCAGGGATAAACAGGCAATGTTTCAGGTGATCTGAAAACAAGCATGAGCTTCGCATTCCGACTGGGAGAGCGAGTGCAATGCTGAAGCAAGACTTTAACTTTTAAAGTAAAAATGAGTCTGGGTTATTTATGGGAATCTACTGCAAACCAGTGAGTTTAATCAGTAATCCAGTGCAAGGTGATTAAGAATTATGTGACTTGTTCATGGGCTAAGTATAGCATGGGGAGTTTCATCTGTAAAACTGGCACCTGTCAATCATACTCCTGTTAAGAAAGTCCACTGTAGGAGCTGCCTAAGATTTTGGGTCATGGGCAATTAGGGTGGCATGTAGATAACTCTCTGATGAGGTAATATTGAAGAAGTCCACTGTGCCAATGTCTAAAGGTGGTGCCCTTGATCTGGGAGATGCTTTGTCTTGTGGACAATGGGACTTGAACATTAGAAGACAAGGTACAGACAAGGGAATGTCTGATCCAAATTTTCTAGAATGATGAAATAGTCATTCTTATGTTTCTAAGGCAGTGGGCAAGGTCAGGTGGAGGACTAAGCCTGAGGGATTTGGAGAAGCAGACAATGCCCACTTAGTCGGTGGTCGGAGCTCAGGAGGAGGGCAAGTAAGTTATTAAATCTATCCTAAAGTGAGACCATAGACATTGAAAGGCTGGTAGATGGATTAGTTTGCCTGCTGGGGGAATTTGGCTTGGGAGTTTGTATGCTAGACGTTGGATTTGTGTGAGAACTGAACACTGCCTGGAGTTTTATCAGTAATACCAGTTTACTTGACATTCACCTGTTTGAGGGTCAGGAGATGTTTTTCTGCTCCTTTGCTAGATAATCTTTGGACATGTTGTTAAAATCATACAAACATACTGTAGCATGATGTGCAGAGGTAAAAAGTTACGAAATACAAATACTTCATTACTGTACTTAAGTAGATTTTTCTGGCATCAGTACTTCACTATTTATTTTTCGGGCAATATTTTACTTCTACTCGTTAAATTTTTTAACAAATATCTGTACTTTTTAATTCTTACATTTTCAAGCCAGGTTCGTTACATTAGTTTGAATCTATTTAATGAAACAAAAATAAAAGATGTTTTCGTTTTCTGTTTCCTGTCATTGCACAGCTTTTTCAATAAACCACTGGTGTATCATTTCCTAGGCTAATTTACGAAGCAAACAACGAGCGCGGCAGAAGGCAACAAGAAATACGGCTAATGTGGATGAGACACGGTGGTTGTTCAGCCCGGATACATTAAATGTGTAACAACATTTTTTATTTGTTTTATATCATTCAGTTACCAGTGTGACACTAAAACAGGTAGAAGTAATAGTTTCTTTTTACTTAAGTACATGTCAGAGCAAAAACCTCTTTAACGTGTGAGCAGAATGATGTCACTCTTATTATTTGCCGTTTAAAATTACATTAAAATTAGTTTAACCAGTGGTTACAGATGTGTGTGGACATGGCAAACATGAAGTTCTAATATTTACACTTTAATATTTAAAGTTATCAACATTCAGGAATATGCTGTAATTAAACTTTTGCCTATTTAGTTTTACTTATTTTAAACATGAATTTATTAAACATGAATCAATTCGAGTTTTTTTTGGTAAACATTTACCAAGCGTCAATATTTGTAGAATCAATACCGAAGATTTTTCTTTGTTTGTAAATGATTAATAATTTTAGTTAGGTGAGCTGAAGTTCTAGCAAAAGCTTTCTTTTTTTTAACTAAATAAACAAAAAAAAACCCCTGAACGTCTGAAAGATCTTCGAGGTTCCTGGATAAGTTAAGTATATCTGGAAATAATGTAAGAAAACAAAATGCTTAGGCTGCTTTTGGAGAGAAGCAGGGATCCGAAAATTCCCTGAGTTCATCTCTTTTCATCGACTACTAATCAAGCCGACAAGTCATGTGGAAATGCAGCTGCATTGATAGCGAAGGGAATGAGTTTGAAAATCACAGGAGTATGCAGCGAGATTTAATTATATATTTTGCTATCTCTTAGCAGACCAAGTGGAAGACAATAGCGAGCTGGCAGACAGAGCGAAGGACCGAGCATCGGTTTACAGAACACTGGCTCAAATGCTTTTGGAGAACAACTGAAGTGAGTTGTTTGATCTCTGGGTTTCTTGGTGCGTGGTGACAAACTCCTATGAGATCGTATGTGCCAAACTGTGAAACCGAATCGACAGCTTGCATGATAATGTTATTTGAACAGGGTCTAGAAATTGGTATTCATCTACAATAATGTAGGAAATCTAAACATCTATAACGTGGGTACATGAATTAAAAGCCAAGAGATGAAAAAAATCAATTCTGCATAATTTTTATCTTCCTTTGTTAGCAAAGCAGTCTTGCTTGAATTATAATGTAATTCCACATATAATAATTGAAATAATCATTTGTCACAATTATTCTCCTCTACTGGTCATATGGATAACGATGAAGCACAGGTTAGTCCAGGCAAATAGAAAAGGAATTTGAACCCATCCTCAACACTGTACCTGACTATGGAGATATACCTGACACTATCCATGACTGTGACGTCCTTACTGAAAGAAGCTCATGATCTGAAAATATTATTAATGCAGTGAAGGGTAGCCTGGTGTTTAAGTGTATATCAGCTGAGAACTTTGTGAGTTTAAGTCCCACCACCACTAAACATCCACTGCTGGGAACTTGAGCAAAACCCTTAACCCACAACTGCTCAGCTGTAATTTAATTGGAAGTCATTCTGGATGAGGGCATCTGCCAAATCCTGTAAACGTGTCCATACACTGTAGGTCTAAATACGATTTACAGGCAGCGTTTAATTTAAACAATCATTATTGATCTGAATTGAAACTATGACAGTGATGCTGCAATAAATCATTGGATGTTCAGCAAGTTCTCATTGGCAAGTCACCAGTCAACACCTCCTTTTTTTTTTTTTGGAAATGATCATGAACTCTCTTTTTGGTGTTTGTTTGAACTGGTCCTCGTGTGCTTTAGTAATCATGACGTCTTGCATAAAAACGAAGACAAAAGAACATGTCCTTTCACATACCTTTTCTGCTCGGATGAGGATGCAAACCCTGATATTATTAAACACAGGCATTCGGGAAATGAAAAATGATTACAAAACGGTTCCACCTTAAAGACTAAGGGTTTGGTACTGATCTTTAATCACTGTCCAAATCTGCAATGTTTGCAGTTCTGATTTCTACCCTAAAACATGAATATGACACATTAGTGTGGTGTATTTCCAACTTGTAATAATTTTTTTTTTCTGGGATGAAGCTGTGAATGAGTCTAATGATGAATTTCCAGATGTTCTTCAAGCTTTTGTAGTGCTGCAGTATGGGATATGAAACGAGCCGTTTTTAGCCTCCTGTGCATTAAATATCTAGTCTAGTAAATTATGCATTTGTTCGCCTTAACAATTTGATTTAATGTGAGCAACGGCAGGAAATGGAGCAGGAATGATGGCCACCTTCTATTTTGTCAAACACAACAAAAAGAACCCTGAAAGCAGTGGGAAATTAAATGACCCAACATATTACACTGTCAGCTGAGCCCTTTTTTTCTGGGGTCATGCAGTAAGAGGGACCATATTTCCATCTGTAGCCACCTGTGAGAGGGACGTTCAAAACCCATTTGGGTCTGAGCAAGCCCCTGTGACAGGCATCATGACTGGGAGACTGGGAGAAAGAGCAGTAGTTACCCGGCTTCAGCAGGATCCCATCACTTGTTGTCCAGCTATAATAGAGCCAGGTGGAGACCAGTAATAGAAAATGTGTTTCACTATGTGTCATGCTCTACAGCGTAAAAAAAACTAAAGAGATTATCAATATCTCCGGCCATACCTTTCCTTCGGTCGGAAGGGCATTTCCATACGATCATTCCATTAGACGGAAATTGTGTTGATATGGAACCTCAGATGATGAGAGCAGCCCTCTCTTGGGCTCTCATGGTGCAACATGACAGAGTCAATACCCCTCAGACTTGGTGACAGCACAACAGGCGTAATGGTCTCTATGGAAACCAGACTTTGTTCCAAAGAAAAAGAGAGCACCAGAAATTCGCTCATTTCCGACAATCAGTTTCCCACTTCCAATTACGTACAATGGAATTGTTTCAGATGCACAGACCTCCGGGGCTCTACTTAGGTATTGAAGCTGCACATTTGGACTAATGTCCTCTTTGTAATACATTGAAATACATAATGAAATCAAAGTGGCCTTTGCAATTCTTTTCGGGAAGCCAAATAGGTTTGGAGCTCATTGCTTTTTGGTTTGATCAGCCATGCTAGCTGTAATAGACAAATACAAATACGTCTGCCTTTCATTCATGATCATAATTATATGGTTTGGTTTAAGATGGATAGAGGAAAAAAAAAAAACATGTTGATCTGAGGTTGATTTGCTTTTCATAAATAATCACAGCTTCTTTGTTTCTGGTCTTCAAAGTCTGTAGTCTTAAAAATTCAGTCAAATGCACTTCCTGTGTAAAATTAGAAATGTCTCGAACCTGCACTCCAATTGGGTGTCGGTTAAAATAAAAAAACAACAATATTTACAAAAAATGAAACGCAACAATAAAGTACAAATAGTGAAAGTTCACAGTGGGTGACTTTAGTGCGAAATTTGTATAATACTCATATACCTATAAAACAAGAAGGTCAGTGCTGACCATTATATCAAACAAGCCCTGAAAAATCTGTTCTCGTTAAACTCTAAACCAAACGAAATGGAAATCGTGTAACCGAAGTTCCTGGGTTGCATTCATTTGTGTTTTTATTTTAAAATGAACATAATTGTGTATGCAAATGAGATAATACATAGAAAATTAATCTTTAAAAGAGGCGCAATTTAATATTTTAACTACCCAATTTTCTTTCCACACATCCTGTTCCTGCTTTTTATTATATCTTTACCGAAAACTGGAAACGTTCCAGCATAAACAACTTAACCAGAGAATAGGATGGAGAGTATCGGTCTTGTCGAGTTCAAACGTATTTTTCATATTCATGAAGATTTCTGGATTTCACATGGAAAATAAAAACAAACAGAATAAATAAGCTCATGGTTGTGTTAAAACAAAAAAGTATTTATTCCCCATTTAGTGTGTCAAGATCAAAACAGCAAAGTGTTGTGTGTTGTTGCAGGCATTTCCTACTAAAACCCATAAATATCAGTTATTGGAGAGCAGCATTTCACCTTGCCTTTGGTCCGAAATGGCAAAGTTGTTTAATATGAAAGCTTTCCCAAAATACAATACAGCAGTGACCAAAAAGAAAAAAAAAGAACACGTGTTGTTTACAACATTTTGGAGGCAGCATGGCTTACGGCTTAACAGAGGGATATAATGGATGTCTGGAGAGCTCATGAACAATTCTCCTGAAATTACGCCCATCCCTTTCAGGGAGTTTTGTACTTGGCTTAAATGGAACAACAGTCAATCTCTCCTTGGCTGGATGGGCAATGTCTTAGGGACAAAGCGGCAAAGATCGCAATAAAAATGAGGATGAACAAACTGAAGACATCGTCTTTTATTGTTTCTCTGACCCAAGAGAGATGCGGGAGAATTATTACTTATCTCTTTTTGACAAGTTGCGCAGGACAAAATGGCATCAAATATTGATTTTAACTGAGAACGTTAAAATAACCATGCACTACTAATGCCAAGATGTCAAATGCCAAATCCTGTGCTCTTTGCAAAATGAAAAAAACGAGGGTCATAAATGATAATTCTCCTTTTTATGCTCAGAATGTGTCTTTAAACTAACAAAATAAATCTATGAACTAACATTACTACCAATTTGTTGAACTGAATTTCTATTGCTTATGATTAACATCGACGTTGTATTAATCTGAAATTCGGATACTTTTAACTCAGAAACATCTCCGTACCTAATATAACACTAATTTCTTCTCCTTCTTCTTCCGGCTTCTCCCATTAGGTGGCGCCACAGCAGATTATCCGTCTCCATACCCACTCTGTCCTCTACATCTGCCTCTTCCAAACCAACTACCTGCATGTCTTCCTTCACCAAATCCATAAACCTCCTCCTTGGTCTTCCTCTTTTCCTCCTTCCTGGTGGCTCCATCCTCAGCATTCTCCTACTGATATACCCCATGTCCCTCCTCTGCACATGTCCAAACCATCTCAATCTCTCCTCCCTCACCTTGTCTCCAAAACGTCCTACATGCGCTGTCCCTCTAATAAACTCATTTCTAATCCTGTCCATCGTCGTCACTCCCAACAAAAACCTCAACATCTTCAGCTCTGCTACCTCCAGCTCCACCTTCTGTCTTTTACTCAACGCCACTGTCTCTAAATGATACAACATCTCAGGTCTCACCACAGTCCTATAAACTTTCCCTTTCACTCTTACAGATACTCTTCTATCACAAATCACTCCTGCTATCACTCTTCTCTCCATTACTTTGCACTGTTGACCCCTGGTACCTGATACAACACTAACATAAAATATACCCAAATTATTATCATATCATATAGAAACATGTAAAATAACACACTTTATATTTGAGATATTAATACTGAATATTTCTCTGTATGCTATCGGTTTTTCATCATCTTGCATCCTTTGCAGATTTATCTAACTGGATGGATGAAGCAGTCCTGAAGTCATCATCTCATCTGCGGTTGAAGCCTTAAGGCTTTCTTCTGGTGCATTTTATTCTAATATTATTCTTTGCAAATTACCAAAATCTATATGATTTATTTAGGAATTTCCGTACTGGCAAATATGTGTCAAAAAAGTCAGCTTATCTTTACGTACTAATACATTCATCAGCTCTAATTGACCAGATTGTAATCACTTCTGCTAATTATAACTGAAAATTTATACCCTAGCATGTCAGTTGCGTCACTTCATTAGGCAGGCGGGTTTAAAACATTTCAGCCCAAGACTGAATATGACATTTTCTGGGAAAAAAAAAAACACGCAAACCCTTTGGGAAACCCTGAAAACACTGTACTTTGTCTTCATGTTTTATTTCAAGTTTCAGATTCATGGCTGTTGTAGTTGATCAATTTCAATTTCAGCTCCAGCTCACTGCTAATCTTAGAGGTATTTTATTATATCCATTCTCATGGTTTAACACCATTGCTACCTCCTGGGGAGACCACTAGAGACCATTCTATTATTTTTTTGATAGCGTCTACTGGTGAAATGAGTAAACGCCTTTGCCTGGTTTCATTAATAAAATCAAGCAGATGCTACAGATGTGTTTACTGAAATTGACCCAATTAACACCACTTAACCAGAGGTCTTCATTAAATACTGAATTCCTGAATTGGACCGTCTTCTATTACCTTCACATGGTGAAGCTTTTCGTTCGTTTTTCCGGAACCTGAACCTAGAGACCATTCTATTATTTTTTTGATAGCGTCTACTGGTGAAATGAGTAAACGCCTTTGCCTGGTTTCATTAATAAAATCAAGCAGATGCTACAGATGTGTTTACTGAAATTGACCCAATTAACACCACTTAACCAGAGGTCTTCATTAAATACTGAATTCAGGAATTCAGTATTTAATGATTCAGGAATTCATTAAATACTGAATTCCTGAATCGGACCGTCTTCTATTACCTTCACATGGTGAAGCTTTTCGTTCGTTTTTCCGGAACCTGAACGTTTTTTTTTTGTGTGTGTGTTTGTGTCAATTCACTTATTTAGTTTTAATAATAAAAATAAACCAATGAGGGAATTACAAGTGATATAATAGTGATATAATAAGTGCTAACAGGAAATAACTTATTACAAATCATTCATTTTTGATAAAATTGTACTAATTAGCAATTCAATGCGACTTAATCATAATAAACCACTTTAAATGTCAATAATAAATAATGTTCACAAAGCAGAACATGGTGAATACTTTAAACGTATCCTTTAGTTTTATGGATTTTTCCACGTGTGTGTGTGTGTGTGTGTGTGTGTGTGTGTGTGTGGTGAAGCTTTTCGTTCGTTTTTCCGGAACCTGAACGTTTTTTTGTGTGTGTGTGTGTGTGTGTGTGTGTGTGTGTGTGTGTGTGTGTGTGTGTGTGTGTGCAAACTTGCAGACTGCACATGTGAGAGCTTTGATCGTCCAGTTCTTTTTCTCATCAGCAGGCCTAATTAATATCTGATAAAGCACATGTGGCATGCTGGACATTAAACAGAAGTGGCCGGTTGTCATGGGAACAAAGAGAGGGCCAAAAAGAAGAAGAAAAGATCACATTAAGGATTATGAATTCACTCTTCTAATAGGAATATTAAGGCAATGCGTTTCAGCTGTGTCTTAACGTTTATTCTTTTGCATATACAAAAAAAGGGAATTGAAATCAATAAAATGTAAAACCAAAAGCAAATTTTTATATCATAAACTTATTTTAAATTAGAACCCACACTCTTTATGAGTATAAAACTCATAAACTGAAAAATGAAACAACAAATGACCTTTTTCCCAGACCAATGTCCCCGAAACATTTTTGCCCTTCTATTCATAAATAAATAAAATGACATTATTGTGCACAGAAGGATTTATTTCAGGGTAGCTTTCGGAGAAAAGTGACATGTTTCATCTGCCATCATGGAGAAAGGAGATATAAATCACTCAGACGCCCTCTCCAGCATGCAGTACAGACTTTTTTATGAACTCTAGCCAACAATAATATGGAGAAATAAACATTTTTAATTCGACAGGATTGTGTTTGTTAATCAGCCCATGCCTCATTTTTCATAGTCTGCTGATCAGCATTCAGAAACACTGCACCAAATGGCGCACATTGTGCCAAAACACTTCAACGAAGAAGGTTCTTTAGTTTGACCTTTATTAAGAATTTTCCAACCCTGGTCCTCGGGCACCTCTTCACAGGCACACGGTTGGTCTTTTCCCTGCTTCATCAGACCTTATTCAACTCCTGAGCCAATTACCATGAGCCGAATCAGAAAAAAAAATCCGGTGTCTCTAGAGGACTACGGGTGGGAAGAAGTATTGCATAATGTACTCAATAGTCATGAGGAATAAAAAAATTATTTCAGGAAAATGAAGTAATTCAGGAATTGTCCTTATAAAAAGGTGCATAATTATTATAGTGGAAAGAAAAAATCATTGTTGGTTGGTGCGGTATTTCATGGTTTATATTCTGCTTTGAATATAATTTATGTAAATATAAACTGTTGAATCCACAAATGGACACATTACCTACAGAACTTCATTTCTGTTGCAATCACAGGAAACAGGGTTGAGGTGATAATCATCAAGCTGAACATGTTCTAAAATGTCTACTAATATTGGTCCCTATTAATATACACTCTATGCTGTATTTAAAGTTTATGGACACCTGATCATAAGATCTGTATGGGCCTTCATCCCATTCCACATTGACACCTATCTGGGAAGATGTTCCTCTAGTTTTTGAAGTGTGCCTGTGGGGATTTTCAGCCACAAGGGCATAAGTAAAGTCACGTACTGATGTAGGTGAGGAGGACATTGATCCCTAATATTGGTATATTAGTATAGTATATTCGAATATATTAGAATAATATGGGTCCCGTTTAACATAGATTATAATGTATGTTAAACAAGACGCAAATTATTCTGATGTTTTGAAATTTTGTAGACCATACGATCTTGAACACCTCATTCGACATTTAGTCTCTATTTGCTGATAACCTCTACTCGTATGGGAAGATGTTCCACTAGATTTTGTGAACGTTTGTGGAGATTCATTCAGCCACAAAGGTGTTTATAAAGTCAGGTACTGGTGTAGATGAAGTGGAGGAGGCCTGGGGTGTAGTCAGGGTTCTAGTTCATTCCATAGGTGTAAAGGTCAGATGGTGTCCCAATACTTTGGTTGATGTAGTGTATTGGTATTGGAGTTATAGATAGATAGATAGAAATAGTAGCAATTGTGCAATCTGACACGTGCAGATAAATATGTAAATATATGTACAGCATGTAATATATATGTAAATATATGTAAAGCATGTAATATATATATGTAAATATATGTACAGCAAATAAACATAAAGGCTAAGGCAGTGAAAAAAAGTGTCCAGACACTGTTGAAAGGTACAACAAGAAAAAGGTTATGAGGTTATAGCAGTGAAAAATGTTCAAAAGCTGATCATCAAGTAAACTAATGAATATGTAAATGTATATGTAAAATATTAGGCAGGATGCAGTGTATATATGTTACACATACCTATAAATAAATTAGTGGATATTAATGTAAAGCACAATATGTGTAGAGAAGAAGGATATATTCAATATACACATTGTATGTACAAAAGTATGTACAGAGGTTGTACACAGTTCAGTGGGGTGATGGTAGATGGAAAAAAAAGCTGGTTCTGCGTATGTTCCTTAAACGCCTTCTTAATGGAAGGAGGTTAAACAGCTTGTGACTGGGAAAGTGTGATGTTGTGAGCTCAGTGCAGACACCTGCTCTGGTGAAGGTGCTCAATGGAAGGTAGTTGGGTGTCAGTGATGCTTTAGGTTGATTTGACCAGCATTTGCAGGGGTTTACGGCTTTACTTAACAGCAATAGAGTTTGTCAGGATGCTCTCATAAAACTCCTCAAGAAGTACAGGTGCTGTTGTACTTTATTTATAACTTTTATGTGTATTTATTAATTTTTAATTTTAATTTTTTATTTGTAATTTCTTGTAAATGTGTCAAGTTGAGCTTGACCTTTTATAGAGTTTTGAGGGAGGAGTCACTACATGCAAATGATCCACAGGAGGAGTCATTATATGCAAATCAAATATAGGCGGAGTCAATGCATGCAAATGAGCTGTTGGCGGTGTGCACGCGCTTTCACGTTTCAGGTGTTTCTCAACATTCGCGCGTGCATCCGAAGAAGAAGAAGTATGAAAAGTTTTGGAGGTTTTATGAGAAGGTCTGGTCCAACATACCCTTTAAAATCATCTCTAATAAAACGAGGAGCAGTGGTCCAGTGTCCTGCTATGGCTCTAAAGACTTCATCTGACTGAGCTGAACACGGTGGAGCAACAGGAGCCAATTAATCAGACCCGAAATTAATCAGACCTTAATGGTGAGTCTCCTGGAAGCAAAATGTCCAGACTTCAGAAACGGATATTTGACTGTATTACCTCAAAATCCTGCTCGCTTTCTTTTCATGCTTTTATTTTTCAGGGTTATGTTTTAAAAAACCTAAAATGGACCACTGCAAACAAACAGGTGAAGTCAGGCACTGATGTAGGTGAGGTGGGGGGAGGGGGGGGGGGTGCAGTCAGCATTCCAGTTTATTCCATAGATGTTCAATAGGGTTAAGGTCAGAGTGTGTCCCATAATTATGGATAAGGTTAAAATGGTTAAATACCTGTATTGCCAAGTTATTGTAAAAAAACAAACAAACAAAAAAAAAACAGGAAGAATGCAAATATCCTGCGTGTTCTTGACATCTAGCTACGAAAATCCCACGCAGATACGGGACAAGAGCTCCAGTTAATGTTCTCATCAATCACCATAATGGGAAACTATAACATTCTCCATGACACTGTCTATAATACTGACGATGACATTTCTGGTTTGAGAATTTGAGCTTCTTTTTCTAGATGAATCAGTTATAAAAAGGGGTCGTTTGCTGGATAATTGCACGAATAAGCAGGTTTATGGTTTTTGCTATTAAACGGTTTGATATCTACAGATACAGATACAGTTTATGACCTAAACCAGATCATGCTCACCAAACCTTTTCAGAAAATGCTCTTTGGGTTCACATGTCCAGTTTCCTTGCAATTGATTGTTTAATTGTGTTTGTAACTGGATATATAGTTTTTCAGTGCATTGCTTGACCTCGTTAAATATCTGACTAAACAATTTCCAATGTCATGGTGATGCAGATTTTAATGTTTGCATCCTCATATTTGGTCAAAGGCAATTATTTTTATTTTTTTTAATACATATTGTTAACCTTATTGTTAAATATTGTTAAAATGCTGTTTTTGATAGATTTGATCGGTTGGCTGTATGGGAAGGTGGTCACTCAGTGCATTGGATTGTGGATCAGAAGTTGGTGAGTTCACATCCAGACCACACCAAGTTGCCACTCCTGGGCCCCTAAGCAAGGCCCTTAACTTCATAGTTGCTTCGTTGTATAAATGAGACATCATTAAGGCTGAAATTTCTCCGATTTAAAAACAAATGAACGTATCACAGAGTATGAACGCATTAATCTTAAATATTAAACATGGCATATTAACGAGTAAAGTGCTGTTGTTCCTGCTGAAACAGGAAGTTTAGTGAGAAAGGAAGGGACAAGAATTAAACTGAATTTGGATTGAGGCAATTTTTTCTTTAGAAATTCAAAAACATTTGCATATGTAAATGTAGCTATCAAACATAAATTTGTTGTACTGATGCCTGTATTTATCTCTAACACACATGCCAAATGAGTTCTTCAACTCCCTGAGGGTGGTGTCCTGTTATACTGTATGTTCACTTCTTTATCAGAATCAGAAATAGATTTATTATTACCAACTATGTTTACACGCACAAGGAATTTGAGCTTCCAGTGCAGTTGACTTTATCAGACTTTGTTTATTTGGGGCTGTGGATTAAAATGTAAGTAAGAAATCATTACTGATCACACCGCAGTGATCTCCACACCAAGAAATGAACAGATGCAGTAGTGTATCAGTTGTAATAATGTATTATAACTACCAGCATTTAACATGCACGCCTAGGTGTATGTATAATCAGTTTTATTTATGCATTCGTTTATGAAAAATAGATTTTGCTCCTGTATGAATATGTATAGTCCAAGTAAATATGCCGCATTCATAGTTATAATTTAGCATTACGTTATTATAGGCTGTATTTCGCATTATTGATATCCCAGCTCTCTTTTTTGCTTTTGTTTTGCTTTTCTTTTCCATTCTTAACAGCTGTTGTTATAATTCTCTAGCAGAGGTAAATCTTCCTGAATGATCGTACGGTTGATTCTTCAGTTTGTGCATTTCTGCATACTGATAAAACAAATCAATACAGCACACGCAGGTCACTTCCTCCCAGATCACACACACGTGTTGGTGCAGATTTCACATTTCATCGATGACTTTTTCGCATTTCTTCTGAATTTATTAACACAACACCGGTTTGTTAGATTGTGTGTTTTGGAAATTCTGCTTGGAGCTACGACTCACTTCTCTTTTCCTCAACACGTTGGCAGTCTTGTTATATAGGTGTTTTGTCACTTGGTTTATTGGATTGATAAATGTCTAATCGTAGCAAAAAAAAAACGTTGTAGTCTCACGGGAACCCAACAGAAGTTGTAAAAACAGAGTTACTTTATTTAGATTTCATGATGTGGTTGTGTTCTTGGTTTGGTTCCTTTACAGGTCAGAATGAAATATGACTGGCTGTTGAGTATTGAACATGTGGGACAAGTTGGTTAAATGCCATTAAGCAATCAGAGTCAGAGAGAGAAAACCTGATCACGTCTCCTTTCACTGTAGCCACAGCAGCACCACCCGCATGCATCATCTCCAGCAGAAACTTCGATATTAACCTCACAAAATGATTTTCCCCGTGCATTACGGTTTTCATGAAGAATTTAAATGAAGGCATTGTGTATGTTTTTTGCAAATTTTACAGAAAAGAAAGTATAAACGTTGCGTGATCGAGATTTTTCTGTTTTGAACTGTTTTGCGTGAACTTTCCTCACGATGTCCAGCTTTTCTTAAAAAAGTCTGTCTTGTAAATGTCCCTGTAAGTGTGTCTGCAACCGAGTCGATATCGTCTCCTCTGGCAGCCGGTGTGGAATTAGAAAACAGATAGTTATTCCACATGAGTATGTTTGAGATGCTCTCAGACCATCCAGTCGAAAGATGTGGAAATGTCGACGTGTTTGGACGTCTTTTAGGCATTTGGAAAAAGCAAGTCGCAGTCTGTGTAGTTAAAGCAACAATTTTATTATTTTTAATAAAAAATTTGAATAATTTGAGTATGCAAAGTGAAGTCATTTGTACAAATCAACATTTATATTGTATGATGCAGAAGGCAAGTTGAAATCATGCTTGAAAACATCCATATAAAATAGAAAACATTGTTTT
Source organism: Silurus asotus (assembly GCA_024362625.1). Taxonomy (NCBI): domain Eukaryota; kingdom Metazoa; phylum Chordata; class Actinopteri; order Siluriformes; family Siluridae; genus Silurus; species Silurus asotus. Next base: position 1,942,817 of record MU565024.1, on the reverse strand, counting down.
CAACACATTTTTTTAAATTGTGAAGTTATAATTAATGACATTTTGTATAATATTTAAATGATATGTGCATAAATTAAATATACAAACATTGAAAACAAGATTGATTACTGCTTTGCACACTCTTGACATTCTCTTGATGAGCTTCAAGAGGTAGTCACCTGAAATGGTCTTCCAACAGTCTTGAAGGAGTTCCCCGAGAGATGCTTGGCACTTGTTGGCCCTTTTGCCTTCACTCTGCGGTCCAGCTCACCCCTAAACCATCTCGATTGGGTTCAGGTCCGGTGACTGTGGAGGCCAGGTCATCTGGTGCAGCACTCCATCACTCTCCTTCTTGCTCAAATAGCCCTTGATGCCTTCAGTGTGACTCTACAATTTTCATAGTCATGAAAATAAAGAAAACTCTTTGAATGAGAAGGTGTGTCCAAACTTTTGGTCTGTACTGTACATCAAAACATACTGGTTCCTACAATCTAGGTGGAAAAGGTACCTTAGAACTTGAATAAAGAACTATGACTATGCATATTTGTATGAGGTGCTGGAAAGCCGCTGTGGTGCGGTGACAGTAACACAATCGCAAGATTATTGCTTAGTTTGTGACGATATTAAAGATTGCTATCGATAAACATTTTCATTCTTCATAAGACCTATAAGATATAAAGAAACCATCGAACGCTAATAAAACTAAATTGCTCATAAGTCATTCGACTCGGATCGAGAGGGAATGTGTATATTTTTAGAAGAATTTCACACGTGCTTCAGAACCGCAATAAAGCGTTTTCTGTTGTCGAGCACAAAGATAGACAAGAGCATAATAGTACATGGCATTCGAAATGTTGTGTGGACTGCATGGGCGTGCAGTAATTGAAGGTTACCATGGAGAAACGGTGGCACGAATGTAAGCGATAGGGAGTTATTAATATCCAGCATCAGTCTTTGTTCTCATCAGACTTGTGATGCGCTTGACATTGCGCTTCAGACATTACATTTCGAGAGAAGAGGGAAATGTGAACGTATGGAAATGTGGAGGTATTTTATTGGTTTGATAGATTTGTTGTAATGTGCATGTAGGCGTGGATGTGAATTGCAGTTACGCCTGTATTTTATTATTAATATTATTATTATTATTATAAATATTATTCATTATTTAAATTTCACATTGAGGGGAGGAAAACCTGTGACCTAATGAATAGTATCTTGGTTTCATCCCAAACTCCTACCACGCGTAGTCCCACATTTACAGGCTTTTTTCGATCTTATGATGATGATAGCGATATGAAAATATAGTAAAAGAAATAATCAATTTTCACGTGGCAGACAAGCGTAGCAGCGTACATGCGGTACGGTAGGTTGTGAGACGCTTCAGTATTTTTTTTTCTTGTGTTTATGGTGTTTCAAAGCTCAATTTTAGCCCCTGTCTCGCTCCTTTTTATCAGCATTGCCGGACACCAAAACAGAAAGCGTCTGGCGCCGCAGTTTTATATATTTGATACAGTTTATTTACTACGGTTATAATTCCCCGGCCTCACTGATACCAATGGAAAGCTTGTCATATGCTTCCATTTTGATTTCATAACACTCGTTAGCTATGTTAGCTATAAATCCTTTGACAGACAAATATTGCTTTACTTTATACCTTTTATTCTCTAATCTAAACTATTGCTATGTAGAATGTAATATAGTGATTGCAATGTGATGCCACCGGGGGCAGCAGCACTGTTTATAAAGCAAATGTGGGGGGAAAAAAAAGGTGTTATGTTTCAAGTTCATGTCAATGTGACTGATTTATGAAAATTCATGAGTGAGAGTCGCACTTTGTTTCTCTCACACACACAGGACTTTAAATGTTGGCAGCAAACAGCAAGGAATAAAATGAAATAAAAAACGGGGAGCAAAACCTAAAACACAGTTTCACTTAAAGTAACAGCAGGCGACTTCAGTCTGCACAAAGCAAGAGATGTCTTTTATAGAGGCACACACGTCCAAAGCAAAAGCGACCGGAAGCCTCGGCTCAGCGGCTGAAACGTTAAAGGCTTTTGTGACATTTCTTTTAAGATGCTTGATTTATTTTGACATCGCAGTAAAATATATTTCGACGAATCGGATTTGCGCGGCTGTTACTTCGGCCTTTTTCGTGTTATTGACGAGGAAATCCTTGTCTGATGAAATTTAAAGCTTCTTATGGTATTATTTTATATCTAACTGAATTTGAATCAGGAAATAATCTTTATTTGTTGAGTTATTCACATGAATGTATTTTTTGCAGTCGTATTTGATGTACATTAAAATAATACATGTGCTTACGTACTTAATATTTTAAAGAGAAGAGATTTTCCGAGCCCTTATTAGAGGACGGCAATAAGATCTGGTCCCCTAGCTGTTGTTTTGTTTAATGGCCTATGTGTTGCGCACTTTGTGTAAGTCCCAGGGGTTCGACTGCGATTCTCGTACAATATGACCGTGTCAGTCTGTCTATGTGTCTGTCTGTCAGTGACTTTGAACGAGCAGCCCGGCTCGGCTTCCCACTCCAAGTAATGCATGTTGCCTCTCATTTCATCTGTGCCACAAGAGTGCTGCATAATACCTCATTAGAATTCACCAAGATCGCAGCCAATTTGAAAGTCTGGCAGATTTGACACTTATTTTTTCCGTGAACATGACAGCCATCCTGAATTATGTGTCATGGAAGACCAACAAGAATACCATTAAAAGGTAAAAAAAAAAAAGAATTGCGCAGAGAAAAACGAAGTAAACGGTAGTATCGATGGAAGGACGTTGACACGGTGTTCACGAGGAAAGCCAGTGTCTTATTGAGCCAGTGTCTTCTTCAGCCTGAACATTTAAGGAAAGACACTTAAATATGTGATAAAAGCTGAAATAAAGCACTTAGTGTTTGAAACGTTATGACCATGCATTATGGGTTGCTTTTTTTCTTACAGAGAGCTGAAAGATCACCGTGATTGTGCTTCTGGTGCGGCGTGTGCACAATGACTTTGCCACGTTCGCATTACAAACAATTCTGCCACAGCGGCAAATTTAAAGAAGGTTCAATGGTGCATGATATTAAGTTTGTGCAAAGACAAAGCTGCAAAACTTGGGCTATGACCAGAGGGTGTTAATAGAAAATGTACCAATTTATCACACAGTTAATACACCATCGTGTTTTTTTGCTCTCTTTATGCCTTCTTATTGCCACAAGTGTAGCGTTATTTCATTTTTTTGCGCAAATGTCCGATCCTGGTAGAGAATGGTGGAGCAATACATGCTCCTGTTCATGCACTAGCAGCTCTTAGTCGTGAACCGGTAATTTCATGACCCTCAAAATAGGTCAGGAAGTTTTTTTTTTTCTCCCCATGTGGATAAAGAGACTTTGGTGTCATTATATGTCCAAAAGTTTTCATTGCCTGTTTCTGCTCTCTAATCAATGCTGATTTCACTTTTGGTATTCAGGTCACATTTGCCCTTGATACCTTAAAAACTCACATTTACTGTCAGGAACAGTTTGAGTTCAGCTCCATCACAGAACCCAGCCATGGCCCAGCAGAGAGAACCAGACATTATAATGTAGCACAGGTCACCGGTGACCTCTACGCAAGACCTATACGCAACGTTAGCCGCTCTCTTTACACATATTCATTATCACTACGGTATGTGGTCATCTGGCCAGACAGAGATGCTGCTACAGTAGGTGAGATATTGATGAAGAAGGTTTTATGGAATAACTTTTCGATTGGTTTACAGCATCGGTACATTTTTATACAAATTATAAATAAATTTCATAAACGCTGTTGATCCATGTAAAATAAGGCCAAGATCAAAGCTCTAAATCACATTTAATTCCCTTAAATGTAATGCAGAAGGAATGAAAATCTTCAAACCAGTTCAACTGTATAAAATTATATAATAAGGGTATAATTATTGTAAGAAAATTGTAATTAGAGTTGGAATCAGAAACTCTGTGCGTTATTGCATTATTGTACAGTATCGTTAATTTTTTTTTTTTACCGAGATCTAATTTAAATATATAAAATGAAGAAGATATTTCCATAAAAAAAATTAGAAAGACATAAAAAAGTTATGTTATGTAACATCTGTGAAGCAAGAGATAACATTTGTTCAAATTGCATACACTTAAATAAAAGATACTCTGCTAACAATGAAACTGTTGGTGGTCTAAAACCTTAAATGTAATGCAGAAGGAATGAAAATCTTCAAACCAGTTCAACTGTATAAAATTATATAATAAGGGTATAATTATTGTAAGAAAATTGTAATTAGAGTTGGAATCAGAAACTCTGTGCGTTATTGCATTATTGTACAGTATCGTTAATTTTTTTTTTTTTACCGAGATCTAATTTAAATATATAAAATGAAGAAGATATTTCCATAAAAAAATTAGAAAGACATAAAAAAGTTATGTTATGTAACATCTGTGAAGCAAGAGATAACATTTGATCAAATTGCAAACATTTAAATAAAAGAGAATCTGCTAACAATGAAACTGTTGGTGGTCTAAAATTCTTCGACACAATTATCGAAATTGCTATTTACCATGTTTACCGCGCATTATAGCAGCTTTTCATAGCATAGTCAGCCTGAATGCTGTATTCTGATTGGCTGGAAGTTTAAACATTCTTAAAAACTATAATAGTCACATTTTCTACGGAGCGAAACAGAATTTTATACAATTTCGAATGTTTTTCGCATGTCGTTCAACTCGTATGGTAAACAGCAAATTTGATAAACGTGTCAAGATGAATTTTACGGACTGGAATATAGAAGATTTAAATGTGAATAAAAAAAAAAATACAAAATGAAACTTGGCACAAACACTTTAGTTGTTAGCGGAGAAGCAGCAGAGACTCTCGCACGGTCTTCCTCTCGTAATACATTTTTTAAAATCTATTTCACATAATACAATCTTATCATATTTCGTTATCTCTGTGTATGAATTAGAGCAGATATTATTTTAGCGCTAAAGACAAAACAAAAATTACACATTTTTGATGATATCAAATGATGTCAGTGTTGGCAAATGACTGTAGTATGAACAGGATAATCACCAGGTGTTCGTTAAACTATTTTAATGCACAAAGAATTTTAATCTGCACTACTCTCATAGCTTCTCATAGCTTTGTATTAACATCTACATCAACACTCCGTCTTACACCTGCCTCTTGATCCAATTTAATCAAACTTAGAAAATTTGTTTGTGAACCAATAAAAAGGCAATAAAAGTTCTGTATCTTGAAGAGTTCTGTGCTGGACTACAGAAGTTTATTCAAACAAACGTTACTTTAGAACTTTATTACATCTGTGTTGTTTTTGTGGATCGTTTTGTTCACTGTGTATTGCAATCTGTAGCAAAGCATCTGAAATGGGAGTTCATGCTCCCAGTGGCAAAACACAAACTGTGGAAAAGCAGCGTTTTTTTATTTTTTAGCACTATAAGGTTATGTGAGTGGCACCAGATAAAGATGTGGCAGTACTTCTTATGAAATAAGAGAAACAATAAAACAAGAATAAAAGCAAAGGAAAGAGACATTTTTATTGTACAAACAGCTTGAACACATGCATTTTTGAAGCAAATATAATGATCATACTGATGTTCATTACGTAGAGCAGCTGGCAGAAATATAAGGTGCCACAAGAAACATTTCTCACAAGCTTGTGATGATAAATTATCTGCACAGTGAAAACAATGCAATAAAAAAAGCATTTTGTTTGCACCTGGAAGTTGTTTTTAGGTCTCAGTCCAACATGCTTTTGTGATTACTTCAGTGTATATAAACAAATAATTGTATTCAATGCCAGTTGCATTACATGCACAAGTTCATGTTTGGATGAGATTTGTGCCCTTGGTTTCTGGTGTAATTCCAGAGTGAATGCTGATGTTTTCCAGGTCAATTGAGTGCATTCCCAAATCCAGTGCATTGCTTTCAGATCACTCGGGGACTCATGCAATACTCCTGTATCTCTACCTGTGGGGTGATGGAGCCATGGGAACATTGCAGAAGGCTGGGGATGCATTTTAGGAGCTTCTCAGGGGTGTTTGTTTGTTTATGGCTATTTTTCAGTCCAGCGCGCATCGCATGTGATCAGAATTCGTGTATATTGAGGCATGGGCCGATAATAATGCACCTAAAATAAAAAAATAAAAAAACTCGTAGCTTTTCTTAGCATTTAAATATTATATCCACTGTGTTTTTTGTAAGAAAAAAAAGCAAAACAATTGTTTTGGTTTCTTCAGTCACCTGCATTTTTATTATTATTATTATTATTATTATTATTATTATTATTATTATTATTATTATAATTAAGCTTAAAGCAGTTAATTGCAACAGACACTGTCATCATTCATTCAGCTTCAGTTTCTGCTTTTTTTTTTTTTTTTTTTGTTTAAAATTATTGTGATACAAATGAGCAATTTGTTCGTTTTTTAGTACTAAGAAATTGCAGATTTGGTTTAACATCTGGAAAGTAAATTTTAGGGCCCCATGGTAGAAGAAGCAAAACTATGAAACAAACCAAAATCCGAAAATGTTCTTTTTATAGATTTTAACTGATCATTAAAGACTAAAATCATCAGGAATATTCATGTATGTTAATTGTATATATTGATCTTTTGATATGTGGATAACTTGCATGCTACAAGACCTACAAGCGACACATTTTTTTGTTAAATACTACAATGTTTACTTGTGGAAGAACCTTGTTGATTTTTATTTTCATGGAAATACGAAGAGTAAATAATATAGTTTACGCACTATTCTGGAAAAAGCTTTTAATTTGTTCAGAAGGATTTGTGACTGCATGGTGAATGTTGTATGTGTCTAATTGCACATTAACTCTACAAAACCTCAGGGAAAAACGAGCGTTCGAAAGTTTAAAAACGTTTTCGGCTTCTCCCATTAGGGGGCGCCACAGCGGACCATCCGCATGCTTTGATTTGGCACATGTTTTTACGCTGGATGCACTTCCTAACGCAACCCTCCCCATTTATCCGGGCTTGGGACCGGCACTAATGCTTGTGCAACCCTAATGGCTGGGGTTGGTTCCCTGACCGGGGATGGAACCCGGGCCGCAGCGGTGAGAGCGCCGCATCCTGACCACTAGACCACCAGGGACCTTCGTTTGAAAGTTTAAATATTGCATAAACAAAATTTTATCCTGAATCTTTAAATGTTTGAGTCCATTTTAAAAATCAGAAGGCTCAGATTTGTTGCAGTGGTTAGACGTGCTTTCTCATTATAGTGATGGGTGATGTGGAAACGAAACCTTACGGGGCACCAGACTCAGAAGGGAACCAATCCTGAATATCCATTAGTTATAGTTCCACCATTGGTCAGTTTTTCAACTGATGGTGACCGGAGTGAAAAACTGTTTATGGTAATTTTACGACTTTGCAGCAGAACTATTTATATTAATTACAGTCCAAATCCAGTGTCTTCATGGTTCCTAAGTGGAACCACTCACGGTTATCTCGTCCATCTTTCGGCTGTTCGCGTGACGCCGTCGTCACCATGTAACAGATTAATCTAGTAATTGTTCAAATGTGAGAATTTCGCAGTGATATTTCAGAATACTTTATTGCTCCTACTTGTTAGGTTGCAGTTGCTCACAGTGACAAAGTGAAGTAAAATAGAAGAAATGGAAAACAATACATTCGTATAAAAGTAAATAATAAGTATAGATTTTGTACAAATCAATAAATTCCTAATTTAATAGAAATAGGATTAATATATTAATATTTGTTGATCGTTGTGGGAAAAAAAGGGAAAAATTGTAATGTGCTTTATTGAACTTTATCGTTTCTCAAATCACTTTTAGTTTAACGGATTCCAAATTTTACGGTACCCTACCGTACTATACTTGAGCGATGACTGATGAGCGTACGGAGGGTTTACGAGGGGTCTTGACGCACACATAGGGCTTTTAGTTTAGATTTTCAGAGTTTTCTGAGTTTATAGTCTGTGGATTTCACTCTCCAGAACGCCGAAGAGACTTGGATTTCATGAGTGCGCAAGGCGAGATCAGATTATACGATGTGAGGAGATTGCTGTAATAACTGTGAATGTGAATCTAATGACTGTAAATGTATCCTTTTTTTTTCCACCTTACATTACTACAACACCAGAAGACTCTTGATGAAGTTCCTAATAGGTTGTTGCTGGTACAATCAAAAATCCTTTTGTAGTCGATGTAATACAAGAGGTTACAGTCACTAAACTCGTTTTTTTTTTTTTTTTTCTTTTTCATTTTTAGATTTGCTGTGATAAATATCACTTGACAAAATGTCCTTTCTGCTTTGAGTTTATAAATGATGCACGATCACACAGCTGTACTGGATAATAGCATCCCCAATTGGTGTCTCTTATAAAATGAGTGTTTGGAGCGACACAAAGCTGATGTAGGAAGCACTTATTCACACTTCAGGCTTTTTAGGTCCTTAGTCCAATTTCTTTAAGAACATTCTTTACTGCTGTTTTAACATTGTACAGTGTATTGATTTTTCGTTGCACTGGATGTTGGTGTTTTACTTGCTAATAAAGCGGTTATTCAGAAAGTGGATTCGAGGAAACACAATGTTTTTGTGCGATCACTGCAATCATTTTAGCCTTAGTGTCAATCTCACGAGAGAGGGAAATCCATTGATTGATTTTTAGGCTCTTTAGATAGATAGATAGATAGATAGAGATATAGATAGATAGAGAGAGATAGATAGATAGATAGATACAACTTTGTCATTGCATTGTACAGGTACACAGCAACGAAATGCAGGAACCTCAGGAACCATATAAACTCCAGATGTTCATAGTACAGACATCAAGTTGTATCAAAATACATATGGATTTGAATTATAGATAGATAGATAGATAGATAGATAGATAGATAGATAGATAGATAGATAGATAGATAGATAGATAGATAGATAGATAGATAGATAGATAGATAGATTTATTGTCATTGCATTGTACAGGTACACAGCAACGAAATGCAGGAACCTCAGGAACCATATAAACTCCAGATGTTCATATTACAGACATCAAGTTGTATCAAAATACATATGGATTTGAATTTAGGAACAACATGTAAGAGGGTCTTTCAGGCTGTAGCATTTTGCTGGTTGACTTATTTCCTTTATAAGGAAAAGACACGGAAACATCTGTATTTTATGATTAAACGTTCCTGTACTGATTTGTCTTTAAGAGCAGTGGCCCCCAAACTATTTGTGCATCAGGGAACATATTCATGTAAGAGAGATCTTTGGTGGACCAGGGTGTTGGTGTTGTATATTGTCACGTGCAGTAATGCACCTATTATATTATTATCCATTATTATACGATTTAATTACATATGTAATGAAAATTGAACTCCGTATAATACAGAGCGACAGAAATAAAGTGTGACTGAGGCAAGTGCAGGAAATCGACATAGGGGTAAGTGGTAATTATTATTTTTCTTCTTTTCTGTCAACAAGGTGTGTAAGGTGTTTTGAGTTGGGTTGCAATGTTCCTGATCTGAAATGTATTCTTATTTACATTAATTAAATATCATATTTAATTGTATATTACAAACTACTGTAAACTTCACCTACGTAAACTGTGCTATGAGACTATTTACTGCATGTTTGAATTTATTTTATAGAGCATTAATGAAGCAATTTTATTAGGTCAAAAACTAGAAGTGCTCACAAGAATATAGGTGTGTGTGTGTGTGTGTGTGTGCTACATTAACTAGCTGGTTAAGAATGCAGAACTCTACTGTTTTCAAGACACTTATTTGGCCTTTAGCTTATGGAGGATAGTTTATTAAGCTGGGACACGGCTGTCAGTGTTTTATTGTTCACCCGTCGTTTTTCTTCAGACGTTTTTTTGTGGAACAAGTCCATCAGTCATCAATAAAGCTTACATGTTTTGCACTTTCTCAAAACCGTCTTTCTTTAGCGACCGTCAGAAATCTGACTGTTGTAGTGGCTGCAGATTAGCGGAAATACAGTTTTTTTTTTCTTGTGCTTTTGGCAGAAAGAGTGAATTTTTAAGACCCTTAGCTTTGAATTATTTAAATCATGTGAAATGAGTTGGAAAGGATGCCTGAATCATCAGAAGATTAGTTGTGTTGATCCTTTGCTGTGCTTTGCGACATTGGTGTGAACACAAAGGCTTAACCTCGGGCCTTTGTTTGGATTTTGCAGCGAAAACGTGCTTTTGTGGGGTAGACAAAATTGTAGGGTAACAAAAAAACAACCCTGTGTATTTGTTAAAATTGTATGAATATAAATGTATATATATTCTATATATTATACACATTAAATGTGTATGTCGCAGACTTTTTAGCAGTTTTAGAGTTAAGATAATACCCAGAAACCTTAAAGCATCAGATGCTCAAAAGGTAAAAAGATTTAAAAAACTATAGCGTTTAATTTTTGAACACACCATAACAAACTACACAATATTACACACACACACACACACACACACACACACACACACACACACACACACACACACACACACACACTCGTTTTTAAATTAAATGGGAAAACAAAGGAACAACTTTTTAAAATCAAACTACACAATATTACACACACACACACACACACACACACACACACACACACACACACACACACACACACACACACACACACTCGTTTTAAAATGAAATGGGAAAACAAAGGAACAACTTTTTAAAATGTTAAATTTATTTAATTTCTACCTTCAGTCTCGATATCCAACATTTACAACCTCAACAATGAACCGCATTAAACAGAGATGAACTGAGAAGAAGCCGTTCTTCAGCCTGTTCTCCGGTTAAGAACTTTATTCTGATTTGATTTGATTAAACATACAATGAAAAACACGTGTGCAGGATGTATATTTAGGATGAAACACTTCTCTTCTATATGATAGAAGCTGCATAAAATCATCAGGCACAAACTGTTAGAGCTTCTTGCAGCTAGAAAACTGATGAAACAGACGAATAAATGGGAAAATTAATAAATAAATACATTTTTTTCAAATAAAAATGGTAAAATATTATTAGATTTTCTTCTCCTTGCGACATGTGATGTACCTTAATGATGATTCATCACGTCTTAAGCTCAGCAAGTCAAGTAATTTTATACCGCAACAAAATTTTATTGATTTACTTCTTATAAATTTTGCGAATAAATATTTCTACACAACGCAAGCATGATGAGGGAGAGAACAAATCTGCTCGGTGAACTGGCAGGTCTGATTGACAGGTGAGTATTCAAGAAGGAAAAAAAAATAAATCCGAGTTGCTTGAGATTTTATTTATCAATACCGAATGTGAAGATGGCGTTTCTCCTGCTAAATTAGACGACGGTTTACACCCAGGAATCCAGTAGACACCTACGAATAATTTATCCAAACTAAAACAGGTTGCAGGGTTTCGTTCATTTCATTCGTATTTGATCAGTTTGTGTACAAGTGCCTGCGTAGAATTTGAAATCCTGCTGAATTTGTACCCGATCTAATTGTCCTGTAATTGTCCCGAAGTCTCGTCTACAACGCAGCAGCTACAGTCAGCAGACTCGGAACGTCTACGCGCCGCATATTTAAATCCAGGTGCCAAATTGCATTAGTCTGGTCAGACAATACCACATCAGCCAATCACGGCTAATGCTAATTAATGGGACGTTCCGTCATGCGTAGCAGCGGGGTCGATCCTGAGTCTTAGAAATGTAAAAAACAGGTTTCTTTGAACGGGAGCGAAGAAGAAACGTTTAAATCGGTATTTCTGATGCGTATATCTGCAATTATATTTAAATCCTAATAGGAAATTAGAGATAGAACCCACTGCATATATAAGCGGTAGATAGAAATTAGTTAAATTGTTAGCATGGGGTTTTTTGTTTACGTTTGATTTTTTTTAATAATTTTTTTTTTACGGAATTTAGTAACCTGATTTAATGCATTATAACACAGGAAAGGTGTCGACTGAACCTTATAAGTGTGTAAAGAATGAATAAATTAAGGAAGGAGGGAATTAAATCCGACTCTCGTTGCCATTAATGAGTGCGATCTTTCATGTCTCACAAACTTTAAATCTGATTTTTTATTCTTTTATAATATCTTCATATTAGCTTGTGTCCATAATATTATTAATATTTGAAAACAATGCTATCTGACATCCGTGCATTTTTATAGGTCTGACTTTTCCTTCTGAGTTTATATACTTATATATTAGACTATAAAACAATGCTTGTAGGCAGCTCCTTTAATTGGCTAAAGAAACTGTAATATGGGTAAAAAACGAAGGGAAAAAAAAGAATTGATCTACAACTCAACAGTTTGGAAAGGCAGTCCGCCTGACACTGACCTATGACTAAAACAAAAAGTCAGAAATGGAAAAGATTCATCATCCTCAGGTCAAACTCAGATTGATGTTTCCAGAGAAAGAATGACAAAAAAAAAAATCACAGCGCAGCTGCAGAGTAAATGAAAGGAAGCAGCTAAAGCAACATCACTCTTACCATGTGAGGAACCAGTCCATTGATCAGAACTGACAAGTACAAAGATGATTTGTCTGATGGAACTGCACTTTTTTTATATTTTCAGTTTTGAGGAAGAGGCTTGCATTGTTTACTGCAGCAAACAGAATTCTGGTTTTGTGCTCCAGTTCTCATTCGCAAAGATCTTCAGCGACCTTCTTGATGTTCCTATAAAAAAAAGTATTTTGACCAGATATTCCTGGAACTAAACATGTTCTACAAAATACTGCTAAAGTTTGTAGTCATGAACATACACTATATTGTGCATATCAAGTTTGTGGACCTCTGACTATAAGATTGGTATCTGCTTTTCCAACATTTATTCACCATTCACTGTACACTCTTGAAGATGTTCTACTAGATTTTGTGGTCATCAGGTACTGATGTAGGTGAGAAAGGTGTTGAATAGGGTTGAAGCTCTATAGCAGGAGATCTTTCACTCCATCCCATGAGAAGCATATTTTCCTCAGAGGAGCATTGTCATGCTGGATCAGGTTTGGTTCTCTTAGTTAAAGTGACAAGAAAATGTGTTGCTACCACCTCCAAAGACATTTCCCATACAATTGTGTTAGTTGCATGTAGAACTTGAACAAGTCCAGTTTGGATTGACCTGTGTAACTTTGGAGCCCTTCGGTTCTTCGAAAACTGATGAAGTCGTCCTTCTTTTTAGATCAGCTGCCTCCAGGCTCAACACTGTGCTCTTTGAGATGCTTTTTATGCTCACCATGACTGTTGTTGTTATTTGAGTTATTTGAGTGATTTCAGCTTGAACTAATCTCCTTTGGCATGTCTTTTTAAACTACTGCTCTCTGGATTTGTTTTGATTTTGTTGGATATTAATTTTATGTATGATGTACAGGTGTTCCTAATAAAATGGCCAAAACTGTTATCCTGGGGTGATCCTTGGGCTTGAATTCCCACCTTCCGATCAGTAACCCAGAGCCTGAACCCCTGAGTAAACCTGGGAAACAGGATCATATATTCTTTATAATGGGTTTATGATTGTAATTTAAAAAAATTTGCAGCTCAGAACTTTAACCACTGAGCTGCTGCTTCTCTTCTGATTCGTCTTATTTGCTTTTTTTCCGTCTTTTTCTGCACCGAAAGCAAAATTGATTCCCATCGCGCTGCCTGTTAAAAGCCGTCTGTTGAAATGCTTCCAATTCTTGTGCTAATATGATGATCCTTTTATTGAATAAATCAGAGCCCAAACCACTTCTGTTCTTTATATCAGACTTCAGTATTAGATATGAATCTCTGGCACTGTGTCTTTGCCTCATTGTGAGGAACAGTGTGTGTGTGTGTGTGTGTGTGTGTGTGTATGTGAGGTTCAAACATCAGTGTTAAATGAGGGCAGGTGCCCCATTAAGCCTGTTTATGCTTTTTGACAGAGATTTTTAATCTCCTATATTCTTATAAAAAAAATCCTTTGTTTTAAACATCGAATTATGATTTTTTTTATAAAAGGATTAAATTATAACATTTAAATTTCCATCACTCTCATAAGGAAAAATTTGTAAACTTAATTTTTATTAAAATTATATATAGGATCTGTTTAGACATGCAATATATTTTTTTTATAAATTATTTTATATATATATAATCTAAAATTCTATATAAAAAATATATATTGCATGTCTAAAGCATAACAGATCCTCTTCAGCTTCAACAGTTGGTCAGGTTTCCTTCAGTGACCTTCTTTCTACTAGACTTTTATTCAGATAAAGATATTTTGTTTTGTAATGACGACTCGGGTACATTTTTACATGCAGATCACAGTTTTGTAAACGTTATTGCTGAGAACGCTAGCTAATCTTTCCTGAAGGGTCTTACTGGGGGTTGTTTTTTTGCCTTTCCTGGGCATCATCATCTATGCAGCTTTTACTGAAAGTTTTCACGATTTTTCCAATTGAATTTTTAGTCTGGTGTTCGTGTAAATTTCTCCCATTTCTGTGATTTATATAGAGATGGCTTATCTCATGAAAATCGATCAAATGTCCTCAAGCAAAATAATGGAAATCTTATTCTGTCCAAATGTTCTGGTATTAGAAACGGGGTTATTGCTTTTTTTTTTTTAACCTGGATATACCGATACCTCAAAAACCATGCAGTCAGGTATTGCTTTGTGCGTAAACTTCAGGAGAACAATTCTAGTATATTAAGTGGGATGGAGTTGTTTGAAGTCCATGCATCTTTTTTCTTGTCTATACTTTTATAAGAAAAAAATGCACTTGTTCCTGAACTCCTAAAACTTTAGAGTGAAAAACAACCACCAGACTATAACGAGGACTTCACCCTTCACAGAAGAAAAGACTCTCTAACTTGCTGCTGTTAACGATTTAACTGTTTTAATGCAGGACTCTAAAACTATCCAGTAAAAATGTGTGTAGGAAATGTTTTTGTAAGACATTTATTTGAATAAGGGTAAATTTCCCCAATGTTTGGAGACCTTTGGGACACGGTGTTTATATTTCCATGCCGTTACGGTATCATTTTGAAGAGACTCTAGAAAGTTTCCTAACGAACAAATAAGTTGATTAGGGAAGAATTTTAAAATGTTTTTTTTTTCATCATCTTATAGTTTTATTGTTTTAATGCATGTAATGAAATCGTGCTGACTGCCCCTTAATGTTTTTTAGTATCACATCGAAATGTTTTGTGCAGGTAAATTGTTCCACTTATTATCAGCTCTTATGCGAGACTTCATTAGAAATGCTGGAGCTGGATTTTGCATGCTGCAGGCTGTGAATGACAGGAAAGCAAACTGTGATGCCAAACTGTAAAATCAGATTTTCCAGCAGTTGGCCAAAATATCATAAACATTAAAATGCACTCTGCATTAAAGTGTCAGCGCAGCTACAAGCGCGCTGAACAACATCTCCAGCCTTTGGCATTTTTGCTGAAGATTCTTCCAAAACTAAAATCACGGCTGAGGTAAAAGTAAGTCATCACCTTTCATTTAAAGCAGGAAAACAACTCCTAGTATTTTCCTTTTGTGATTCTGTATTTTTTTTTGGGTGCATAAAAAAATCAGCAGGAGTAACTTTCCCTCAGTAGTTATGATAATTAGATGCATGACAATGAAGCAGCAATCATGCAAAACATCTCCAGTTTGTCAAAATCTTATTTTTTTTTTATAAACTGCCGTTTCTGCCATTGCAGGCTTGAATATATAGTGATATCATTTTCCTTCAACAAAAGACAGACATGTGGATGAAATGATCTAAATATCTAACTCCAACATATTTAAGTCATTATCTGTCTACAAAGAATAATGGTGTAGTTTTTATTTGTCTGGATTCAATTTTAAACAGCGTCATGGACGGCTTTATTTATTTATTTATTTTTGTACAAACGATTTGTTTCCATAGTGTTAGACTCGTATATCATTTAAGAAATCTTTAACAGAAAAAACTGTTTTCTGGTCATCTGGAAGTTGATTCATGTCAACTGGACTCTCTGGTTGGATTGAATCTGCTCTAGAAGACTGTAGAAGCTTTTGGATGAGCAGTGAAACGTTTCGATCCAACCAGATTCAAGACTTTCTAGATTACTTTTTAAATTTGCTCTTTGATGTTTTTTTGGTTCCTGAATGAATCAACGGTTTAAACGATTCGGTTCAATGCAATTAATTCATGTTTGACACGCCTCAAATATGCATTAATCCCAGTTTAGTGATGAGGAATCCTTTACAAAAGCAGCCTCAGACTTTATGCAACTGTAATAGTTATATATAGTTGAAAAGTAATTCAAATGACTGGAACTCCCAGCCAATCAGAATTGAGTATTCAGACTATAAAGTGTGTGTGTGTGTTTTAAATCAGCACATAATTTTTCAAAGCTGATCACTATTGGTTTTGGAAGCTCAGTAGTTAAAGCATTGGATTTTAGATCCATGTGTTTAAATCCCACCCACACCAAGCTGCCACTCCTGGGCCCCTGAGCAAGGCCCTTAACCTTCACTTGCTCAGTGTATCTCGCTCTGTATAAGGGAATCTAAATGCAGTGACTGGGATCTGGTGATTAGGATCAAAATAAGTCTGTTTTAACACAATTGTTAAATAAACCTCGATAGAACATTTCAGTGTTTTTCAGACGGTTAAGGAGGAAAGACAAAGTGTGATCCAGCAAACACCAGAGTCAGCTAACCGAATGATGTTACAAACCAGGGGTTTTATGTATGTACTCTGAGGGCCACACATTTAAGAAATCAAAAAAGCATTGGCAAAGATCGATGAGACATTTGTCTAGTGTTCTGGTGTGTAGTGAGGCCGGCTCCGATCAATATCATTGACTTGATCTAACTCTTTTGTGAGCTTGTGAGAAAAGTAATTAAGTCGAAGTGCTAGATTTTGACTGAAACATATATTTAGGTGGTATTTACAGCTGAAAAACCAATAACGATTCCGACATTAGGAAAAGCAAACAAAATATACCTGGTAATAGAGTTTAATTTACAACAAGATTACGGCATTAAGGCGCGTTAGTGCAGGTGCTGAAGAGATCAAACAACGGACATGGATCTATTCAGCGACCTTGAGTTTAGCAACTTATAAAGGGTTGGGTATGGGTCATCCCTAACCATCATCATCATCATCATCATCATCTTTATTCTTTATTCATCTCCACACTACTCTGTCCTCTACATCTGCCTCTTTCACACCAACTAAATTCCTTCACCAAATCCATGAACCTCTTTTTTTGGCCTTCCTCTTTTCCTTCTTCCTTCTGATCCGCGATCCTCATATCCTCTGCACATGTTTTACGCTGGACGCCCTTCTAACGCAAGCCTCTACATTTACCCGTTCTTGGGACCGGCACTGGAAGAGTGCGCTGGATTGTGCTACATTAATGCCTGGGGTACATCCTGAACCATGCAGTTTTAAAGAATGTGTTAATAGAGACAAAAAAATTAAGCTCTAATTATACAGTACAGGTCAAATAAATATAATGCAGTAAATAATTTATTTTTGGGTCTCATTGTTGTACAGTTCAATGAGCAAGAACATGTTTAATGTTTATGGCATTATGTCAGGAAGTGGCTATTTGCTAAACCGCTAATGTTACAGGAATAATCACAAATGCCGGTAAATAAAATTGGATACATAATGTGACATAAAACATATTTTATTAGATGTAGCTGATTTATTATAACCCACGCTGTGCCATCAGGTGACTTTTATGCATTTTTTCGAATAGTTAAACTTATTTTAAATCGTTTGTGTCATTCTCTGTGGTCATTATGGCACTGGGTCGATTTCAGTAAAATGCTCCTGTGCTCCCGGTGTGCTTGGATCTGTCATCAAGGCTTCTCTCCAAAGGCATCAGACCAAAAGGCTTTTAATGACTGTGACTGTCGAGCAGGTCTGCTGTAGGTTAAATGGATGTGGACGGATCTGGGATGAGCTGAAGATCACTCCAGTGTTACTACGCTGAAACTTACCTGTTTGTAATTGTGATGTTTTTTTCCCCCTCTTTAACTCGAGGTCCCGTGTTTGTGTGCGTTTGTTATTCTGTAAATATTTTTCGAGAAGTCGTCAGTTAATGCATTCGACTGAATAAGACTGACGTGCGTGACTTCACGCGTCATCAGCAGTTATCGTGAAATCGTCATGCTCTGGATGTTTGGAGTGGAAATATGCAAATCATTTAGCGAAATGAATTCATTGGAATTCCTGCGTCGGGTTTATTCGCGTCCTCGTGGTGTCCCACAACTCAAAGACGCAGAACTTTATTATTCTGTAGTTAATCTATAGCTGTTTCCTTGGTGATTATCTGCCAGGGCCATAATGCATGCAGCCATTTCAGTTACTGCTTGTAACTCGTTCTTTCACTCGGTGCAACTTGTATTTAATTTCCTGACCTGAAATAAAACAAATCCAAAATTTTGACTGTACTGTGAAGGATCATCTTCTGAATTCTCGAGGTATTCAGATGGAGTTTTTCGACCAGCCGGTGCTCCGAGGTCTGATAACTCGTGTGTATAAACAGCGAACCCTCATTACTTACTTGCATCGTCTCCAAATTGCAACGAAACTGAATATTTTAAAATACTTTAATATTTCTCTGGTGATCTTTTTGAAAATATGTGTATTTGAACAACCTGCAGTACAGACCTTTTTGGTGCTCATGTCGAAAAACACATACGAGCATGGATGCGTCATAAAAGCTCCTTCATACTCACATATGCTGGAACATGTTTCAACCATGGATATATATATATATATGTATATTTATATAGTTACAGGTAGATAAACCATTAATTTACATTTTTATACAGTAAAAACATTTATTTTAACAATTCTTTTTTAACTACATTTAATCAAAAAAGTACAGCATATTTAATCATTTTACAAATTCCTCATAAAAAATAGATTTCTGTACAAAACCATTTTCTTTTGCACCTACTTCAAGTCAGCAGCACATGAAGAGAATGACATGTACATAGGAATGGTGTGATTTGTTGGTTTGAATGCAGTTTTACAGCTTGTAAGTTGATTATTTTACACTGGTGGTGGTGATAGTGGTAGTGGTAGTGGTGGTGGGGTCTCGCTCTCTCTCTCCATCTCTTTCTACCCCCCCTCTCTCTCGCGCTCTCTCGCTCTCTCTTTCTATCTCTCTCTTTCTCTCTCACTCTCTCTTTCTATCCCCCCTCTCTATCTCTCTCGCTCTCTCTCTCCATCTCTTTCTACCCCCCCTCTCTCTCGCGCTCTCTCGCTCTCTCTTTCTATCTCTCTCTTTCTCTCTCACTCTCTCTTTCTATCCCCCCTCTCTATCTCTCTCGCTCTCTCTCTCCATCTCTTTCTACCCCCCCTCTCTCTCGCGCTCTCTCTCTCTCTCTCTCTCTCTCTCTCTCTCTCTCTCTCTCTCTCTCTTTTTTTTTATATATATTTTTTTTTTTTTATTTGAATTTTTGAAATTATTTTTTCATTTATTTTGCATAAAAATCCTAAAAACATTTTTTTTTTTTTAAACTAATTGATTTCTCTTATGTTGGAAAGCGCCTCAGTGCAGCAAATGACAACATACTTTTGGGAAACACAGAACGAATTTGGCTTCAGGTTGTTTGCAGACAAAAAAAAAAAAAAACTTCATTTACATGCATGTTAAAAAAAAAAAAGAACCAAAGAGAGTAAAATCACAGTGAATCTGCAGTGAAGCCACATCGGTTCCTGACTACAAACTGATATGGATTAGTGAATCTGGCCTCAGTCATGCTTTTGAATCTGATAAGGCAGTGTTTCTTTGAGAGTGCGTTTGATCTTTCATTGATTCAGGATCTCGGAGAAGTTGTAGAGGTACAGGAGATATTAAATGGGGGGAGAAATGGCAGAACGGAATGTATTTATGGTTGGAGAAATATCATGAAGACATTGAACATGGATGATTACTGGGACTGGGGAAAGAAGACCAGCATGTCAAACATCACACAAAGTAAAAAATGTCACATTAATGTATAAAACGTTTTGATTGAGATCTAATTTGGGATAAACAATTGTAATTATTCAGAGAATGGTTTTTTTTGTTTTTTTGTTTTTCCTCCAGAATTTCACTACCATTAGATCCAAATAAAAAAGAGAAAGAAAATGATTTCGATGTGAAGCTTTCAGAAAATCATTCCAAAGCCTAAAGTATGCCATTATACCCATTCTGATAGATTTCTGTAAACATAAAGATAACTTTATTTGCAGACCTAATTTAGAAAATAGACTCAAGCTCTCTCTTGATAGACATAGCATGACCTCATGCTCTTTATGGATATGGAAATACAATGTTTATATACATATTGTCAGTAACCCTGTGTATTATTTTTCAACGTTTATTCCATGAACCCATTTCACATCCTTCTCATACTAGTGCAAAATTTGTGCGATATATTTTTTTTTTTTCCTTTTTTTTTTTTTTTTTTTTTTTTTTAAACCCCACACGGCAGTTTACAGTTCCATCCACGATTCGGAGATTAGAGCTTTTCCGTCACGTGTAGTAGCTTTGTTTTTATTGGAGTTGTCCTGTAGCCACACGAGTCCAGTGTCTGTTATACTTGTCTTTTGTCTTCACTGAAGAAAATACACTTTGCAAGAGATTCTGTGGCTTTTTATAGACACTTCAGCATCTTTCCAAATGAGCTCATTTGATTGGTTGGGGAAAGACATGAAAAAAGGGGGGGAGTAAAAAAAAAAAAAAAAAGGAGAAAGAAAACCCTTCCACTCTCCGTGTGTGCTGTTAGTGGTGCTCTTCACTGCGCTGAGAAACTCGTCCACGTCAAAGACAGCACGCATTCGTAGTTTCCCAGAAGTTTATTTTTTCTTTTTTTGTATGTTTTGAGAAGTTCAATTGTTTTGTTGAGGTCTTTTAAAAAAAAAAAAAAAAAAAAAAAGCCATCAAAGCTTGAAATTGTTCCGAGCAAAATTCATAGCAAAGAGCTCGCATCCCTACCAAAGTGCATTCGGTTATGAAGGAAACCGGCAGGTTCTCAGTGTCTGGAGCTGTTAATGAGGGCTATACTACTGTGCACACTGTGTTGAGCGAGGTGTCGAACCTCACAGCTTTGGCCTCTGTCGGCTTCATGTTTGTGTCGTACATGGGGTTCTCAAACGATGCCTGTCCGTTTGTGTTCTCGTGCCCCGCGTAGCCGTTGTACTGGACTTTTGGTCTCGTCCTGCATATGGGAAAAGGAAAAAAAACAATCGGGTTACCATCAAGAAGTTTTATTACTTGATATATTTGATATTACTGGTGAACGAAGCCTAATTTCTTTGCTAATACGAGGTTAGACAGGGAGTGAAAGCTAAAGGATATTGGAAAAATACTAACAAATTATATACATTTATTACATGCATGATATTTCATTCCTAATTAATTCGTTAGCGAAGAGCAAGTTGTGTTAGTCATCTGTATGATCTGTATGTAATTATCATTTTTGTAGGGAATTCCGAAGGTTGTAATTTCGAATCCCAGCCACACCAAGCTGCCATTTCTGGGCCCCCGAGCAAGGCCCTTAATCCCGTAGCTGCTCAGTGGTGCGAATGAGAAAGAAATGCAAGTCGTTTTAGAAAAGTGCGTCTTCCGAAACTGCGTAAATGTAAAACGCGCTGCTGCTTTGCAACTTTGTTCCCGTGTTAAAATCGCTAAACGAGAACTTGCTGTGGAAACGCTACTTTTGCTACTTTTAAAATTAAAAAAGATGTCGTCTATAATTAATCTGTATTTTTCCTCCCCTGTTCGTTATAAAGACGTTTAAAAGTGTTCGATCAAGCAACGGAGAAATGAATAAAGCGATGCTGTGATCGGAGCGCGCGGTGCGGCGTACGTGTGCTAGTCTAATGTGTTAAATAAAAAAAAGTCAAACTTGGGTTAAGACATAAAAATAGAAATTGTCAACAGCTTTTTCACATCAGCACACAGATCAAGATCGCAGTGATTAGAATTTAAAAGTAGCTATTTAACGCGCACTGTTGCTCAGCTGTGCTTTTCCACTACAATGAGGTAAGGTTAAATGTTAAAGATGCCTGGGAGCGCGGAGCCTCATCAATTCCCAACGCTGAGCCCCGTGTTTGAGCAGGAGGCCATTAGCATGGGTGGAGTGTACCTCGTAACATCAACTCTGTTTTTTAAACTACTGCCAGTCTCTTTTGGAGCGTGAAAGTAAAAGCGAGGTTATTAGGACTGCTGGCTAAAATGATTATGCATTAAACGCAGCGAACTCTGGGCCGTTGCCTGCACCAGAAGCAAATAATAATAATGAAACAGAGGACAATATAGTTTGGAAATGTCTCTCGATATGGAATGATGTGTAGAATTTAGCTTTTTTTTTTTAGAACCTATAATTAGAGTAGAAACTATTGCTGTTCCTGCAAAAGGTCACTGTTTCGCCAATGCATAGAAGTTGGAAAGCTGTAACTGATTCTCGCATTCGCAATTCGTACACAATTTGTACGATAATCGAAATAAATGACCTGCATTTTGGAGGTAAATTTCACGTTGTGCCCGCCGCCCCCCCGCCCCCCCAGCTCTACTTGGAGCACACAGGGTATTTCACACTCGAAAGAACTTTTAAAGAATGCAAAACGTTCAGGCGAAATGCCTCACACACACACTCACACACACACACACACACACACACACACACACAGCTTTATACAAGCTGAACAAAAGAAATATGGAATGGAAGATGAGGATGTTGTATTGCTGAGGGATTGTGGCCTGGTGATTTGGCTTTGCGGTTTCTTACCTGGAGCCGGCCCTGATTACGTCTTTGGGTCTGTCATTCTCATCTGTCTCTTGTGATAGTGCCCTGCCAATTTTTTTATTTATTTTAATATTGGGTAATTTGTCACCCATCAATTTTAACTGTATGTCAAAATCATCGGTCTCTTGCTTCGGTAAAACGTTTGGAAAACTCCAATGCTCTGGTCTGCTTTTGAGATGTGTTTTTTTACTTTTTTTTTTTTTTTTTTTTTTTAAAAAAAAAAAAAAAAAATTTTTTTTTTTTTTTTTTTTTTTTTTTTTTTTTACAGAAAACAGTAACGAATTTTTGTATTTATTTTTTGCAAATTTGGTGCGTCAATCATGCTGTTAATCAGCCACAATCTCAGGGCAGGCACAGGAGTTTCCCAGAAAGTGTAGTGACACAATGCAGATCAGAATCCAGTATGGACAGAATGTCATAAATGTAAACAAACTGATTCTGCCAAAATGAAAAAATGTATGGGAGAATAAATAAATTAATAAAGCAAATAAAAGTATGCATAAACAGTTGTTGCACAAACCTTTGACGATCGAATATTAATTTCCTGAATTAAAGAATTAATTGAACAAATAGAAAAAAATTGAATGATTACGTGTGTCGTGCCCCTTTGTGGCCGATGTCACTGCATGTAAATGCTTTTTTGTTTCCTTTTTCTATTCGTCACAATTTTGATTTAAATTAAATTTGTTAAGGATCTGCTACAAATTTAATCAATGATGTTCAGGGACCAGAATTTTTCCCTCGTTTCTCGGATGGTGTATGTTGCGGTATGTGTATGGGTCGTTGTCCTATTGTAGGACTTTCTACTATACTATCTGTTTCTACAGTTAGATGATATTTACTATGATATTGGCTGCCACACAAATGCAAAGTATAATAACTCCATGCTCCATCATTTTTCTATGTTTTTCTCATGTTTGTGGCAAAAGACCTCCATTTCAGTTCATCGTTCCACAACACGTGTTTCCGAAAAACACCTCTGGTTTCAATAGATATCGTTCTGAATGTATCTGCTGTTCGCCTTGGTGAAGATGTGGTCACATTTCTTCTGGTCACATTTCTTCTGGTTAAGCTCCCATGCAGTGCTATATAGTGGAATTGTACAGCTAAACTCTGCAAGCTTTCTCTCCAGCATCTGGGCAGTTTCATGCAAAACCTTTTTTGTCTAACTGAGTTTTGTTTATTTTGTTTGTTACGTTACAGAATTAATAATTGTAATGAGTGTTAATTAGTCAGTTTAGGAGCATTTCAGCATAAAAATGGAGCTGAAAATATTGCTAGTATTCTGCTACATGGAATCGTACGCTGTGTCAGCATATTGACAGAATTCATGATTTCGTACAATGTGTTTTACTTTTTACCACAAAGCAGCAAAACTACAATGGTATGGATTACTATGGGAACCTCTGAGAAACGTTAGTAACAGTGGGAATCCTTCTAGCAGTCTGCACAGCTGTATTTCTCTCCAGTATAAACACTATGAGATGTGTAAATGTTTATTCTCCGCTGGGTAGAACTTCGATATAGGATCATTTCGCTACTGACAAAAACGCTGTTTTTACAATTTTATTTAGCCAAATAGTTTTATTAATCTTGTGTTTAATAAAATTATTGATAAATGATTCAGTCACATGGTAAGGCTGCTGGACTACTTTATGCTTTTGCAAACACTGTTTTGTTTACAACATTTATGGGATTTGGCAGATGCCTTCATTCAGAGCAACTTACGAATTGCAGTTTTCGTCAATAAATATATTGTAATGGTTTTTTTTAAGGATGTGATGAAAAGATCCTGTGGCTTCGCATGATGTCATTTTTAATAAATAATCATAAATGAAGGTCTTGCGTACAGATAATTAACACGTCTCATAGTATTTATATTAGAATGAACTAAAGAAATGTAAAGTCTTTTGCTGTTTACAATGTTGTTGTTTGTGGGAATGTTCAAAATGGAAATATTTTAATATCATATTACACGTTTTAGAGTTCGCTCCTGAGACAGACTTGTAGGTGAAGTATGTAGGCTTGTTGAGGGAATAGAAATGATAAATTAGGCATTATTAATGAGCTAACTAGGAAGCTGAGCGTAAAGTCTTTATGTAGCATTGCAAATTCACTGGTATTTAGGTACAGAACGTGTGATGAATCCATCTCTAATGAGTAGAACATTGAGACTGAAGGAAACATCAGATGCAGGACTTCTAGAACAGCTACCCATGTAAGTATTAGTACAATGATTAGTCACTAACAATACAATTGATAAGAATGTTACATAGATAATAAACATTATGGTTATAACGTATTTTTGGCTCTGTGTAATTGCAGCGTTTTTCCACCTGCATCTTGTTGTTGTTGTTTTAGCAGCTGCAGTTCTTTACTCAGATATTTTTGCTTGAGCACGTAAAGTTGGGTGTCACCAATACAGTCTATTTCTGTCTCCAGTAATCATTTTAGTGATTTCTCAAGTAGATTAATTGATTAGTTAATTAATTAGTTGATTGATTTCCTTCTTATTAGTCTTATATTTTTACCACCACCAGCACAATCAGTCGTTCACTAGAGCTCCCTGTGTTCTTAGTAACGTGTTCACAACAGATGTAATGTTTACACTCTTGATTCTGCTGCAGTATTTCTTCTGGATTCTTGTTTATTTAGGTTTGATAAGCTGTGTACTTCTTTTTTTTGTTTGTTTCCACTTCATCCATGTGGCAACGAAAGGATGAGTTGTTTATATTCAGAAACAGGACTAAAGGCCAGCACGCAAACTTTCTTGGCATTTATGTCATCGCCTTTAATTGGTACAGTCTGTTGTCTGTATGAACGAGCAGATTTCTGTGCTTGTGTGTTTTTGCCTGTTGAGTTTCTATAGTGTGTGAAATGTTCATGCACACACTCAATCCAGCTTTTATATTTCTGTATCAGATGAGTTGGGAATTAAAAAACATCTCGGCTTGACTTCATTTATTTTTCAGGTTTGTTTCATATTTTACAAGCAAGCGAAGAGGCCTGTGTAGCAGTGGTGATGGAAATAACCACTACAGGATCGTCCTCTGTGTCAGTGCTGCAAACTGGACCTGCTGTCCACAAACTCAACTTAAATAGGAAATTCTTTAAGTAGGATTTTTAGGAGTTGGGCTTGTTGGCTCAGGGTGAGTCTGGTGAAGGTCTGCTGAACATTCATGGTGTTAGCGCAATCACTCTACAGTATAAACTCTGACACTGACCAACTCATGAGAATAAGGAGAAAGCAGGACATGTTTGATTGACAGACCCAATACAGTTTGAGCACAAAGTCAGGAATATGTATATTGTTTTTATTAAAAACATTGTGTATATACGTTGTGTAGAATCACAGGCAGCTTTATTTTTTTCATTTTGGCAGAAATTGTTTGTGTAAATGCATCGATAGTGAATGCATGGTTAATGTTGTGTGAAAAGTTCTCAGCAGCTCCTACCTGTGTTTGTAGAGGTAAAAAGCGAATCCTGACAGAATGAGAGCGAAGAACGGGACCAATATGGCGGCCGCTACTGAGCTGCTGTTCGTGCCATAGTACGGATTGGATGGATCCATATCTGTAGTGACAAGAGCTGAAAGTGTAATGAAATGTTAGCACTAACAGCCAATACTTTGTAATATACCAGTTACAGACAAAAATGAAACGCTGAGTCGGCTTAAACATATTGGTCTGGTTTGCTTGTGTCAATGTTACCCACAGTGCCACTCAACTGCTCAGTGTTTCTGACAGCATTGGTGATATTCAGCTCTTTAATCATTTGCTAACACGGACCAGCTCCCAAAGCTTTCCGCTAATACTACAGTTGTACTTGTCATTTCATAGATTGCTAACTAGCTAGTTAGCGCTAGCCCTTTCGTTACTGCTAAACAAGAGGGTGAACATTTATCGGATAATGACGGCTGCTTAGCATAAAGATAAATTGAGACAGGGATCATATATCAGTTCTCTGAGACACGCTAACATGAGCATTGTGGTGTTAGCATAACTTGTTTTTGTTTTGAGCAGAAGCGAGAGAGCTGGACAAAAACAAATTCTGGTGCTACGATCACCTGAAGTGGATTTGTGCCTACACGATGAAAACAGACTTTGACCAGAGAGGTAGATATTATCCTATCAAATAGAAAACGAAATATATAAATACATTTTGCACACCAGTAAACTGTTTACCTTGTCTCGTCATCTGAAACTTGCCAAAATCTTTGCTGTGGATGTGACCTTGGTAAACAAACATTTTCTTCTCAGACTCAGCTGTCACCTTGATCAGGAGGGAAAAAGAGGACAAAAAGAAAACCATCAAAACCCCTTTTTATATATGCAAGCACATGGATGGGTGAGTATTGTTTTACTTTAGCCAGATTAAATAAATGTCTAGAAAAGCAACACTAAATGAATTGTAACATTGGGTCAATGGTTTTTTTGATGAGAAGCTTGAAGGTTCAAGCCCTAGCACCACTGTTGGGCCATGGAGCTGGCTCTGTGCTCTGGCCCCAGGTTTCTAATAAGCTAGCATATGTGAAGAAAATAGTTTCATGCTACTGTAAGGTACTGATAGTATTGGAACGGTGAGTTCTTTTGGCAGTTCTCTCAACACTCAGAAGACATTTTGGTTTGTAATAAAAAGATAAATTTAAGACGTTAACTACATTTTCATAAGTTTTTGTGTGAACCCCCCATTTTTCAAGTGATCAGAAGCGCAAAGATCATGTGACTGACAGGTGTAACATGTTGGCCAGATGTGTGATATTAGATTGGTCAGCTTTGCATGTGTGCTCTTGGTTTGGACCCTTGGTTTCTGCAATGTACTGTAGACTGTATTTGTTGGTCTAATGGGATAAACCAACATGAACAATGGGATGCTACCTACTGGAACAAAACAAGCATTTGGCAGACACCTGTATCCGCTTACGGCTATCTCATTTATACCCTTGAGCAATCTAATGAGCAAAGAGCCTTGCTAATTTCCCAGCAGTAGGACCTTCTTAATGTTGCTGTGAACCTCAACCTTTGAATCCAAAGTCTAAACCACAAAGCTACCACTTTCTCTAAATCTGAGAAAATATGGAAATTGATTAGAACCATTTTGCAAAAGAAACATGATGTCTGGTTCTAACAATCAGACATCAAACCACGGAAAACTACGGAAAGTCCAAGTTGTGGTGAAAGGATCTGATGTGAATCTCATGATTCACAACATACAAGCTCATTGAATAGCTGCTGAAGTCTGAATCTGATTCTCCACAGATTTTGTGTCTCTCAATTTACTAAGAAATGCAACCAATCTGCTCGGGAAAGACCTCATCAAGGAAAAGCCTCCAAAAGAGAAGCAACATGGAAGAAACTGAAAGAAGAAGCTGTAATACAAGCCTGGAAAACCTTCATTTATTTGTATCTGTTTCGTAACTATTGCTCAACTGCATAATCTGCCACCAAAGTGTAATGCGGTGTATTTCATTAATAATCTGGATGTAAATATAAAAAGATTAAAGCTGAAAATGTCTTCAAAGAGGAGCAAATACAGATGTGTTGGTCTTACTGCTCCAATACATGGACTGTATATGTAGCAAAGTCTGCTTCTTTTTATAGAGTTTTACAGTTTCAATACTTAAAAAAAATGGTTCTAAAACTCTAATTTCCATAAGAATGTAGAGTTATTTTGTGGCACTTACATAACCATCCATAGCCCAGTTGTCGTTTTTGAATTTAATGAAGTACTGCTCTGTTGGACCTCGTATTTGGTAGACTTTGAGTAATAAATGGTTTTCTTCTTTTTTATACGTCCCTGCAGAAGACAAAGAGAATTAATTCAGCTTTGACATCAACTTGTTTAACAGAAATGTAAAACGAATAAATGGTTCAGGCATGAGCAGTTTTATAAATTACACCACATTGTTGAATCTGAATTATACGAAGCTGCTGATTTAATTTGCTACGATGGAAATTCTGAATTATTCGAATGATAGTTTTATTTTTATGTTATTGTTTTAATAGTAACAGCTTGTTTCTGAGGACTTGTACGACACGTATAATAACAAAGCGACAAAGTTAAAAATGTAAAATAATTGACATTTGTGGAAGAAGTCAGTTAGATTCTTCTAGAGTCTTCAGGATGGAAGACTGTTTTATGGTTTGTCAATGACACACTGTGTTCTGGATTAAAACATTTGCCACAGATTTCATTCTATATAACAACTTCAACGAAAACTGTTTGTAGATGCCTTCACAAACCTGATCACAGGAGTTAACCTGCCTCACCGACGTTCCACATCATTACATTTCAACATTAATCACGTTCTATTTCCCTTCTTCTGGGTGAAGTTCTCATCAATTGGAAACCACTCACTGCTGCTGATGTGCTGATCGCTCCACATGAACAGTTCTGTAACAGTGGCTTAGGACTGCCACAAACAGTTTTGCACTTAAGTGTCCTTCAGAGAACAGCTGATAACCTCAACACTGATGGAACTATAAAGAACAAGTTCTTATTGTGTCTGGTTCCTCTCAAGATTTCCTCATTATAGAGTTTTCCCCTCTTCCACCGTGACTCATTCATTAGGGATTTATATTTATAGGAAAGTTTATATTAAACTATTGATTTCCGTAAACCTGCTTTCTGACTGTCTATTCTTAAACACCATTCGAATTCGACTGAATTAAATCCAGCTATAAGAGTAATTATACTAATACAGGACGAACCTACAGTACAGCATGCAAACCACTTTTAAAGCTTGTTTAAGAAAGCTGATCTGAATAAATTTCATATATGTGAAATGTCATTTGTACCTTCATATTGCTGTTTAAAGGCCTTCCTGAAAAGATTTAGCAGCTCACCTGAAAGCTTGATCTGCACTCCGCTTTGTTCTAAAAGAGTGACATTGACTCTGCTCGTTGTGGCGTTGAAAGCAGTGACTGTTATTGTTGCAGTTTGCCTCTTGCCAAGGTACTCGTAGAAACCAGTCCAGCCCGAGTTTAAAGAGAACACATCTGCAGGCACTGAACACAAGGAGAAATTCAGTGAAATAACAATCTATTTCTATGCATGCACATTTTAAATATTTAGAAAAAATGATTAGTGCATAACTGGTCTGCGAGAGTCGTACGCTTATGTAAATAAAACATTCTGCATTTACTCATCCACTTACTAGCATTAGAGCAAACAAGAAACTGGTGTGCAGTAGGACCCAGAAGTCATTTAAGTAAGGTTATGATTTAAACATGATTAAATGTAATTAAATACACTGACATTAACAATAACACAACGCATTATATTGAGACGTTTCTTATAGTGAAGACATTTTAAGGACGTTTGATGAAAAACTACAAATAACGACTACAGCATCCGTTTATGTGACTGAAAATAGAGTGAAATTTAGCAGAGATCGTGCCAAAAGTGAAAGTTTACATACCCCGAATCTTGTTTTTCTGTATGTCTGGGTCTCCCTTTGACTTGGTGTTTATTTTTGGTCCCACTAGAAGACAGATAATTGACATTTGCAGGTGTCCTTACATGTGGGTTCATTAAAAAAAAAAACAGTTGAATATGCCACATCTTACAAAACTTACAATTGTGAACTTCTTAAAAAAAAAATAAAAATAAATAAATGTAAATATGAATACTAGGTGCGTATGTGCATTGTCCTGGTTTGTTCACATTGACTCAGCAAACACCGTCACGTCCGTGTTTAAATGGCAACCTTAAGCACTCGAGTTAACGCTTCTACTAAACACTTTCTAATCAAAGCACAGATGAGGATCAGTACCTTTGCAGACTGGAGGTTTGCCAGACCACCGGGCATCTGGCCTGCATGTCCTGTGCTCAGATCCTCCGGCTAAAAAGAATCCATCTTGGCACGTGTACATGAGGGTGTAGCCCAGCGTAGGCAGGTCGATAGCCCTCACGTCCACGTGAGACGGGGTCTCAGGCTGACGGCACACGTGAGCTGCACAGACGGATGCAATGCGTGTGTATGAGACGGACAATTTAAAAAAAAGAATAATTTTGCAGGATAAGACGGTGCGGTGGCGTTGGTCTGAAAAAGGTTTGGTGCCTTAAGTGCACCTTACATAATGTTTGAACTCGGTCTTCACATCTTGCTTTTAGTTGACTCATGTCTGTGCACAATCAGGCTCAGGAAGTGAGGGTGCTTTTTATCAGTGGTTCTCAAATTAGGGTCACTGAAGCAGCAGCAGTCCGTGACTTCTTTTTTCTCTGTTTGGGTAAAGTGGTGGAACTGACCTTATACTATGATCTAAGTCATATTTATTGTGGATTTCTTAGAGTTACCAGCCTTTTCTCCAATGTTCGCTTGACGTGAATGAGTTCAGACCAAACCTTCATTATTCAAAACAAGAAGGACTAAAATGGTCAAATACAATTTTCCAAAATGTAGAAACTTGTATGTCTTCAGTAAATATTCAGAATGATTATGTGGGTATTCTCGAATACAGAACTGCAGAATATTTACATGTTGTTAGTGTTAAAATGGTTCTCACACTAGTTCTCTAAATATATTTCACTGTTCTGTGTCTAAAGGGTCTTTCCAATGCGAGTATGTAAGGTATACAGGAAGTCTCTATCTGGGCTCACACATCTCTGGCTATTAGGTTTTCCTACCAGTTCAAAAAGGGGAAACAAAAAAAAAACAAAAAACAACAGGAAACAGTTACAGGTTAGGTTTTTATACCAGTGTGTGTGTGTGTGTGTGTGTGTATATATATATATATATATATATATACATATACATATGCTGTGTGATTCTTCCCTGATCAGAAAAGGCACCACAGGCATCGTAGATCACATGGAAAACCGCAAGCTTTGTTTGGGCATGATGAAAATCTAACACATGTTTAATAAATAATTATATTTATTAGCATTAAATTGTTTTCCTAGATACAAAATGAGTTTTTTCAGATCCTTGAGACAGAAAAAGCATCATCAGGTCTTAACTCATGAAGGTGGCAATAAGACTGGAATAAACCACACTGCACTTGCTAACAGACCTATAATTATCTGTTTTATAAATAAGTGTAGTTATATAATATTTCTATAATAATGAGATGCCATGAACCCTCATCATCCTGAAAAAGCCCTTACCGACACACTCGGGTTGCATGCCGCTCCAAGTCAAATTTTCCAGGCATGTTCTTGTGGTGGACCCGAGGATATGATAATTTTTTCTGCATCTGAAGAAAGCCTTACTCCCCACCTTAAAAAAAAAAAAACAACAATAAAGAATTACAGCATACATAAGAAGGTTTTTTGCAAAAGTTTGGATTACTACTGTTACCGTAAATCCCTGAGCTTGCAGTGGAATTCCGTACGCAGGTGTTCCTGGATCTTTACACGCATTATATGCTGGATCTGCAATCATAAACCAAACATTAAACACCATCCTGGAGCTTAAATCCCACTTAACAAGATGTTCTGAGGTTGAGGATTACAGACCGATGCAGGAAGGCTGCATTCCGCTCCAGGAACCGTCCTCCTGACACATTCTCCTGGAAGAACCCACTAGCAAGTAGGGGGGACGGCAGTAAAAAGATACTTCAGACTTGTAGGTAAAGTGCATTCCTTCTCTGTAGCCCTCTGCAGGAGTTCCAGGGTCCCCACATAACACCGCTGGACAAAACACAAATAAGACCATAGAAAGTGTGTTCCAAAGAAGTAAATTACTGAAGAACTGAGCATCTGGCAACATCCATGATACCTGCTAGTAGTGATTTGTACAGACATCCATACCTTCTGTATCTTTTAATAAACACGGTTTTCCAATGAAAGGAGAAACATTCCTACTGGAGTGACCGATTACAGAACGAACAATTTCAGATGGCAAAAAAAAAAAACATTCTCATGCAAACTTTGTATTTTAATATAGTACTTATATAAGACAATAATACACTTCATAGAACAAGCCATTTTTTTCTCATTAGAAAAAGATGCACAACATGGTGGTATACAAGGCATTCATCACTTTTAGCATCTTCTGGCAAGCACCGTTTTCTTAAGGTGATCAGTCAGATTGAACCCAACTTTATTGGCTGTTCTTTTTTTTTTCCTCCACCAAAACAGCTCTAGGATTGATAATTCTGTCCAGTGGAGCTCGCGTTTAAAAGAGAGGACAACTGGAAGTTCTCTGTAATTATCCACTGTAAAACGATGTCCTTGGTGAAAGTGGCATTAAATCCAATAAGACCGAGACTGAATGTCCCTAGTAGTCAAGTTTTTAATTGATGAACTGAAATGTCATGTTCTTGTGTGAAACCTTTATTACTGTTGTTAGTAATTGTACAATTGTTAGATGATGTTTGCCATCTCAAAGCCAATCTCTTTTCTGACAAAAACCTGGTTCCCTACAATTGCTGACGTCTCGGGGTCGCCAACTCAACAAAAATTTCCCTGCGTTCTTTTACTGTTAGCTAGGATTAAACTTTTTTGAATCGATGCTCTTTCAGGAATGCCAGGAATGCTCTGGCATTAATCAAAGCTATAACGAAAACTATAGATGATGCATTTGAACAAAGAGACAAAACAAACATCTGTAATTTGACACCCCTAAATTTAACTAGACATTCATCTGATCTTTAAATGTCTATAAATAACAAATAGGCAACGAATATAACATACAACAGCAGGGTCAACACTGAGACAGTGACTAATCTCTAGCTAACGGTTCCAGGCTGTTGGTGGTTCTTCCAGATGACCTCACAAACACATTCATGTATCCATCAATCCATTCAGTACAGAGATCTGTAATCAAATATGATGCACTCTATCGACGCATCTACAGAAGCTCAATACTACAGAGCTGAGTGCACATTTTACTACACATACTGTAATCACAGTTTATACATAACGTAATTACCGTCGTGTTCAATGTTTAATCAGCTAACAAGGGTTTGTTTTGCTCTACCTCATTTCGAAGTTTACTGTACAAATAAATTCAATTAGAACTAAGAGAATTGGAGAAATTCACCGAGGCTGATGTTTTGGGGAACGTCCTACTTCCACTGAGCTGCGATTAATATGCACATGGCAACCCTGATCGTTTCACCTACACATGAAATTTCTCACATTAACATTTTTGTATATTAAACCAGACTTTTACTTTTTGCCAAACTTTTACAGCATAATAGTGTTTTTAATCCCGGTTAGGGCTTGTGGTGAATCGGGAACATTGCACTGTATTATTGACAGGGAAGGGGAGTGTGGGGACATGCACAAGATTCCTTGAGCTGAAGCTGAAAACGTGACCTGCTGGACACAATACAGTTTAATGACATTTATATACCGTACAATGCACCTTTTTCTATACACAGCAGTGTTTTTATTAAAGTAAACCCACCTGGGGATCTGAAGGCATATCAGTGTGTATATAAGATGTCCTTCTTAACATAATATAAACTACATTTATTAACATAGTGATCACTCTTTATTACTGAAGCTTTCCGACAGCATGACTCTTTTCCGCATTTCGAAGCTCTTCACACTATATTATTAGAGCAGAACGAGGGTATAATTCAATGCCTTTCTCTGTAACTTTAGTGATATTAAATAATTACCGGTTGTCCCCTTGAATAGTGTATAGTGGGCACATAGAGCGACAGTATCTGTGGGCCAAAGAATATTTCATGCACCAGGTGTTCTGGCAAATAAAAAAAATAAAAAAGATTAAAATTCTGAGGCTGTTCATGTTCTTGTGCTGTCTGTCAGACTGTTGCACTTCTTAAGTTTTCATGCAGCCAGAATTGCTCCTAGGATTGTTACTGCTCTGCGAGAGTCGCTTCTTCCTTCTCCTGAAAGCCGGAGATGACAGCCTATTTGGGGCATGAAGTTCCCAGCACTTTTAACATTTCCTCTGACACTGTGTCAAAGGATTAGACTCAGAAACCTGTAGGCTTTAGCAGCAGATTGGGGCCAGGCACCTTGTGTATCTTGCGAACGGTAAGAACTAGCAGGAGGACACATTTGTGACATGTTGACACTTGTTTTGGAAATGTCACAGCAGTTTAATGACCTGTCAAAAGCTGCATCTTACACATTCATGTCAAAAATTCCAAAAACGTTTTCATACAACCCAAGTCCTCGGATCAGTTTTAATAAATCAATAAAGCCGAAGAGAGTGAAACATCTACATTTTTTGAATTAGCATAAAACTTGTACAGATAGCTTGTGCTGTTTAGCATTAAGAGCTACACATTTACAAGGGGAAATAGTAACTTGTGGCCTTCTAGTGTGACTGTAGCGTAAATTTAACTGTCAGCAAATATTCTGCAAATTTCTCTACAATCATCACTTTTCTATATTTAGTTTATTGTTGGTTGCAGTGTTGTAGTGGTTTTATAGTTATGGCACCTAAGTTACAGAACTCCCTCCCCCTGGTACTTACGACAGCCACCTCTATCTACGAATTTAAATCTCAGTTAAAAACACATTAATTTTAATAATATTACCAGTTATGATGTATATGTTCCTTGTAGTTTTTATTGTGAGTATATAATTATATAGCTTATAGTTTCTAAGCCGTCTATATCATTTGTGTTCTTTGATATGGATTTCTTTGTTACCACAACTACATTGGCTTTTGTTCTGGTCTGAGACAATGTCCATGTGTCTATTATTAATATTAATATTATTAAGAGCAGTGGCAGGCCATGAATCTCACCCCCAAGCCTTCAGTGATGTCCTGCCTGAATCACCTCATTATGATGATTATAGAATTCATCAATATGAGAAACGCTGTAAAAACAGAGCACGGCATCACAGACGGGAATCTCATACAGCGGGAATAAATGACGTTTTTAAAGCTAGAAACTCAATGAACACAATTAAACACGTCTCCTTTCACTGGAGCCGCAGCTGCACCACCCGCATACATCATCCAAAGCACCTATGAATGTGAAAATGACCCCCCGGGTTTTCCCTGCATTTTCGGTTTTCCTGTGGTTCTGAAAGTGTTTGGGGCGACCTTTCCTCACGATGTCTTCAAAGCATTATGGATTGTAAGATACACCAGCCCTCACGGCTGACTGAGATCTGATTGGACCTCTAAAGCAAACTTACACTCAGAAAAGCTATGGAATGAAGAAAACTATACACACTATAGAGATGATTGTAATACATATCATTTATAATAAAATATTGATATATTAGAAGGCCTTGTTGGCCCTGACGGCCCACCAGTGATTGACTCAGGATGTACCCACGTAATGTTAAACCAGATGGTTTCAAATGAGTACAATTTTCCTTTAGCATTTCTCCATCCAGATCAGAAATAGCTCCGCCTCAGTGTAAACCAGTAAAGGATGCTTTGGAAAAAATCACTCGACAGCCATAACGAATCAATTATACTTACGCAAACACTGAGGGATTTCACCGCGCCATGTTCCATTCCCCTCACACGTGGCTACTCCAGGAGAAGATAACTGATGTCCCTTAAAACAGCTGTAGGCCACGCTGGAGCCCCATTGCAGATCAGAGCCCTCCACTTTTCCGTTGTGGATAGCTGGGGGCGGGCCGCAAATTATCACTACAGGTAGGAAACAAGTAATTATTATTAGCATTGTCTCATTGTCCTAATACAAGCGCTCCGATTCCTACTGTCCTGTAATTATTCACATTCCGTTTCTTCCTTGATTACATGCCATTTGTGGATGGAGGGGTGGGCGTGTAAGTGTGGAGGTGTGTGTGCATTGGAATGAATTGAAAGTAGAAAGAGATGATTAACAAGAATTATTCTCTCCATCCACAGCTTGGCCCAGACTGTGTGCTTCTCATTTCTCATGCAGCACAACATCAGACAGCTCCGATTCAGAAGCTGGAGTGTGTTCACTCGCTGTATATGTGACTCAAAACTGACTTCTGATAAGAGATCTTACACTCTTTTTTTTTTTTTGCCGGTATTATTCCTTCAGTGTGTATAAGTGAAAAAATTCCTCTGGCTTTGGGAAGAGGTGTGTGTGTGTGTGTGGACAGAAATTGAAACAAGATCAAAAAGTCTTTTCATGTGTGATTCCAGCGACTCGAGTTTAGCATCGTGATATTCACACAACCGTTCTGTTTGCAGCAATTTGATACACTTTTTATTGTGGTGATTGTGTCATTTGTCTTGAAGCCTTAACAAGAAATTAAGCTGATGGCGCTTTTGTGCCTTTTTCCACAATGCTAACAAACGACTCAAACCTTTAGATCTGTCAAAATTCTTTTCAAGTGTGAGAAAGGTGTCAGATTTTTACAACAGAAGCTCTGCAGAAGTTCCTGCTGTAACTCATATCACTCTCATTCCAGTACATTATTGTTTCAGTCGCTTGGCATAATATAAATCTATTAATAAATTCAATAATTTATCCATTAGGGGGCGCCATAGAGGATCCTCCGTCTCCTGTCCTCTACATCTGCTTCTTTCAATCCAACTACCTGCATGTCTTCCCTCACCACATCCATAAACCTCCTCCTTGGTCTTCCTCTTTTCCCCCTTCCTGGTGGTTCCATCCTCAGCATTCTCCTTCTGATATACCCCATGTCCCTCCTCTGCACATGTCCAAATCTCACCTCCCTCAGCTTGTCCCAAAAAAACGTTCTACATGCGCTGTCCCTCATAAACTCCTTTCTAATCCTGTCCATCATCGTTACTCCAACGAAAACCTCAACATCTACAGCTCTGCTACCTCCAGCTCCACCTCCTGTCTTTTACTCAACGCCACTGTCTCTAAACCATACAACATCTCAGGTCTCACCACAGTCCTATAAACTTTTCCTTTCACTCTCACAGATACTCTTCTATCACAAATCACTCCTGCTATCACTCTTCTCCACCTTGACTGCACTTACCGATCAAACAATATGCATGTATTGATGATATCAAAATTGTGTTGAGGTGGGAGCTTAGTGGTTAGGGGATTGGACTTTGGATATGAAGGCCATTAGTTTAAATCCCAGCCACATCAAGCTGCCACTCCCGGGCCCCTGAGCAAGGCCCTTAACTCCATAGCTGCTCAGTTGCCAAATATTTGTAGTGTTCCATACAACATCTCAGGTCTCACCACAGTCCTATAAACTTTTCCTTTCACTCTCACAGATACTCTTCTATCACAAATCACTCCTGCTATCACTCTTCTCCACCTTGACTGCACTTACTGATTAAACAATATACATGTATTGATGATATCGAAATTGTGTTGAGGGAAATTACAGCATTTGGCAACACATAAATGATATCATTTAACACTATTATATTAGTAGTTTGTAGTAACCAGGATTCTGGGGAGGTTGGAGCTTAGTGGTTAAGGGATTGATCTTAGTGGTTAAAGGATTGGACTTTGAATATGAAGGTCATTATAAATCCCAGCCACATCAAGCTGCCACTCCTGGGCCCCTGAGCAAGGCCCTTGACTCCATAGCTGCTCAGTTGCCAAATATTTGTAGTGTTTGGGAAATCTAAGTAATATAATGCTTACAATCATTCTATTTATTTATTTATTTATTTTTTTTACCTCTGCAGCTTGGCTTGGTCTGATTCCACGTGCCGTCTTTGGAGCAGTAGAGAGTGTCCCGTCCTGGAGGGTCCATGATGTAACCAGGGTTACAGTGATAACGAACCGTCTTATTGAAGGTAAACTCGTTCCCCACGTAAATTCCACTGGCAATAGGACCGGGATCTCCACAACTGATAACTACAAAAACAAAATAGATAAATAAAGAAACATTCTCCATTAAAAATAGTCCAGAATTAAAAAATAAGAATCATCAGTTTAATCTTGAAGCTATTTTTTTAAGGGAATTTATGTTTTCAACAACCGAGTTCGAAACTATTGATTGAGCAGGTAAGCAGACGCTGATTAACTCGATATGTTTTTTTAAAACGGCGAGATTCTAATAGATCAATTACGTGTATTAAGCAATAAAATAAATGGAGGCTTGTTACCAATAATTGACATGATATTACAATCATAGTTTGTGGATACTCATTTTCATTACCCGTTAACAAAAATTGAGGGAGGCATGTCATGATCAAGCATGCCATCGTGAATAGAAGCTATAGGCACTAATTAGCATTCCATTCGCCTCATCCTGCTCTGTTGCTATCTGTTTATTCACAGCAACACTTTAACTAATTGCTTGCAAAAAAAAAAAAAATGATCCCAGGTTATAGCTTGCTTTTATGCCTTTCATCAATATATCTGGTTCTACTGATTTAAGTCAGGAGGTCTCGGTGCTAACCGGTGCAGTCCGGAGCTGAGCCAGTCCATGTGCCGTTGGTGGTGCAGTGGCGAGTGGTGAGGCCTGTGGTCTTGTAGCCCTCCCAGCAGGCATACGAGACCGAGCTGGAGAAGAGCATTCCTTCACTGAATACGATCCTAGCGTAGGCTGGAGTTCCAGGATTCCCACAAGACACAGCTGGGAAAGTCAATGTGAAAACAGAGTAACCAAAATTCAATTAATTTTTACTTGTATAGAACTTTTAACAATGGAAATTGTTTCAAAGCAGCTTTACACCGATAAAGTGGTAATGAATAACGATTGTTCTCAATAGGTGTAAGTTTGTTTTTAATGAGAAGAAACTCCCTAAAACGGCATAAGGAACAAATCTTAAGAGGAACCAGACTCAAGCGGGAACCTCATCTTCGTCTAGGTTACATATACACCAGTATCTAAAGTATCTTAATAAAGTTGAAAGCTGCCACTTGCGTTGTGCTGCATTGTTTTAAGATATTTTTTTTTATCTAGAGATGACAATCGCTTGTCCCTCATTTATTTTCTTTTAGTAGCTGTGAAAGTCATTCACAAACGGCTTGTCGTCGTGTTGTTTTGCAGCTGTTAAATTAATGATGCTGCTCGGGTTAGCTGGGATTTTCCTCGTTCTTTTGGTTATGGATATTGCTTTCATGATTCTGTCTGTGCGTTCACTAATTAATACGAATATGATTACTAAATTTATCGCTAAAAAAATGTGTAAATGGTCCTGTCCTGGATCTCACTGCTTCA
The DNA here is from genome assembly GCA_024362625.1 of Silurus asotus. Taxonomy (NCBI): domain Eukaryota; kingdom Metazoa; phylum Chordata; class Actinopteri; order Siluriformes; family Siluridae; genus Silurus; species Silurus asotus. Next base: position 1,903,056 of record MU565024.1, on the reverse strand, counting down.
TCAGTGATTTTTTTTTAAGAAAATAATGCGGGTTAAACATCTGATGTGTACCGTTACTGCCTTGTTGGATGAGCGCTGTGGTTCTAATGAACTGTATCAGACTGCAAACTTCATTTGAGACGATTTTTGTGCACAGAGAGAGAAGACTTTACAAACATTTCGTAAAACAATAAAAAATCGGAACCGTAGAAATTACTCTTCCTTTCTTCTCACGCAAGCATTCGGCGAACAAAGTTTTTTTTTTTTACTCTTCTGGCAAACAGAGGTTTCTAACAAGAAATGATTCCAGACGTTTTGTGTGTATGATAAATGACTCGTTTCCCAGCTAAACTGTACGCTTGTAAAAGAAGCCAAAGCCATTAATGTAACGCGCAACCCAATTCATAACAATCATCCGAAGAGCACATGTTTTAAGTCTTAACCTCTCGAGGCCGTTCATCATAATCTGTGAATTTGTTACGGCAAAATTGCTACCTCGCTATAAACACTGGCGGTTTATTAAATAGAGGAAAAAAAATGGTTCAATAAAGAGTTAATGAGATCTCCGTGGAACGGCTCCGCTCCGGGCAAATATATTTCCAAACTAGAAGCTGTTATTTCCAAGTGGCAGCAGGTTAGTGCTTCTCCTGTAGCCTAGAATTTACATTTAGTACCCGTGCGGTGTTATCAGTATCCCCGCGACAGCGCCACCTGCATCACCCACAGCACCCATCCATCTCTTCTCCCTTAAAGCAGCCGTTAAGAACCCCTTACTCAATTATGGATGTCCTCTAAATAATGCACCTTATTGATCATGTGTACACAATCCATGGCCCGATTGTACTGCGTTTGGCAGTGAGAAATAAAGAATTGAGAAATTGGTGACGCCGGGTGTTTTTACACGCACCTGAGCGCCATGTTTCTTGCATTGTATGACAAATAATCTGCGAGATATTTATTTATAATTTGTAGTAATATAAATAACGTGTAATGATGTTAGAGATCATTGGGTTTGTGCGCTAACATGGGGGTATTTAGAGCAGTTTTCGTGCAACCTCTCATTAATGTAGTGCGTTAAACCTGTTTTGCTGTAATTACAGGGCATTTTGTGTTTCTGCACTAACGAGGGTCATTGGATTAACCAGCAATTACTGATTTTAGGACTGTCAGCATCCTATACTCTTGGGTGGACAAATGACTACGCTGGACATCTGGGTCAAGCTGATTTATTTTTTTCTTTGATGTTGCCTACTGGACTTGTAGCTTCATCCTGAGTAAGTCTTTGGTCCTTTCTTGTGGATTCTCCTCTTCATGTTAAGTGTTATGCTATGTTTAAAGATCATGTCTTAATTCTGATGTTTGATATGAACATCACCTGAAGCTCCTGACCTTTTATCTGCATGACTGGTTGATTAGCTGTGTAGGCGTTTCTAATTAAATGGATGAGTGTGTACGTGAGTGTGAACACGCTGCCTTATGGCCAAAAAAACGCCAAACACACCAATATTTGGATGATTATTGCACGGCTTGGCATGACATTGTTTTAATTAATGTATGCAATGTCACAACATTAATTTCTATCTAGAGTTGCATTCATTTCTCAAGTCGTCTCAATCACATCCCAAAGATTCTCAATTTGGTTGAGGCCTGGACTCTGAAGGCCAATTCATGTGTAAAAATTACTGGCTTCTTGAACCACTTTTTCACAATTTGAGCTTCAAGAATCCTTGCATTATCATCTTGAAATATGCCCATGGGGTTTTCAGTATATTCAGGTGGCCAGCTGACCCTTTTTGGGCAGATAACATTGCTAAATCTGACCATCTGAAGAAACCGTAGATCATAACGTTGCCCTCACAGACACAGACCCCCACATCACTCTGGAACAGGGTAAATATCTGTTTCTGTTACTAACTCCACAGTCCAATCCTGATGCTTCCTATCAAACTAAAGCCTTTTTTTTCAGCCTCCCTGGTTTTCTGAAGAATACACAGCTGTTTAGTCACAATCCCTTGAGGTCTCTTCACACCACCAGAAGTTTTTTTTTATTAACCAAAAAGTGAATTTAGATCACATTTAATCAAGATTTCATTTTCAGACCACATTTCCTCCTCGAGGATGACGAGTCGCTAACATCCTTCAGTGTCTTAATCAATTGTTGGACCCAAAGTCAACAGTCTGCTTATTTGTCTTTCTCGCTTCAAGCAGACCAAGAATTTGACCCTCTGAAAAATATTTTGAGTTTTGACATATTTTTCAAGACTGATGGATTCGTCATCTATCGTGGTTGTTTAATAACAATAATCAAAATTAATAAATATTTAGTAAAATAATTACCTACATAATCAGTGCATTAATAATCCACTGGAAGGCAATTTCTTAAATCCAGTGTATACTATCAAAAACATTTTGCATCTCAGCCCCATATCACCATATCATTTACATAACACTCAAAAACCATCAATTTAGCTAAGTAGCGTAATTAGGAAATGCTTACAATAGCTATCTCACTCTGAATTATACCCGTGCTTGTATGTTACCGTGGTAACGGTTGTTTAAAAGGCAGTGCATTCATTTAGAGCGATGATTAAAATTGGCGCTACTCGTGTGCACAACAGCATATATAATTCACCAGTCCAGTTGTACCAATAATTCTGTAGCTTACAGTCAACTATTGTTTACGTTACATAATGCTAGTCTATTTTTAGCATTTGTTTTTTTTTTATGCTCTAGACCAGGTCTGTGGAAACCCGATTTTATAAATGTTTGTTCCTCTCCATCTCAGTCCCCCATCTCCGTCTCCTTACCCTCACACACTGGTTGGGTGCCACTCCATGATCCGTTCTGCAGGCAGGTACGCTCCGAGGAGCCAATCAGCATATATCCTGCCTCACAGGTGAAGCGCAAGAGGCTCCTGACACGAAACTCTTCTCCTAGTCGTGAGCCGTGTGGTGGAACCCCTGGGTCGCCGCAAACACCCACACTACCACCTGCGAATGAGCATTTTGTGGAGAAATATTGATTTCCGGTTCACCAGACTGGAAGAAAATATAAAATATGAATGTGTGTCTTGGTAAACAACTGATAGATTTATGCTCAGCTTTTCCACAGCAGAGTTTTGATCTAATGTTTATCTTATATAATCTGATATTCAGGAAAAAAACTAATGGGTTAAATCAGGCATGAGAGCTCATTTAAGTACCTTCAGGGCACCTGTTCCACTTTAGTCACACATCATCAATCCTGAATATACTGACTTGGGCATCAGTAAGTTATTGTTTGAGGTTGTAAAACTATATATTGAGTGAGTGACAGTTTTCGGATATTAAACTCCGAGCGTTGGCTTTTTATACCTGAACAGTAGGGTGGCGATCCACTCCAGCGCCCATCCTCCTGGCAATGGAGTGTGGCATTTCCCACCAGGGTTCGGCCCTGGCTGCAGGAGTAAGTCACCACTGCACCGTTGGTGAACTTCCTGCCTGAGAGGATGGCGAAAGGGGGAACGCCTGGATCTCCACAGGAAATAGCTGCAGTGGAGAAATGAAGAAAGAACCAGACGGGAAGGGGCTTTAAACATCTAAATAAAAAAAAAAAGATCTTTCCATTTTGGAGGTATCTAGTGACCCTTTTCCTGCTCCAATGCTGGGCCACCATACATGTATTATTGAAGCTTGTTTTGCTAAGTGATTGTTTGGTTTTGCAGGATAAATTTTTTGTCAAAAATGCATAAAAGTTTTAACGAAAAATCTTTTAAAAAATTCTTGTTTAAAAAACATTGTCTTTGATTCCATCAACAAAATTAGCACAGTTTGAATCAGAGGAGAAGCGAGACAGTATCACTCACAAAGGCACTTAGGAAGCGATCTGTCCCACAGGCCGTTTGATTGGCAGGTGAGCACAGATGAGCCGAGCAGATAAAAGCCCTTCTTACAATGATACATCACTGTGTGTTGGTAGCTGAAGGTCTCAGGATAACGATGTGAAGAATGACGAACGGCATTCTCCACAAATCCTGGATCAGAGCAGTTTACCACTATGGGGTGAAGGAAAAAAACAAAACAGAAAACAATCCTTAATGTCTTAAGGCATAGAGGCAAATCATGGAAGACGATGAAGAGTGGATATCATTTTTAGTCAGTAAAGCAATTTCATTCTTCTTTTTTGTTCGATTGCTAAACTGTCAGAGGAGCTTCTGATGTCCAATGTGCCTATAGTTAAAAGTAATAAGCCAATGAGATAGCGAGATGCCCCAGAACAGGAGTACCACCTTCCAGTGTGCACATCAGACAGTGCACTGCAATATTTAGATCCCCAGGAGATGAATTGCTCTAAAGTTCTCCAAAGGTGATTCTGCACAAGGAAAGAGAACTTGACCGTGATGATTGATTTAACTGACCTTCACAATGGTGTCTAAGCAGGACAGGACATGGCAACATCTCCTCATGTCTTAGAAGCAGTCAGATGACTGCTCACAATTCTAGCTGGTCGATGTGTTTTGACCTTACACTGGTTGGCTACATTCAACAGTATCACTGTGGCACAACTTGAGAGAAGACATCTATGTGGGTAATATCTGTGCTGGTTGGTCACTTCCAGTCTCTGTATCTTCAGGGGATGATGCTGGGTTTCTTTTACCAAGGCCAAGTTACAGGCATTTCATTTTCTATTTCAAGTTTAATAAATAAAGACATTCTGAATGTTAATGTAACTCAACATTAGACCACATTTAACAGCTTTATTTTACTTTCAGTGGCCTATTAATGAGTAATGTTTCCATTCCGCTCACTTCACAATGCTCGATAGCGAAATAAATGGGTTTTTTCTGTATATCGGTGATGGAAATGTTGTGGTAAGTGATTCATTGGTGGATCCAGTTCATGTCATAGGGTCCGCTTTGGGCTCACTTTGAAACCATTATTAAATAACTATGAATCTGAATTATTTGTAAAGTCGTTAATGGAATATTTTGCTCCAGTCACCCAGTCAGTGCAGCGTGTCGGTCGAACTGCCTCTTGAAGTGATAATCAGGTTCTAGCTCATATCTGATGCATTTTAATACAATTGCTGCTGTTGCATAACTCTTTTACCTTTACAGAGGGGCAGCGGGTTGCTCCACAGGCCGTTCATGCGGCACTGGGCCCGAGCGCTTCCGTGCAACACGTAGCCGGTGTTACACGTAAAGTTTACCACGTCATTGAGGTTGAACTCGCTCCCATTTGTCCGTCCATTAGCAGGGTTTCCAGGATGGCCACAGGTAATGGCTGAAAATTACAAAAAAGAAAAGTTCAGAATGTACCGCAAATTTACATTTTGAATTAGAATTAAAATTTTACATTTTTTATTTAAATGTTTAATTTTGATTTAAAATTTGAGTTTTGAATTTGAATTTTAAATTTTAAATTGTAATTTAAATTTGAATTTTGTTGATCTGAAAGGACGACAGTGACAGTTTTTTCTTACATATACCTGTAAATAAAAACATAAGATCGGCTTCTTGTTGCAGAATAGTTATGATTTGTACCTGTAACCACTGCAGAATAACTAGAAGCATTGATTTCTTTTTTTTAAAGATAAACAGGTGAGAACCAAAGAACAATGAGAAGAAGGACCCTGATATCTGTACACTAAGCATGAATCAGTGTGAGTCACAAATCACAGTAATATATTATGTAGTAGTATCAGCGTATACTTGGACAAAATATTTTCTAACCGCATTTTGAATAAATAAACCAGTATTAAATGGGACATACGTTCGAAAAATAAAAAAAGTGCTATATTTCTATTCAAATCTGCAAATATGTTCAACACACAAAATTAGTTTCTTGCTTATATTAAATAGGTTAATAAACAAGAACAGTTAAGGTCACACTCTGTACTATAATTAAACCACAGGGATTGATTCCAGCCTTCATGGTAATATCCAAGTGGCAAAAGGATGCATTAGTGACTGGTGAAGGTCTGCTGAAAGCTTTAAGTAAACACTTACAAACACAGACAGGTGCTCGTCCTGACCACCTGTGGTCCTGCTGGCAAATGCGCACTGAGGTGCCAATGAGGCGAAATCCCAGGTTGCACTGGTATACAACCGTGTCTCTGTAGCTGGAGCCATCGCCGCTGATGTGGCCATTAGTGATGGGATCGGGCGAATCACAGTGACCAGCTATAGACCAATGAAGCACAATATAGTTCCATTTTTGAAGAAATGCTAATATACACTAAAATACACAGCTTAATATCAGTAAATATATAGAAATATTTTTCACCACTTCTATAATAAAACTATTTTAGTAAGCAATAATAGTTGCATAAATAAATAAATAAATGCTAGAATTTAAGCATAAATAGTTAAGATTTAAGAGAACATTTCGAACACAAATATAAAAAGAGGGACGATTTCAGGTATTTGTCCCTTGCATGTGCCCATTTCTTTCATTGTATGGGAAATATATTTCGAGATTGTATTGTTACTTCTGGTGCAGAAGAACCCTGGAAGATTTTAGAACTGGCTGGCAGCAAAAGCCAGTATTTGTAAGCGGTACATCAGTTGCTTTTAAGTTCACTTGCATTTGCATTAAAAGTTATGGTAAAATATGGAATTTTAAAGTAAGACCTTATAGAAGACTATAATGAACTGCTATTTTTTATTCAGGAAACAGCTTTTGAACTCTTACAATGTGCCATTAAATCCTAAGTACGGTTTAAAATGCTGAAGCGTGCACATATAGAATTCTCTTACCCAGACATTTAGTCTCCACTCCACTCCAGAGGCCATTGGCCTGACACTCCCGCACGTGGGAGCCAACTAGCGTGTAGCCTGTATTGCACATGAAGATGGCTGTAGCACCAAAGGTGGTCAGTGTACCCATCTTCTTGCCATTAGGAGGAGAAGGTAACTCCCCACAGGAGATAACTGTGAATGATAAAGGAAAGCGGGAACAATTGACACTCAGGAAGTGTTAATGTTTGGGAGCTAGCTTTTATCATGACTAGCATGACTTCTACAGCATATACACGGGAGAGGAGAAGAATAACTATGATACAATCCACGGTTTGTGGATTTTTAAAGGAGAAGTGCAATGAAACCAACAAAATTGTTTTTCCTCGTTTTCATTATCAATTCAGTTCCTGGTTATTTATAGTCAGATCTCATCTGAAGCTTCCACTCATCTGAACTTTATCTGAACTCTGCAGTTGTAAAAGCATTCAGTAGCAACGTCATTGCAAAAGCAATTTACATTCAGCATCAGTCCACACATGCATGAATATCTGTTAAATGATTCAATCCTGCATGTATTCCTTATTATCTGTATCAACTTGTTCATCAGGAACATGCACAGGTTTTCTGTATTAAGGCTTTCTCCTAGATTCCCTCTCTGACCTCGAATTAGCCACAGCACATTCAGTCACTGGTGTATGGTCTGTTTAACTTGTCTTGGCTGAAGATGATCAGGTTAAATAACTAGATTTGCGCTGATAAGACGAGACGTGTAACCAAGCCGTGGTAGTGAACTGCTTCAGCAGAAGAAAGCCAGTAAATGTTCCATGTAGGGGTAAGAATACATTATAAAATGCACCTATCTTCTCGAGTGTATATATGTGTGTGTCAGAGCAGCGTATGCTTACTTTTGCAAGTCGACTTTCCCTCCAGTCCTTCCCAGGTTGCATTTGCCAAGCACTTGATAGTTCTTTGGCCTTCGAGGTAGAAGCCAGGAATGCAGCTTAACATGATCTGAGAGCCAAGTTCATTCAGCGTGCCTGAGATTAGGCGCCATACCATGTTTTCTGAAAGCATACTCTCGATGTTGGGGCACTGAATCGCTGCAGGATAAAGCCAAGAATGGCATTAATGGAGAAGCTCCATGATGGGAAAATGATGTCTGCAAAAAAGTTCTAAGAAGCCTGTGTTATTATCTACAGTCCTTCACTGTTTGGAAGGTTTCTCTTAAGCAAAATTGCAATAAACTGCTCACATATTATTTATTTGCAAAAATACTTTCGATACTCTTCATCATGTCCAAACTGCCACCGTAAAAGTACTCACTTAACGTTAATAATCATACAGTTACTAAATAAAAGGAGTTGGTACGCAGCCTAAAACAACCCAAGTGCTGTCTCTTTGTTTCCTACAAACGTCAGTTATAATGACCGCTGACCTGGTGCGGAAATATGTGCATCCATTATCAGCTTCTAGGCATATATCCGTACCAGGGGTCACAGCTAATTCAAGTCAAAATGAGGGGAAAGTAGCATTTACCTGGTTTTAGTACCGAAGTCATTATCAGTCATTTTGGCCAATTACCTGCCCTACACCATTCTCAGATGGAGAGGATGGAGTTAAGAGAGGCTGCTCAATTAAGTGGTGGAAATTGGAACATGCTGGTGGTAGAGAGATGGAAATGGAGTAGAAAAGGGGCTCACGTAAGCAGTGAGGAGGACAAGCTGCATTGCTCCAGGTTCCATCCTCTAAGCAAACAGCAGACAGCAGGGTGGTATTCTCGGCCCAAAAGCCCTCTTCACATTCATACCGTATCGAGCTTCCCACGGTGTACTGTAAGCCATGGAAGGTGCCGTTACCCGGGCTTTCTGGAACGCCGCATGATATCGCTGCCAATCAAAACACAGTAACATTGCAACAGTGTAGTGGAGGATTGTTTGCAAAACATCAGCGAACTTTGTGGTGGTGGAAAAAATTATGAAAATATTCCACTCTAGTAAAAGCACATATTTAATTTATTTAAGGTGGTGGAAATGTGCCATTTCCATGCAGATCATCTCATGAAATATTTTCAAACCACATTATTATTGAAGGTGGAATACATTGTGGATTCTGTAGACCATCTGTATGAACTTGACTCCAAAATAGTGGGAGGTATTTCTATCATTTCAACATCTTTCTCTTTTTTTTTTTAAAGCAGAGTCGCATGAGGTCCTTTCGCAGTCAGTGTATTACCTGTAGTAGACAGTGCATGACACACTCTCCTCGAGATACACGGTTGAGCTTTGAAATGGCAACAAAAAACAGATTTTATTCTCCTCTAAGAAGTTTTACATTTTGTTGTGGTTTTGTCCCTGAGCTCAGCAGTGTATGTCGGCTTCTGTCCCTGCACTGCGTTCTGCTTCCGCAAACTGGAGCAGTGCTGAGCGCAGTGTACTTACAGGTAATAAACTGACCAGACGCAAGTACCTCATGCAACTCCACATCAAAAAAACTATCCCTTTAATAGGAATATAATTTTGACAATAGGTATCACTTCAACATTTACACAGTTGTTAATTTTGATGTGACCGCAAATAAAGTCAGATCCGTATTTATATTCAAACAGGTGTTCATTTTAATGCGACATCATTAACATAATTAATGACCAGTTTCCTGCAGGGTTCATGCACCAATGACTTTTTGGCTAATTTTGTCAAAAGGCTTTTACTAAACTAGAAAAACATTTTTTATTTTTAAAGTACCAATGCAGTGGTGGAGCTTTTATATAACTGACCTCTACATGCTTGTGATGATGTGGAGTTTTTATAAGCTGCTAGTTCGGTCTCTGGGGAAACACAGGTTGCATTGCATAATAAAGCTGTTGCCTTTCTTGCACTTGATGCTGATTACTTCCTTTCCTAAGAGTTAAATTTAAGCAGAATTTGACGAAGATTCGCATAAATACAAATGCATTTTCTTGCATTTGTATTTATTTATTGATGTTTATTAAAAGTTCAAATTTACCTTTCATATCAAAATTAGAGCAAAATTCCCTAGAATCCCCATACTGCCTCCATTTCTCATCAGCAGAGGTGGCAAAAGTACACACATCCTTTACTTAAGTAGAAGTACAGATACTTATGTTTTAAAATACTCGGGTAAAAGATAAAGTACTGATTACACTTTTTTACTTGAGTTTGATTCCTGCTCGAGCTGGTGGTTGCTGTGTTGGTAAATAAAACTTCTGGTCTTTAATAAAAGATAACTTCACCTTCTGTGGTAGCTCAGTGGGTTAAGGCTTGTGCCTAAACATGGTCTTTAATATAGTCCACGCTGGAGATAAGGTTTCAAAACCAGTCCTACATGCCTTCTTTCTTACTGCGCTGGCATGAAACAAAGTATGAACCCTCCAAAAAGCACACATGCTTTTCAGCAGTGGTCGCTTAGTGGTTTAAGGCTTGTGCCTCATCTAAACATGCATCCCAGTCTGATCTCTTCATAAGGTTTCAAAGCCAGTCCTACATGCCTTCTTTCTTACTGCACTGGCATGAAACAAAGTATGAACCCTCCAAAAAGCACACATGCTTTTCAGCAGTGGTCGCTTAGTGGTTTAAGGCTTGTGCCTCATCTAAACATGCTTCCCAGTCTGATCTCTTCCATGGTTTATCAGATTAAGGCTGGTGCCTCGCTGATGGTGAGGATCCGGGTTTGAATCCTGCTAGTTGCGATGTAGGTTATGTTCCTGCTTCCTAAATCTTTCTTTAGCTTTATATACTTGTGTTGATGGTTAGATGGGTAGATAGACCTGCTCTAAACAAACTTCCTAGCCTGTCCTCACCAATGGTTTAGTGGGTTAACATTGGTGTCTCGCTGGTGGTGGGGATCAGGGTTCGAATCCTGCTTTCTTCCTGCTATTTACAATGTGGGTTCAACTTGTGCTACTTACATCTGTATTCGCTTCCTACATCTTTCTTTAGCGTTAAATTCTTGTGTTGATGGTTTAAAAAGTAAGATAGATCTGCTCTAAACAAACTTTCTAGCTTGTCCCTCCTGATGGTTCAGTGGGTTAATGCTGGTACCTTGCTAATGCAGGAATCAGGGTTCAAATCCTGCATTGTACCCGCTAGTCACGATATGGGTTTGCTTACTAAGTCTGTCTTTAGCATTATATTCTTGTGTTAATGGTTTGAAAGAAAAGATAGATCTGCTCTAAACAACCATCACAGCCTGTCCTTCCCGATGGTTCGGTGGGTTAAGCCTGGTATTTCGCTGTTGGTGGGGTTCAGGGTTCGAATCCTGCTTTCTGTGTTTCTTTCTGGTCTGAATTTCTTGCTTTGAAGCCTGAAACAAAAGATAAACCCCCAAAAAAAGAAGGTGAGTTGTGGGACTTGATGGCTTTGTGGTAAAAGCCTTGCCTCTGAGCTCAGAGGTTGCTGGTTCAAATCTGGCTGGTCCCCATACTGGGTAATTTGTGTGGAAAGTAGTGTCTGGTGAGCAATGAGGCAGTTGACTGTAAACAAAGGCTGTGAAGACCTGCTGCTTCACAGCCTCAGAAAAAGTGAGGGTGATAGGTTTTTGGCAGAATTTTTCCCTATAGATGCAAAACTAAGTCGATACTTTTTTGGATGTTTTTGCTTCATAACCCCCTGTTTTCAGCTTCTCAGACACCGGGGGGGCAGATGCCCGGATATTGCCCCCCTGCTTCAGGATACGCCCTCCGGAACCATCCACATCCAACCTTCCACGCAGCCATTTCTGACACCTTCCTTACCACGGCCACCCACCGGAACCTTCCACACTCTTAACTTTGAGCCCTGGCCGGGGCCACCCACCGGAACCTTCAACACTCTTAACTTTGAGCCCTGGCCGGGGTTTGAACCGGCAACCTCTCAACCCAGAGGTAAAGCTCTTCCAATTGAGCCACAGGATCTCCTGCACAAACCTGATTTTTAGGACCTTTTTTGGTTCTTTTTAATAACATTTTGAACAATTTAAAGGAAAGCTAAGGGGTAGGAATTGAACCGGGTGAGTCAGATAGCAGAGGCCGCATCACTAAACCACTACACTACCAGAGGGGTGACAAACAAGGCTTTGCTTATTGGACTCTTGGTTTTTCTATAGTTAAGAGACCACCGTTTTCTCTTAGATCATGATGGTAGAGGGTCAAAACTTCTCCTTCCTGTTCATTCTCTTAGTAACTCAAAGTCTATGAGAAGTGACTCAGGTACAAGAACCACATCTCCAACACCTGCACCACTGATATACCATGATTTACCAGCAACCAATTTTAATGACCCTTTATTGTTCTGTTTTTAAAAACTTCTTATAATGTTCAATATGAAACTAGAGGTAAGAATCGAACCAGGAAAGTCTTTCATCATAGATCGCTAATGACATTATGTGTGGACATCATTAAGAGCCTCTGCTATGTTTCCACACAGACAGTTAATGAGGTGACACCGGAGAAAATGCACCATCTTTAAGTCAAGTCGGGAAGCTTATATAAAATTATAGACATTTTACAGATTTGAATGATGAATTGTTTTTATCTGTAGATCAATAAATACAGTCATTTAAGTTTGTGTCGCCATTATGAGGGAAAAACCCAAAAAACGCCACCCAGAGGGTAAATTGTGTAAAACAGACTCAGAAATAAAACAAAAGTTTACTGATTACAAATATTTTTATCTGGATTTAATTTATTTATTCTAAGTAAAGAAAGGAAAAAAATTCGTGCCATTTAAAATGATTAAAATTTTGACAGCCAAATATATATATATATATAAAACATATACTGTATATTATAGCTTGAAAGCTACAAAACTGGCAGCTTGGAGGTGTTAAACATGTATCATATTTCAGCATGTGATATGTAAGTAAGCATATGTACAGTGATTAAATAAAAAAGGCTATATCAGTGCAGAGACATGTGGACATCATTTAGAGCCTTTGCTATGTTTCCACATGGAAACATAGCAAAGAACATTCCACACAGTTAATGAGGTGATACCGGAGAAAATGCACCTCTTCAAGTCAAGTCAGGAAGCTTATATATATAAAATTATAGACATTTTACAGATTTATATGATGTATTGTTTTTATCTGTACGATTAATTGAGGCAGTAATTTAAGTTTGTGTCACCATTATGAGGGGAAAAACCCACAAAACGCCACCCAGAGGGTAAATTGTGAGAATCATGGCGGATTTGGTGTTTGATTTGACACTCATAATTAAAACAAAAGTTTACTGATTAAAAATATTTTTATCTGGAGTTAATTCATTTATTCTATATGTAAGTAAAAAAGGAAAACATTTCGTGCCGTTTATAATATTTTTAATTTTGACAGCCAAATAAAAATATATATTAATACAAATCTAATTAAAAATGTTGTTACCTAATGAATGTGTCCAGGCTGAAGATCCACATATAGAACACAAGCAGAAAAAAGATGATGATGATCAGAAATGTGTCTGTTCTCAGTCATGTTTATATCACTGACTCCCTCTGTCTCATCCACATTAACCCCAAACTTCTTACTGCCTTCTGTGGTGTGTGAGAGTCAGGACTTTATACACCAGTGGATTGAACTGGTGAACTGGCACAGTAACAGGAAATCGGTTGTTCGGCTGAAATCGGCGCGCAGTAAAAATAAAAAAAATATTTCACCAAATCAATGGATTAAAGTAACGAGTCTGTTTTGAAAATGTAAGAAGTAAAAAGTACAGATATTTGTGTAAAAATGTAATGAGTAAAAGTAAAAAGTTGTCTGAAAAATAAATAGTGGAGTAAAAATACTGATACCAGAAAAATCTACTTAAGTACAGTAACAAAGTATTTGTACTCCGTTACTTTCCTCCTCTGCTGGTCAGTAAGAACACACTATTTGGACTTCAATATTGATGACTGGTGAAACAGTGACAGTTCTCAAGTACCGTTATTTCCGGACTATAAAGCGCATATATAAGCTGCACCCACTGAAATTTCACAAAGATTTTTTTTAAACATAAATAAAAATCGGTCTATACCTGTCTATAATGCATTCATTCAAAACCAATAAACTTTACACAGGCTTTAATAAAAAACAGTGTGTGTTACACGGTGTAACAGGTGAAATATGTTGTGGCTCCTTTAAGAGCAGAGCGGCATTTTTCCGCTATTACTGCGTGTGTGCAAGACCGAGGAATATGTCCTTATTATTTTCTGATGCTCATTTCTAAGTTTCTTTGACTAACCCGTAACGCTGTTGCCAAGAAAAATAAAAAAGCACGAGTTTTGGAAACCTGTCTGTGCTTATATGATTTCTGTTGTAACTGGAGTTAGCGAGCTCTCCCTTCACCCAGACTCAACGCGTTACAACGGCTTGTATCTAAACAGTAGCCTACCAAGAAAGTCATTGTTCACTGTCTTCCTCCTTCCTTTCATAACTATTTCTCTCAGGAGTTTATCTCTTGGCATTGTTGTGCGTTTAAAAATGACCATCGGTGAAGCTTTTCTCCCGATGCCGTACAGCACAGAACACAGGTGAGGTGCGTTTTTTCGTTTCCGTTCGGAAATTTCATTGGTCTAATGTTATGGGGTTCAGGAAAAATTCATAATTTTGCCACTTCGTTGGTTAAGCTGCGGGGTTCAAAACGTGGGAAAAAGGTAGCGGCTTATAGTCCGAAAAATATCCATCCATCTGCCCATAATATGCAATGCTCCTTACTGTTCAATCAATAGGAACATACTATTTGGACTTGAATTAGGGAACAACAGGTTGAATAGCGACAGTTCTTAACAATCCGTCCTGCTGTGCACAAGTGAGAAATGCAAAGTTCAACACATTACTGCGCATTGCATCTGTTCTGTGCATAATGAAACTTAATTAGAGCGCGTGGTCAAAGATCTGAGAGAAAAAACAAACAAAAAAAATAAAGATAAAATATGAGATGCACACAGTCAAACAGATGTTTGCTCTGCTTAGGGAAAAAAGTGATGGCACCAATTAAAAGTGATACTATAGCAGATCGTGTTTTGATAAAGGCCACAAAACAAAAATAAATAAATAAATAACATTATGAATGTGGCTCAAGCCCTTGACCGTCTATGGAAACTTGCTCTTGCTGTTTAAAGAAATGATTGGCTTTAATTAGCTCACGTTCTGGTTCTGTGCACATGCTCTGGAAATTGGAGAAGAATAGCAATGCCTTAACCTTCAGTCTTTCGAAAAGGTGTCATGTACCTTTCCATAATGACTTATAATGGCTGTCCCTGTTTGAAGGAGCAAGGATTGTGATTTGTCCTGAAATAAATGGATGCCTTTAGCTTTATAAACAGTTGTGCAAATGTCGACATAGAAACCACAAGGGGTTTGAAATTTTAGAAGATTTTACACATTTAAAACATTCAAAATCAATTAAATTATGGTATTTACTGTATCCTGCATCATTAATGCTCAGTATATGGCACTATTCTTAAATCCTTAATTAAATGTAGCCAATTGATATTGTTTGTTGTGAAGTTGATCATCTTATACATTCCCACTGTGTTCGCCAGTTTGTGTCCAATTGTTATAAAAGGAATTGTATCTAAAACATGCTGAACATAATTTCATGTTGATTGATGATACCCATCTCCAAGCACTTACGGATTACAACCATGACTGGACAGAACTAGATAATAAGAGGACCACTTCCATTATTATTCCTTGTACCCAGACAGCTGTGAGGATATATGCGTGTGTGTGTGTGTGTGTGTGAGATTGCACATGCATTTCCACATAAGCTGTTTCCACTCTTTCACTCCAGTTTCTACACAGGCAATTTTACAGAACATAAACTTTCCCAAGCATGCATTCATAACAATCCCATGAAATAATTATCCCTGCATAAATTTCAACCATCCACCCCTTATGCAAATATATAAAATGTTTTTTTAAGCATTGTCCTTTCCATAATTGCTAAATGAGACGTTTGGAAATTGGCAGTTTTGGCATCAGTGGACGAGGAAGATGTCCAGCAGTGACTGTGTGGGCCAGAAAGCAAGAGGAGATGGAGCTTCAAATAAACCTGATTAACAGAGAGCCATGCTGAATAAAATGTAGATAGGCTGAGACACAGATCACATTTCTGCCTAAATTTTGGTGTTACAACCAACACTCAGATGAAGGACATCCCTAATCTCAGTGAGTGTTCTTTAATTCAAGGGTGTTATCAGCCCTAAACATCGCACTGTATTATACAAGTGAGGGAATCACAAAACAATGGAAGCAGCGATAAAAAATCCAACTTTAAGGTTTAGAAGTAGTTTGGGGTCATAACCCAGACAATGACAACCTGCAAGATAATCAGGAATCCAACTAGAAAATATTCAATGCCTCATAGAAACATAAGACAAAAAACAGTGACTATTTACTCCATATATTCGAGTAGGTAAAGGAAGGCATACCCTGACAAAGAGGAGGAGGAGCATCCCATTGATAAAGTCCATTAGGATGAAGCCGGCATGTTGCGTTGTGCTGACCAACGAGCCTGTAGCCTGCATTACAGTAGTAATGAATCCGGCTCCCCGGACGCTCTTTTGTCCTGTTGGTGATCCCACCGTTCTTGGGTGGTGCACTCAGGCTGCAATATGCCGCTGTGTTTATTTAGAAAGTAAAGAAAAAATGTTTGTATGAAAGTGTTGCAGATTAATAATGCATAATTATATTTAATTGATGGTTTTGACTCTAGAATACTTGTAAAAATACACATTTACCATCCTTATTTCCGTTGAGTGCACGGTTAGATAGGGATTTCATACACAGCTAAAATAACGTCTCGGCTTATGAAATGACTCAACATGAATCTATTAATTTACAGACATCTGAATTCCACTGCAACACACCGACTAAAGCTATTTTAACCAGTATTGGAAGAGAGTGAATAGACTTAGAAAATACCAAAAAAAAAAAAAAAAAACATCCCTTGCTGCAATGCCTTCTAATTGAATTTGATTAAAAATGGAAAGAAAATCCCCCATAGAAAGAAGCTGAGCATTTGCTCTCTCCAGAGTTTTGTAAAGATAAAATGGGATAGACATGCATTATGGCCTGCTGCTCGATGCTCGCTCATTGTTCAAAGTGTAGCCGGTAGCTGTTTGGAGGCCGTTCCATATTATAATTTTATTGGGGCTGCTGAACCTCTATACAAAAATAACTGCTTCCTGCAGTGAAATTAAAGCTGTTACCCAAACCTCATTCTTTTAGGGAATGACTTATGGGGAATATTATCTATCTATCTATCTATCTATCTATCTATCTATCTATCTATCTATCTATCTATTTATGGGGAATATTATCTATCTATCTATCTATCTATCTGTCTGTCTGTCTGTCTGTCTGTCTGTCTGTCTGTCTGTCTGTCTGGTCTGTCTGTCTGTCTGTCTGTCTGTCTGTCTGTCTGTCTGGTCTGTCTGGTCTGTCTGTCTGTCTGTCTGGTCTGTCTGTCTGTCTGTCTGGTCTGTCTGTCTGTCTGGTCTGTCTGTCTGGTCTGTCTGTCTGGTCTGTCAACACCAACCAGAATTTTCGAAACACAATATTTTGATCAAATTAAATAGTTTTTTGGAATGACAAAAGTAAAAAGAGAAAGCTTTAGAAAGTAAGAATGTGTGTATGTGTATGAAAAGCAAATAAATCACTGCCACTAGCCAATGTACATCATATATCAAGTTTGGCCATTGGTCAGAATGTCAGTTTGAGGCATGAGGCGCAGAAACTATTCAGCGGAAATCATTACAGCATCTTTGACCTCTATTATGTCAGACTCAATCAGTGGCACCCTGAAGGTAGAAAACATCTGCTCCTACTTTATTGAGTGCTAACTTTAAAATAAAAAAATACAAAAAGGCTGACTTTTGTTTGTTCTTAAAAACTATACTTGAGGTAAGAATATTGGAGGAGTTGGATAATCTTACCTTACACTAAAAGCTGAAGAATCGTGAAATATATTCTTATACTTTCAATACCACTGGTCACTAGCAGACCGCTTTTAATTATAATAAAACTGCAAAAAATGTTAGATTATAAAAAAAAATAATAATGCACAAACCAGTGTAGCGTATTTTGAACCCCTTCTTGTTGGTTGCATGGTCCGTTGACCACCGTAGGTAAAGCTGGTTGGTTTTGCTCGTGAAGTTCAGTTGTGTCGAGTGATTTCCACTGAGTGCCACCAACAGTGGGCTTTGTCCTGATGGCCCTTTGAAATGGAGACAACCAGCACACAGAATATTATGTATAACAAATTGTAACACTGCTGTGGAATATTATTGTCCTAATCGTATTTGTAATTGTTCTGATGAAAATATTAAATACAGAAAAATTCAATGGGAATTATTTATAGAAAAGTGCTTTAACTGGTGCTTTATTACAGATTTTCTCAGCTGCTTCAGGACGTTTCTCAGATCAGAAATAGAAATTCTCAAAACTACCTTCTTCAACGTCCACATCATTTAGTCACTTGTCTTGATTTAGGTCTTAAAACCCCCCCAAAAAACATCTCAGCATCAGGTCATTGAACTTAAAACAGTTAAACCAGTTGTCAAAATCTGTCAAGCTTCAATTTCTATTAAAGATTTTTTTGGTAAATGTGAATTGAATTGTGCAGATGAATCTTGAACGTCG
Source organism: Silurus asotus (assembly GCA_024362625.1). Classification (NCBI taxonomy): domain Eukaryota; kingdom Metazoa; phylum Chordata; class Actinopteri; order Siluriformes; family Siluridae; genus Silurus; species Silurus asotus. The sequence continues at coordinate 1,884,740 of MU565024.1, read as the reverse complement.
CTAATGTAGGCGAGTAAACGACATCAGATCAACCAATAAGCAACCGGTTCTCAAAAACAGGTCGAAGGTGAATCTTGTGAACCGTCAATTGGCCACAGAGAAAAACACAGAATAACAATTTCTGAAAATAGATGAACAACCAAGACTCCTGTCAGGTCCAAATATCCAATCAAACAAATACATTTGTGCTGCTGAAATTCATAGATTCCAAAAAGCAAAAATTCGGCCTCAATCAATGTGTTTCAACCCAAACCGTAGTTTATATCAGAAAATCCTGAAACTGTGCATACGGAAAACACGACTAAATATTCTGATGATTGTTTTTGTGAACAATGACGAAAGGACTTGTAATTCTGAAGGCAATGAGACGTTCATTGACACTATTACTTACTTTTGGGAGATTTTTTCAGAATAATACAGGCTTTTTCAAGAAATCCAATGTGTTGTGCTGCTTGTGCGCATTGTTTTGAGAAATGCACTTACTAGTTTGCAGATATTAAGGATGATTTGAGAAATGCGCCAAAACAACCTTGCAAAAACTGTAAATGCATAAGTGGAAGGTAATCCTGTTAAATGACACTAAAAGGCTAATCGATGGTTAGCGAGTGAGAGATGCTACACCAGGAAACCTGTGATAACTATGTATAAAACACATAATATATTGTTATAGGTGCAATAACACACTTCAGACAATGTGCATCAAACTCCACTGGTGTGCAATATTTCCATCTAATCGTCCAAAGTTTGTTCATGCGTTATTCCTCACATGATGTGCTTTTACCATCAAAGATTTCCAGCTCATCGAATTGCTTTTCACTCTGAAACAACTCCACGTAAATGGAAATGGTGTAGTTGGGCAACACTTTGATGATCCATGAGCAGGTCTGTGAGTTGGGGTAGTTTTTCGGGAAGCCCGGACTCAGGATTACTCCAGAAGACTTGGACAGCTCCTCGTTTGCTGGACATTGAGCTGTTGAAACATACAAAGCAGAATATTCCATACATTTCTGTACATTTCTTATTGGTGTGTGTTCATGAATGCTGTTTAATCTGTGTGATTGTTGCGGTTCGGTTTATTATTCTATAAGGAGGTGTTAGGATCAGTAAATTCTTCTGTGATTTAACGTTCCACGATCACAGTTCCATCTTTCCGTCTATCTCTTCCTAGATCTTCAATCAGCCTACTTCAATCCTGTACAATCACTTTATTAGTCTCATCCTTTATATCTTCTATTTGTGAAGACTCCGAGTGAAGCTGCTCACAAGCGTTCCAGACTTTTTGACAACAAAGCACTGAGGATCCCTGACCTTTTTTTCTTCCTCTGTGTTTTCATTCCGTTTTTCTTTCCAGCAGTACAGACTATAATGTAATAAAATCAGCAGGGATTTTTGTTTTTAAGCCCAACTGTGTAATTTGTTTCCATTTACCTTCACACACTGGGGGAGGGCCTTCAAACTGCAGGTGGGAGTTCAGCTTGCAGGTGAGCTCATCATTGCCCATCAAGGTGAACCCAGGAAAACACTGATATCTTACAATGTCACCTGAAATATTACAATGTCAACCTTTGAACATTTATATAAAAAATTTAAAAAATCATGATCAAAAGAGATATAATTCTACATCAGTCTACATTTCTATATCTCAGTTCAATACTAAGAATACAACTAAACATATCATTCTTTTATTTTAAACCACCATTTAAAAACACAACGTTAAAAACACAACGTATCGTCACTGTCCTGTGATGTGGAAAGCGTCTGCTGTGTTACGAGAAGGTCGATCTCCGAATATTTAGGAATAATCGTCCCTCGAAAGTTTCCAGCTGTGATTCCTTCATCCACCGTTTGCGCAAAGAGCTAAAATGAGTGAATCAGCGAAAGACAGATTAAACTGTGTCACGTACCTATTTCATAGTCTCTATCTTCAAATAATATTTCTGCCTCTTCCACAGCAGGGGGAGGGGAGCATTTCTTCAGAGGATAAGCTGAGAAAAAAGGATATATTTTGAAGAGCTTTGGCACACACACATACACACACACACACATATATATATATATATTAGTATAACTTTAGCTGAAACTACTTTAACAACTCAAAAATTGTCAGGATTTGCTGCATGAAATTGTTCTGTATGGTGTTTACTCTAGCAGGATTACAGATCAACACATGTTATACAAGTACAGAGGAAAAAAAACACTGCAGGCTTTGGTGTTATTGCAGAAATTATTTACTTTGGCAGAAGTGTTTTATTTCTCTTACAGCACTAATATATTTCCCGTTCATTTTTTAGCCTGTAATTACAATTAGATTTTAGCTTAAACATAGATCATGTTCCCTATGAACAAACTATATATATATATATATATATTATATATATATATATATATAAAGCAAACATGGGTGCAAAATACGTATCTTTTAGTGAATAGTCTAATCCTAAAAAAAATGCTGATGTCATCAAAACCACTCTATATCGAATATTAGATAACAAGACGCTTCTCGCATTTTAGCCATCTTCCCCTGCAGACGTTGCATGATATGTATTGGTTGTATTTTTCATTTAAAAGAGAAACTAACCATGGAAATTGAGGACAAAGAATCCGCTGGTGGAGAAGTCACTGTGAAACTTGATAAGGACCTGATTGAAAGTACTATAGGCCGACTCCAGGGCTGTATTACCACTAAAGATCCCAAGCTGCGGGTTGCTCTGCTCCGGTCCGTCCCTGCAAGAAAGCCAGCGCACATTGGAAATGCATTACTCCCGATTCTTGCATTAAATAGTTTAATGACGCTTCGCTATTTTTTATTTTTTTTTCTCTGAGTGGTTGGAGAAAATTGATTTGCTTTCAAATCTATGGCTGGATTTTGTGCTGACTTTCATGTGAAGCCATTTCATTACAGGCCATGTTGAATGAAAACCAGGAAAAATGATGACATAACAGAGTAGGCCAACTCTTTTAATGGCTTTTGAAGATTAATGGTCTACGTGTAACTAAGAAAGGGCCCGGATAGGCTTCACTTTCTTCGACGTGACATCTTTTTGATCTATTTAAGCGAGGGTGTCGGATAAAATGACATAAAAATGGCTTGCATGATATAAATATAGTGCTATGAACTAATTTCAGGATTCCAGAGAAGCCACGGATAAAGAGAGAAATGCTTTATCACGAGATATAAAGGTGATCAGTCAGAAAAATTACAAAGCTGCTTCCTTCTATGTGGAATATTCCAGCAAAATAACGGTGTAATAGAAAGTTACATTTTTTCTCTTTCATTTTTACACTCATTCATAGTTGTCAATATGTGGAGCAAGTATTTTTGGAATGCTTTGGGAAATCTTTTTAAAACACGCTTGTTTTAGCTCGTTTTCTATAAAACGTTTCATAAAAGGGCAGTTTAAACACAATCAACCAATCAGAAGCGTGTTTTTTTAAATAATTTGGGTCATTTTAATTAATATTGTGACAAAGTTTGAATATCCTGTTTAATAGGATACTCTGGATTTCCACCATCTTTGTCGCCAAGCCGATTTTTACGTTTATGTTTCCTTAAAACAATTTCTGGACTGTTCTGTTGTAAGAGGAACTTTAGGAGGCTCTATGTTCTTTAGGTGAGAACTGTACTTTTCGGGGTGTGATCACTGTTGAGCGCTTACCACACCGCGATGTAGTCAGTCACAGGCTCGGTTTGGAGCAGCGTGAAGTTGATGTACACGCCGTGGCCGTGCGGCACTGTGATGAGCCACAGGCAGTCTTGTGAATCCGGATACTCGTTGGGATATCCGGGTGAGAAAATGGTACCGTTCAGAGCCGTCACATTATAGCCGCAGGGTGCTGTGCACAAAAACATACACAATTCAGGAACTATGATAATTCATCTTTCCCAAGAAGGATATTCATGGCAGATGATCAGCAGTGGGGAAGAGCGACATCATCATTCTAGTACTGTCAGGCAGGGGACCATGGCCTTCTGTTCGGATTATTAGAGGATTGGAGAAAAAAAAAACGGGGGGTTCCACTAAGTGGAAGATAGCGGAGACAGAGAAAGATGGTGCAAGCAGTGCTACAAAGGAAAGCAAAGCAGTGGTGTCTGATGCTTAGTGACAGACAGAAGAAAGGGAAAATGTGCAGTGCTGTTGATTGATTATGGGCCAGACGGCTTTCACACTACACTACTTTGATTGATTATCAAGGCTGCAATTTAAAGCAGTTCCCTGTAGCCTTGGTCTCCACTGGATCGGTCTTCAAGGTGCTTAATTTTCAAGGCAGCTTTGGGGGGGAGTCCTTGTTATGCTGTACCAGTACAACACAATGCCGCAACACTCCAGTTAAAGAGCCTCATTAAAAGGCCTTTTGGGATGCAAAATGCTTAGAGAATATTCACCAAACGATTCCGCTGCAAACTTGGAGCAAATATTGTCCTACACTCGCACCTGAATATTTTTTTAAAGAGGGAAAAGCACTGCTGAACGTTATAAGGCGTCTTGCAAATACCGCTACGTACCTTCACAACGTGGAAACGGATAGTTCCATTTACGATTAGTTCCATGCTGGCAGGTCAACACTGGATAACCAACTAGAACATATCCAGGGTAACACTCAAATGTTATGGATTGCCCTGCAATGAAGTCACTGTGGATTATATATCCATTATGGAATGGATATGGATCTTGACAATTTTGTAATTGATAGGCTGTGGAAAAACAAAAGAACACAACAGGAATGTCTATTAATCATTTCCAGAGAGGCATCATAGCAGGAACTGGGTAAAATTGTGGATTTCTTATGTCAAATATTAATTTTTTTATATTTTTGCATTCAGTCTGTTTACTATCATCTATTATGAATGAAATGATCAGTGATCCTCTATTTCACGCACTTCAGTGAATTTCTTGGGTATCATAAACATATAATGGATTTCCTCCTCAGGCAAACAGACACTGGAGGCTTACAAATCATTCATAATCTCAACCATTTCAACTCTTGACCCTCTGCTGGGGGAGAAAAAAAAGGGAAAAAATCTATCTGACCTACAAAAGTGGGTGATGAGGACAGTGGTGTTTTTTTAATTTATTATTATTTTTTTTTTTGTAAAGTAAAAAAAATTTTACGCAAATATCTGTAACCACCTATTGATCTGAAAATGTTTTTTTTTTTTTTTTGTCTGGTGCACCACTCCACCTCACACACTGTCTGAGGGACACTGTGATATCATGTCATCCCTTATAATCCGCTCAGGATTTCTCTGAGACAAACAATTTATCTTTTCATGCATAAAAATATTTTCCTCCCATTTGATCCTCCAGTTGATCATCTGCCAGCGTTCACTTATCATGCAAAGCCTTCTGAGGTAAAATAAAGGGTCTAGAAAGGGATCAATACGATAATTAATGTAAAACCGGGTAATACTGCGCACCTTGGTAGGTGAGCCTGAAGCCCTGGCGATTCTGCGAGTGGTCGCTGTAGAAGTGGACGACGGTCTCATGAGTTGTGCTCAGGAGAGGAGCAGGAAGTTCACTGCCACTGTACTGGCCAATCAGTGTGCTGCTGTGCTGAGGTCCATTACGCACCTCTAGGAAGTCATGGTTATCTTCGGTCGTAAAGTTCAAGAACTGGATGTGTGCTCCTGATGGATGTAGAAGCAAGTGGATTATTAAGGCGAATGCATCCTGTGGGTAGCACTGAGTGCAGCCAGCATGCAAAACTGCTGAGAATGGGCAAAGTTCCAACTGCTTTTCACTGACATTAACACCTACAGGAGAAATCTCACAACCTGCTTTGCTCATTAATCACCTACTTAGTAGATGTGAAGATCGGGAAAACATTACACCTGGGAGAAACACTGTCATTTTCAATAAAGTGACAGACAGAAGTTTGTGGACACCTGCCAATATGAATCATGTGTGCTCTTTTGAACATCCTATTCCACATTAAGTCCCCGTTTTGCTCTTGTTATAACCTCCATTCTTCTGGGAAGATGTTCCACTAGATTTTGTGGAGATTGGTGCTCATTCAGAGACAAGGGTGTAAGTAAAGTTGTTGAGGTGAGGAGGTTGATCTTTCATAGGTTTTGATATCTATAGCTGGAGATCTTCCACTCCATCCCATGTAAAGCAGATCTTCATGGAGCTAATTTTGTGCACAGGGGGCATTTTCATACTGACAATTGTACTTTATAGTAAAGATTTTGGGAAGAGCCACATATCGGTGAAAAAGACAGGTGTCCCAATACTTTTGTCCATACAGTGTTAAATAACACGTGAATGACACACTAATGTGTTCACCTTTTTTTGCATCTGATTTACATAATGTTTTCAGCATCTAGTCTGCATATAAATATATAAATCCACATTAATATATACAGTATATTCAATATTTCTGAAAATAGATGTGTGTGTGTTCGGTTCATAATCTCAAAGTGAATAAAAAAAACCCTCTTCATGGGTTCTAACTGATCCCACCGATCTCAGAGGTGTGATGTTATGCATCTAATATACGTTAGGCATCAAATATAAACCCTAATTTACACCACAATGCTGCAGAATCTAGTTTGGTAACAAGGTGTTGATTAATCTTCCATTACAGCTTGGCTATGAAACGATCCATGCAAGATAAATCACAGGTTCATATCCATCTGCTTGATTTTAATGGCATTGTTTCTACTGTATCAAACATGTTGTCTGGAAGATGCTCACATAAATGCAGTCTAATGTTGATTTGCACTGAGAAAAAAATTTATTCCGTGAGGAAGATTTGTATCTTTGACACCAAGTTGATTTGTGCATCTTTATGTAGGAATTGTAGTTTTTCTCCCCAAAACCTGTATGTGAAGGAGCTTTTTTTTATGCATCATCAGCACGTATTTGACACACTTTACTAAATCAGGGTCTTTTTATCTTATATTGAGTATTACACTGCAACACGTGGCATCTAAGTATCATAGCTGGACTATACAGAGTGTCTAAAAAAGGAAACGACTGCACGTGCAATGACATAATTATTATATTCAATATTTATAGCAAATTCTCGACCCTCCTACAATGCATCTTCTCAGCTGTATATCTTTTGATTAGAAGATATTCAGATCAAAATATTTGTCACAGCATGTTGGTTCCTGACACTTCAGACACCCTGTAGTCAAATGTGTCCTGTATTTTCTATAAGAAGAGCACAATCAAGCAAATACCTGCTTGTAAAATTTTTTCTTTTGTAATTTCGAGTTTTGTATTATTTATTAAAAAAAAAGAAAAGAAATAAATGTTTGAAATCGGACAAAGTTCAAAGCATGGTGAAAAATCAAAGTCAAAGAAGATACAGTGACCCATGTTTAAGATATTTTTACATGATTAGTTAGATTTGGTTTTATTTATATATATATATTGGACATCAGCTCCAGTCTGAACTCACAAAAACGTGTCCACTTTGATCATTAGACTGCTCACAATCCCCAAGCTATTACAACAGCTTTACAGAGGACTTTCAATTTATCACCTTCAATGCTTTAAAATCTGGTGGGTGAAACCCATGGTTAAGATTAGAGTTACAGTACGTTTGGATTTAGATTTGAGTTCGCTCACCGTATCCTATAGGCAGGAGGATCCTCCATGTGCAGTCCAAGTTGCCAGGGTAGTTTCCAGGGAAGCCGGGGCTCAGAATCACATTACTCATTTCGTTAAGTGTCCCTCCACACTTGGCTGGTTTCCATAATGACAATAAAGGACAATTAGAAGCTTTCTGTGATCTTTCTGTGTGCTTTTTGTGTTCAGTTTAAAAAATATATGTATGAGTGATGCCTGAGTGAGCAGGTCATACCGATACACAGCGGAGGCGGGTAGTTCCAGCGTCGTACAGTGCCTGGCATACATGTGATATGGGAATGGCCCTAAAAATGTTTAAATATACCGTCACCATTTATTATTGCATTCTAACATATAACATTTATACATTTTTAAATGTTTCTGAATATCTTTTGTTACTACTGTTACTACACCTTCTGTTTTCTATTTACTTAAAAATCAGAAGGAAAATGATGTACAACCCATTTATTAATCAATTACAAGTACGTAGGTATAGCCAGTCTTGTAAAGTGTAGTATCAGGGACCGGTTAATGCAAAGTGTGTGGAAGTCTGGACAGGCTGTAAACAGAATTATAGTAATATAGGTGTGATTTGAGGCACTGGGGAATTCTGCTGTTCATTTACTGTATTTTTCAGAGAAAAGAAAATGCTTTTATTAAAAAAGGTCCTGAAGTATAGATTTGGAAAACTAAATCAGTGTGTGTCTTACCTGCAACACATATCCTGGCTCACAGCTGAACGACACCACCTCGTTCACCATGTACCGATCTCCACTCCTAATGCCATTGGCTGGCACAATTGGCTCTGGACATGCAGTCAGACCTACAGCTATACAAGGAATAAAAGAGGAATAAGAGACATAAAATAAATGTACAATGAACAAACAAACAGATAGATAACTAAATATCACCTCACAGCTGTCTGAGTGTACACACTGTGTTCATAAGGAGCAATATCATGGAAAAATGATCTTCATTGATGTTTTCTTTTGATTTCAATGCTCTAAAACTGTTGTATAAAATGGATAAAAATCAAATGATTGACAAAATTGGTCAGTCTTTAGAATGAGTGTCTGAACTGCGCCAATGCCAGCAATCATAATTTGCATTAGTATCCCTGACATTTTATCCGATCCTTAACTGAGCCGGTATTCCACCAGCGCTGATTGTTATTAGTGTACTTCTCTAGACCATTACACTGGCAGCGGTCCTAATTAGGCTACATGTTGATGGAGGGCGCCATAACTCTGAGACGTGTTTAGAGTTTACTGATTTATTGTGATGTTTTAGAAAAGAGAGAACAGCAAAGCTCTGGGAAATGAAAAATTCTGGGATTTTTTCATTTTTATTTTTTTTTGCAGTAGCAACCTGATAAGCATGATGGCATGCATTAAGATAAGGGAAGTGCCAATTTGTCTTTTTAAGGGGAGCATCATTTTGTATTACATTGCTAGCGCTAGTCACTGAGAAGCTCGCTAAATGGATGCAGGCAGAGAAGCAGACAAATTGGACCATGTCAGTGAGGGGACTGAGGATAGAAATGGACAAATGAGGAGATGTGTGGAAGTGAATTAGGTCAGGTGGTATACATCAGTGCTGGGCAGATGAAAAGCCATGGACAAAACACACACATTTTCATGTAGACTGTGGATCCGATTCGGACTATTCGCCCCCAGAACTGCTAGTAATCTAGTAATATAATGTTGTCTTTCAAGAGGAAAGTAGGACCATTACAAGGCTTGCCACAGTAATATCACCCATGACAGCTTGCTATGTACACAATACACACCCATGGGCCAAATTAGCAAAGTAAAACCAATCCAACCACCAGGAACCAATGAAAAGCCCACACAAGTAACCCAGATAATCAATGAACTTTATATGGAGCTGTGATGCAGCAATGCCATCCATCACCAATTCTTTTGCATTGCAGTTTTATTCAAAATACCCAGAGGAACGTAACAGTAGTAAAGCAGTGGGTGTAGAAGTTGGGCACAAGATATGACTCCCCATCGGTACCAAGTAATTAGCAATAATGTTGGATCACGGTTGCACTGTTCTACACTTCCTACGTATAATAGAACTTAATTTAGACAACATAATGTTATACCATCATTCTTACCAGTCTTAGATGTTCATGTTCATAGAGAATTTGAAGACCTACAAGTTTAACACTGATTAGATTTTACAGACATGCTGTTGTGTCTTTGATACTCCTTGACGTGTTGACAGTTTCTGTTAGAATGAGACGCTTCCAAAATGTAGGATGAAACTGATTTTAAAAAGCATCTGCAAGCCAATTCTAATAACTCAGTAGGCTAAGGTTTATTGGTGCTTACAACCTCCAAAAAAGTGAGGTGAAGTTTTCTGCACATCTAAAAAACACTCCTAAAAAAACCCAAATTATTTTTTCAGATCCCAGGAGGGGAGCAGCTGCCCAGATATCATACCTCCGTTTCAGGTGACATCCTCAAAGCCCCCATTTAGCCAGCCTGACCCTTCCACACAACCATGTCAGGAAACTTCAGAGGCGAAAATCCAGAGGCGAGACTCATCCAAATGAGCCACAGAATCTCATACCAGTAGGTTTTTTTCAAAGATTTATTTATTTATTACTTTTTTCAAACTTATATCAAACAAAAAAGCAAGAGCTCAGATTTGAACCACAGCAACCAAATATCAAAGACCATGACACTAACCACTACACCATCACAGGACAGATGAGTTGCTTATAGTCCTTGATATGATGGCAGGTTCTGTTGGCTGAGACAAATACCAAATTATCAATAAATCCCTTTAAAAAAAAAAGCCATTCCTCTGTAAGCTGTGGCGTCTCTGGGGGTTTAGGCGGTGGCCTTTTCAAATATGATGTTTATGGCTCGAGTCCTGGTTCAGGTTATTTCACTATAGAGATGTCAAACAAAAAACAAACCCCCTCCAAAAAAATAAATGGCTCAGTGGGTTAAGGTGCTGGTTGTAAGATCCTAGTTGACAAGAGATTGTTGGTTTAAATCTGGCTGTCATAACCCCTGCAGGTTATAGTCTCAGATCTCCAGGGGGACAGCTGCCCAGAAATCACCCCTCTTCTTGGGTTACATCCTCCAATACCTTCCAGTCCTGATCTCAATCCCTACAACACTTTCTACAATGCTCCTGTTTGGCCATGCTGACCCATCCATACAACCATATCATGGAGACCTTGCTGGAGTTTGAACCAGCAACCTCTCAGTCCAGAGGCAAAGCTCTTCCAACTGAGCCACAGGATCTCATGCTGGTAACCTTTTTCGAGAAACACATCCAGATTTGAACCAGGCAGGTCATGCATCAAAGCCCATAACATGACCCACTTCACCAGGACAGAGCTGGTGCTTGGCGCTTGGTGCTTGGTTATACTCCCAAATATAGTGGGACTTTCTGTTACGACTGGACCACTAACAAATGTTGGATAGAACCCTAAAACATCTTAACCACTTATCCACTTTCCCGTTTGTGTATGTGGGTGTGGAAATGCAAATATTGTGTGAGTGTGATAAATACAATCACGGTCAGGGGGAATAAGCTGCCAAAACACATTCCTTACTCACTTTTGTACTCCAGGTGAAATCCAGCAGCGACAACACTGATATCGGTGTGGAAGTGTAGGTAAAGCTGGTTAGATGTGCTGTTTAACAAGGCTGGAGCTGTTGTACCTGAAACAAAGCAAAAGGTGGTTAAGAAAGTGAAAAACAGCATGAATGGCTATAGATTTCTCTTTTGTTCCGCTCATGGATGACTGGATTAGTTGGATGTTAAAGGGAGGATGATGGTTCAAGTGAGCAGGCGTGGGTGTGTGACTGTTCCTACGATCTTAACACATGAAGTAAAACTCCATTTGGAGGTCATTCAGACAAGAACGAAAAAAACCCTACAAAGACACAGAGGAGGTTGGAAAAAAAAATCTTTTTTGAAAGTCGGTGGTAATTGAGGTCCGTCACTGGCCTTCAAATGCCATGGAAAACTTTCATCTTGGGTTTCAAGGGGAGTCTTTTCTGCTTTGAGAGGCCTCAGATTTTTTTTTATAGTAGATACAGCCTTTCTGTATTTAAGATGTTGGATAATTAATTGTTCTTTAACAGCCTTAACTGTGGTTAGAACCGTAAAGTTATATGTGTGTGACTAAGATTATACAGCACATGCACGACACTCAGTCTGTAATACCTTATATGACCTGGTTCAAGTGCTATGTCACACGCTGCCGGTGATAAGAATGAGGATGGAAGCCATATTGTTCCATTCAATTTGCACCGCTTAGTGTTATAATTACAACCCGGACTGCTCACGCAGCGGTATATTGGCAATTTACTGTACTAGACTCCAAATTGATTATTTCAATTCTTCTCATTTATAAATCTTTAGATTGCTCATTTGCCACCTTTTTATGCTTATTGTCTCTTTTACGTGACACTGTATTGTGTCTGAAAGCATTTGGGTGTGGAAAACAATTTCACTTTTTCAGTCGTCATTTTTTATCTCCGTTTTGGTGTTTGAATGCAAGTGCTGGTGTTTGAATCCGGAAAAATTTGAAAACAATTTTTATATTTCAAAGCAAGAAAAACAATCTAGCACATCTGGAGTTAGGAAGCCAATTCATGTTGATATAATCTAAACAGAGAGCCTAGTAAATCGACTTGCTTGATACCTGTATATATTCTGCAAATAGCAACATCTTTACTATAAAATCCACAGTCACAAGAAAGTCTGTGAACTATGAAGCGATCACACGGCATAATCTCACCTAAACTATTCTTTTTCTTTTGTCCACTTCGTAGCCTTTAATGTCCTAAATCGTGCTGTTCCAGCTAGTCGTAAGCATGTATTAGTCCTTGTGCAATGACTGAAGCAGGGAAAAACTCCCCTTTGCGCTTGAATGACCTGACTAATCATTTCTGGATGAGGTTTGACAGGCCTGAGAGAGCTCCATCCAGTGTCCATCTATTCAGCACATCTTCATTTCCATGAGCAAGACAGCAATCTACTGCATTCTTAGACCTGTCAGATAAGAGCGTGATGGGCCTAAATAGATTTTGCCGGATTGAATATGGTGCATTTAGGGCACCGCATTACTTTGGCTGCCAGCAGCAATTGTAACGACAGAGAAATGTCTCACAGGAAATATCTCGTTTAGTGAGGCACAGCTTCAACGTGTGGTCCCTTTAATGTGATGAGTAAAGAGCATTCCTTCCTATCCGTGTTCAATTTTTCCGTAACACTTTAGAAACGAGAGTACGCAATATTTGAATACTAATGAGTTAACTAATTTGACTAGCGTGAATAGAAGTGAATATCCACTGATAATATTAATAGTAGAAAAGAGTAAATCATTGTGTAAATATTGTGATTTATGCTATATTAATGAAGGTCAAATACACAATTTTGTACTCAGTCGAGTTTAGCACCAGCTATTGAAGTAATTTGGATGACAATTTGTATCCAATCAAATCAATAGTAGTAAAAACAATAAAAAAAATTGTAAAAGCTGTTTGGAGTCATTTAGGATTGAAAATAAAGTGAAACTGGACAAAGTGCCTAATTTATTGTTTGTAGGTACATTTACAAAATAATTTATTAGCTGAAAATTGTGTGTTTGTACGCAATTATATTGTATCCTACTCATTCACATTTTCCAATTATCACAAATACTGATGAATTTCAGAATCTTACTAACGCTAGTAACGAATCATCCTTTAATCATAATATTCGAGATGAATTATATATTTTACAATTACACTTAACGAAACGTCTGTTAAATCATTTATGCTTATATCATCATTATATTATCGTCATTAACTAAAGAAAAGAAAGCAAGCCAACATGAGACGACTCGGTTTGGCTGTTAATGTATACACTTTATTAATAGTGCATGAATAAATTCAACCTTAATAAAAACCTTATTTAAATAATCAGATCCTGCATATTCATTCTCCACGCATGATGTTACAGCTTCAGCGAATTGCGCACCGGTTTCCTGTCACATGGCTGATATGACACCGGAACAGAAAGGGTTTGTTTGACAAGGCTGCTGCCTTCGAAACAAACATCTATGCAACCGATAGATTTTGCATTCATCTTCAGTATATCTGGTTCTGAATCTTCTCCGTAGGTACTTGAGGCTGTTTTTTTTTTTCTTCACAATTCTACACGTCTCTCCGGATCGTCTGCCAAATGACTAATGACTAAATGGAAATGGAATGGAAATGCTGTAAGCTGTCGATTTCTAAGTTGTCATGGACATTCCACATCTAATTTCATTAATTCACATTTTTAAAGCCTTTAATTTATTGCCGGTTTTCACCTTCAGGCTTTTGAGAGAATCATCAGAGGTGGCTGGAAAATTGTTTAACACTGAATCAGCGAGTTTTGACAGTTAACGCTAGACTACTTTTCTGCGTAAAGGTCCGCGATGAAGAATGCCCAATATTTATAATAGATTGTAGTAATATTATGTTTTCTGTGGGATTTTCGAACGCACTACATGGGGGCATGGTAATTCATCGCTAGCTCATTTTTCAGAAAAAACTGGCAGGATTCCTCCTGCCTTCATGGTGAAGAATTACAGTCATATTTTTATGGATTTTGTGGAATGCGCCTTTAATATAGACTCTTGCTTAAATGGGGAAAAAATGCAGCTTGTTATGAATTAATATAATTACATTTCCCAAACCCTTTACCAAAATATATATTTTTTTAATCAGCTAAATAAAAAAAATCTATATACAGTATATATTACTTAAAATTAGGGCGGAAAAAACCTTGGACTGTAATTGAATTGGTAAGTGATGAGCTTTAATTAGTCGTGCATGATTAAAAAAAAAAGAATGAAAGAAGCACAAAATATACCTGACATTTTAATTAACATTATCATCCACATGGGATTTTGTGGCCGCAGGGAGAATTGAGAAATGAAATGAGCTTTAGACAAGAAAACGTGTAGAAAAGATAAAAAATAAGCATAAAGGCGAGGAGGGTTTTTTTTCCTGGTCACAAAGATCTCATCTATATTTCCCATTTAATTCCCTGATAGCATGTTTCTGCCATGCTGGTGAGGGCACTGAGACACTCTAATTTGTACCACTGAGTCAAAGATGTTGAGAAACCATGAATTTTTTGATCTTCTTGAACCACAGGAACGTGCCAGCTGAATTTGCCAGCCACTTTCCTAAGTGCCTTGTGAGTAAGCAGGGGGTCTGAGTGTTCAGCATCTGTGCTGGGACTAATAGGAACGGGGTAAAGGGAGCTGTGCGGGAGTCAGAGTCAGATCATGCCAGTCCGAGTGTGCCGCAGGGCGCTCGGGTGACCTTTCGCTTTGCATCCCGCTGGGCAAGTGGGTCGAGTCGAGTACAGACGTGTTCAAAGTGGTGCTGCAGGAAACACTGGGAAATATATTAAACCTCCCACCTATTAGGAAAATCTGAAATTCTCTTTTCAGTCTGATTTGTTTTGCAAGATTTCTGTATATCGAGACACTTTTGCAGCATTGTTTCCTGGAGGTCTGTTTTTATTTAACGCTGTAATCAGTCAATCTTGTGGCAGCACTGCAGTGCGTTAAAATCATACAGATCCAGACCAGCAGCTTCAGGTCATGTACACAACCTGTTGGAGATTTTTCACACAAAACAGTCTCTAGAGTTTATTAAGATCCTTAGAACACAACAAACCTTGAGGCAGGAGACCACACTGGGTTCTACTCCTTGAAGTTGAGACACAAGATCACTCAAACTGGACAGTTGATGGCTGGGAGCTTGGGCTGATCCATTTTGGTTTCAGAATGGGGAGGTGAGAATTTGAAGCCAGCAACATGAATCTATGGACCCAACCTGCTAAGTCTTGATGGTTCATGCAGGTGAAAATGGTTCAATAATGTGGGAAATGTTTTTTTGGTACACATTTGGGATTTTAATACCAATAAAATGGATCCTCTACCTAGAATTAGTGCAGGGCTCCTAAAAATATGCTCAGTGAGTAAAGACGGGTTTTTCCAAACCATACTCAAAGCATCTACACTGAAATGAACGTCATAATATACATTAGGTTTCCTAATACTTCATATGCTGTAATGGCTGTTTTCCCACATCATTGGTTTATTTAGTAGTTGAGCATCAGGAGCAAGTAGGCTAGTATGTGAACATGATTACAGTGAACCTGGTACCATTAAGAAATTAATAACAAATAAATAGCGTGTTTTTATCGGAAAGGTTTTAAGTAATAATAATAAATATTAGAATAATAATATTTTAAGCATAAAAATGTAATTATATTATTATATTAAATATATTTAAACCAAACTGCATGTTTATAATTCATAAAATCAGTGACTCACACAAATACAAAGCATCCTACACAACAATACTTTCAATTACAAACACACAGATGTTCCGTTGTGTGAATCGTGTGGCTATAATTAATTGGGATGACAAAAAAATCACCACGAGTTGCCAGTCGGACCCCAGATGGCCCCCGGAGATGATACTGTTGTTCTTCCAACTTCTAAATGAGGCCATTCATCTGTCATGCAATCGATGGCACAGAGGCGGTCTTGGCCTGTACTCAACCTCAGTACCACCCCATGTTTCAAGCAAATTAAATCGGTAGTAGAAACTGGCTTTTGATGTGACAAAAAAAAAAAAAGACCTGCCATGGAGACACCATGTGCAAAAGGAATGGCAGAACTAGTGTTTCAATAATAGGCCAACTATTGCAGTAAAACACGGCACAGTGCTTAATGACGGATTTACTTACCTGAAAAACTGCCAAGCTTTGGCGCAGTCATATCGGCGCCATCGTAGATCTCTAAGGAATCCCAGTTATGCTCCGTAGCAAAGCTCATGACTTGGATCTGTGAAGCACCCAGGATAAACGGGTTACTTTTGCATACAGACAAATAAAACCTAATGAAATTTTCCCACGTTATAATTAAAAAAAGTTTCATTTCATAACAAGGTCTAGTATAAAAAAGATGTGACTTGATGCCTCAAAAGGATTAGAAGCAAACAAACTCCGCTTCTGCATATTTTGTGTTTAGACCTTTTTGAATATTCATCAGAATGAGCTTATGCATCGTTTTTTTTCTCATCCTGCTAAATCTCTGTGCAATTGCATAATATTCACACGCTACCTCCTGTGCTGCCATCGGCACTCAGCCTCTAAAATTAGCTGGTGTAATTCAGCCTGCTTGCAGTGTGGTGAAATGTGTTTCTATCTGCTGTGTCGTCGGGTCTCGCTTATCGCTTCTGATGAGCTCCCGTTCCCCAACCCCCCCTTCTCCTTTTTTTTTCTTCTTCTTTCACTTGCCTGAATCCCGGCTCCCTCCGTGACGCTGATTCTCCACACACAGTTCAGGCTGTTCCCATAGGGCTCGGGGAAGCCGGGGGACAGGATAGTGCCTCGCCTCTCCGTCATATTCCCACTGCAAGGAACTGTGGGAGGAAAAGACCTCAGTCTAGTGAGACACGCTTCTTTTTTTTTTTTCCACACAGGATGCTAGAACTATGCTTAGTATGGCCCTGCTTAAAATATCCTCCACCCCTGCAAAAATTGTCTTTCAAGTAGGAACTTCACAGGAGCATATTATTTTCTTTTTTCTGACAAAAACACGAAAATACAGTAGCATGTGGCAAAGGATTCATGCTTTTATATAAACAAGACAAAAACATTTTTTTTTTTTTAGGAGTTACTAGATTGTGCCACTGGCAAGATTTCCATCAGACCCCAAAATCATATCATCAGAACTCCGTGACAAAACGAACAGAATGAAAAGTCTGAAGACCTGGAGTTATGTGGCACTGACCCAGAATTCTGACGGTGTATTTTAAGAAAGGCTTGAAGGTAAGAAATATATCCCAGTGGGGCTGCTGTGAAAAAATCTAAATAAATGCTGCCTCTTTTTTTGCCCTTAAGCCAAACAGTTGTCTCTGGGTTGCTTGGCTAATATATAGCCGGAAATCTCCAAATCTGTCTACGTTTGTGATGCTTCAATCGCAGAAATTTACAAAACAGTCGTCCTTTATTTAGCATATCGCATTCGCCTTTGAATTCTGGCACACAGATAAAGTTCTAAAAGCACAAGGTCAGTCGTATGCTCTTCTCTCCCAAAGCACATTAAAGGTTTGGAGGTTAATTCCCTCACAAATAACTGTGAATTAGGCCATGGTTCAGGCTCCAAATGTCGATCCCACACGTATTAAAAAGTTCAAAACCGTCCTCACACCTTCCATCTGCATCCCGTTCACGCTGAGTTCCTTTCAGAGATGATTTATTCGGAGTAAAGCCTTAAAAAAAAAAACAAAGCGGAAAAACAGGACAAAGCTTACCTATGCAGCTGGGGATGGTGTCGTTCCATTGTGCCAATGCGTTGGGGACGGAGTGGCACTTAATGGCTTTGGATCCCTGTAGCAGGTATCCCGGGCTGCATTCGAATCGAACAATGGAGCCGGCAGAGAATTCCGAACCAATACGCCTGCCGTATCTGGGCTCGGGAATGGAACTGCATTGCGTGTCACTGGTGCGTGGAACCGCTAGACAGGTGCAAATGGATTTCTAATCAAAACAGAGCAGATGTGCCGAGAGGCACCTCATCTGCACATGCAAGCCTCCTTTATTTGCAATGTTTTTCCAAAGCCGTGTTATTGTCATGGAAAAAAACGCATTATGAGTCATTAGGAACGATTCGAATTAATGTCTTTTCACACTTTGGTGGAGTCTTAGGTCTTGAATCTTTGCTTAATCGTTCAGAGTTCGCTAATGATACCTGAATTTCATATGTGGATGTGGAGGATCTAGTTGCCTCCATGTACCCAATGAACCGTCTTTACTGTCAGGAAGTATTTCTTCCATGCTGCTGCCCATTTAGTGGCATACTCCATAAAATAGTGATAAAAAGCGGCAAATTTGAGCACGCTATGATCTGCAATATGCGTGCAGTGAAATTAAACATCCCTTAATAGATCAGCGTTTTTTTCATGACAAAGTCAGCTTTAAAAAAAAAACTACATGATTTACACATCAGGTTTATTACTTCTTTGAAACCTGAGGCGAAGGAAAAGGGACAGCGAGGAAAAGGCATTTACATATAAATTTACACATAAGTCTTGCTGAAGGAATATCCCAAGTGTGGACCCTGACTTACTGATATAAACACAAAAAAAGGTGCTCAGGAATCATTTTCCCATTCGACTGCATTATAAATCACATCAGATCTGTTCTTTTGAGTCAATTGTGCCTCAGTTGTGACAATCCTCTGGTTCCCCTGAATGAAACCTGCACTGACTCTGGCATACTAATGAACATGAGATGCAAGACTTCGCTTTCTTTATCACTAATAACCACAACAACTACGTGTAATCTACGTCCTATTCACAAAATATATTACTGTTGATATTCACAGCGATACAAAATAAACATATACAACAATTATGATGAGTAGCTATTGGAAAATATTTGCAAAAACAAATGAACATTTATGGCAATAAAAAGAAATGACAGTAATAATAAAAATGTTTAATAATTATTAGTATTCTTATAGTAATTCTATAAAATGATTAATAAAAGACCAAACTGTTCATGTTTAATAAAATCGAAACAGCTGCATAATGCATATTAAAAAAAAAAAAAATACAAATAAAATGTATAACAAACAAAAAAATAGCAATCTGGCTCGATAATTAATAAGGAAAAAAAACCAAAAACAACACATTTGCACAATTTTTCCCTCACAAATTGTATCTCTTTCCATCAAGTGTACCTGAAATGGTGTTGCTATTCATATGTGTGCATGCTCATTACACCGAATGTATTTCTGTTTAGCTACAATGCACCTCAGATATGCTTCAGGAAGATCTCCTGCTATAAATCTCCAACCTCAAATCCTATTAAACACCTATGGGTATTATTGTGTACGTCTACGTCAGCACCTGACTTTACAAACACCCCGTCTCTGAGCACAAATCTCCACAAAATCTAGTGGAACATCTTCCCAGAAGAGTGGAGGTTATTATAACAGTAAAAGTGTTGAATGGATTGTTCATAAAGAACACGATCAGGTGTCCACATACTGCTGTCCATCTATTATAGATGTTGTGTTAAAGATTAGAAGATTACAGATTATGTGTTCCCTTAACACCACTGGTTTTCGTGAGACATGAAGGTGATCGTACCTTGGTAAACAAAATGGAATCCTCTGGCAGAAGGACCACTCTTGGCAGTGAACCTCAGCATGATCTGGTTTGAAGTAGCCAAAGGCAAGGTCTCGCCTGCAATACAGAGTTTTGCCAAATAATGACATTTAACTCCCTGAGAGTGGCACGTGGCAGTAAATGTCCTGTAATAAACCACAGTGAGTCACTATATAAGATTGAGCTACTATATAAGACGGATGGCTTAATAACCAAACTGTCCCTTTTGGACATGCTGAAAGGTAGAAGAGAGAGAGAGAGAGAGAGAGAGAGAGAGAGAGAGAGAGAGAGAGAGAGAGAGAGAGAGAGAGAGAGAGAGAAAGAGAGAAAGAGAGAGAGAGAGAAGGATGTGGAAAAGTAAAGTGTGTACATATACAGATTAATAGCCAAAGAAAACATTGGTCACTCTCTTGGGCATGAACAGTGAACCTACGTAGTTTCCTCACCGTATCTCCAGCCTGGATTAGTGGATATACAAAAATGTCATTTTATTTTACACAATGCTAATGCTAACATTGAAGCATAATGTCACTTTAGATATCTTAGGTATCTCAACTGGCATAAATCTTTTAGTGTTTCCTGCGCTGGGGTACAAGATAGATTTGTTTTGTCTTTATGGCTTGAAAAAAAGGGGAATATAATGATATGTTTTATTACAAAAAACATCTGTAATTCAATCTCAGATCACTCCAGCTGCATTCATTCATCACTATTATAGCATATGATATTTCATGTTATGCAAACTCCATGCTCATGGGAATAACTTCAGCGTAATAATACATTCATTGTTTTTTTGTGTGTATTTATTATTGTGTGTAATTACAATTATAGAATACATTAAAGATTAATAATGGATTTTAAACAAATATTTATTCATGTTTTTCTCCTTCTGATTGATAAATAATTCTGGAAGAATAATCATAATAATACAACTAAATATATATATATTTATTATGTAGATAGATAGATAGATAGATAGATAGATAGATAGATAGATAGATAGATAGATATGGCTTAACCAAATTATTTAGTAGAAATTAATTTCCAGATAGACCTGAAAATCTAAAGAATTTCATCATAAATAAAAAAATAAAAGATAAAGAAAGAAATACCGGTGATTCTAATGATGAGCAACATGTTGGGCAGAACCTGCAGGGTTAATGACTCTAGCATGAGAAGACAGGCCTAGCAGGATTTCTGGCCCGCTGGGCTCAAAGGCTGAGACAGAATTTACAGCACATCTTTGAGGGATTATATTGTTGCACGGTGGACCATAAAAAGAAGAAAGCATCAAAGTGCCATACAGATAGTTTATGTCCAATGGCCTTCATCAATCCTAGGAAGAATCCAGAATTAAAGGCAATTTCTTTCTAGGCATTCTCCTACCTACACACGTTAAAGGCGAACTACGCAATAAAGCCGCATTGCACTGCGCCTTTAACGCAATTTTCTTTTTAAATAGTGTAAAAATAAAAAAAGAATCGGATTCGAAACAAATACGTGAATAATCGAGCGGACGAATGCGCAAGGAACCCCAAGTTCCAAATCAGTTCAAAAGATCAGAGAAGACGTGGTTAAGCGGTGCCTCTGCAGCCCCCATGCACTTCTCTGTGAATAAAGCCATTAAAGCCTCATTCATGACTCCCTTTCCTGCTAAATTGCACACACTTAATTGTCTTTCCTGCTTAGTGTAAAGGCTGCTTATGCCAGCT